>OY744481.1:198392850-198710680 GCA_963556165.1 Tipula helvola | reverse complement strand
ATTGAAATCCGCTTGAAACGCAGAATATTCGTTTAGTCGTTTGCGACTGTGTGAAAAGTAATTATAAACGTTTCTAATGTTTCTTTCGATAGCCTCGGGAAAATGTTTTAACACGGCGATTACGCAAAGAGAAATGGAAAACAATTTTTGTACTTCTTTAATTTTTGCATAAACACCGTTAAAATTACCTGCCATAACTGACACGTTATCACTGGCGACGCCTATTAAATTTTCAAAATTTATATTAAATTTCTGAAAATGTACTTTCAATAAATCAAAAATTTCTGTCGCGGTAGATTTTTTTAATTTTATCAAGCCGAAAAAATTATCAATAGTTTTTTGAGATGTTGGATCGAAATATCTGCAAATTATTGCCAGGCATTTTTCTGTCGTTAGATCGGTAGTTTCATCTATAAGAGAAAATTTTTGTTGAAGAATTTTGCTAATTTTTTCTGCGGTATACGGCCAAATTATTGTGTTTACGTATTCTATGGATTTCGTGCGACCACATTTTATTTGTTGCGCTTTTATTGAACTATAGGCGAAACAGTTTGGATCAATTTTGGTAGTGAATGCATAAGTTTATATGGTAAACCGTGTTAAAAAAACGAGCTTCTTGTATATGTAATTAAATAACACAAATTAAGTAGAAGTATTCAAAGAAATGTACCAAAGTTAAAAGGTACGTACCGAAATTCTTGAGGCGGAAAAATGTACCAAATTTGATACAATTGTATCAAAGTGGTAACACTGGATACATACCAGCTACTCGTGAATTCGTGATTATGGATTTATTATTTTCAGTCTGTTACAACACGATTTTAATCCTTTTAGGATTACCGCGCTCCATAACAAGATTATCGTAATCTAGAATTTGAAACTCGATGAATATGAAATACAAGAAAAGACAGAAAACTTAAGGCAGAAAAAATTGTGGTCCTTAGGTCCTTATTATTCGATTTTTATTCTTTGTATTACATCATTTATATTTTTTAGGGTCTGTAGGATTTATTGAATTTACAAAGTTTATGGGAATTATGGAATTTTTAGGATAAACTCAATTTTTCAAAATTATAGAACTGGCAGAATTGAAACAATTTACATAACTCATAGTCAAAAGAATTGTAGAATTAATAAAATTTTTAGAATTTATAAAATTTATTAAATTATAAATTTTATTTAATTTATCGAATTTACTTGATTATAGAATTTAGGTAAGGATTTATAGAATCTAAGGATCTTATCAAGAATGATATATTATAAGATTATTCAAGTCTAAAAACGTTACTCTTATTTTGTCAAATTTCTTCAATAGTCCAGTGTTTGACGGTTTTTTGCTCAGAATGCCTACGGACAAAACCGATTGACGTGAAATTTGGATAGTAAGTAAGGAACAAAGGTTATATATTGCCGATGTGTGCTTTAACAATAGGAGTGGGTGGCATCCTTATCGGGGGTAAACATTAGTACACTGAAAATAACCGAAGAAATCGATAGAAGGGTGAATTCTAAGCCAAAAACATTCCACAAAGTTTTTTCGATAAATTAATAGTTTTCGAGTTATTCTCGAATACTCGAAAACCTTACGTTTTATCAAAAAAGCACGCGAAGCAAAAATAAAACTTATAAAATAATAAATTAGTCAGTTTTTGGTTTATTTCTATAGATCCAGAGCCTACTATATAAATAAGAGCCTCCAGCATCGACTGTATTTTTTACTAAGCTTAAAATAAGGTACATACAATTTTTATTTACTATGCAACTATGTATATGGGAAAACGGTTATTTTCATTTACAGTTTTAGTTTATTAGAAATGTAAGCTTGCGTTTTGTTTTTATATGAAAATATTCATGAAACATGTAATGTTATCTGATTGAAAAATCGAGTCTTGAAAATGTTTATTTCTTAGTGAAAATAAACTTGAAAAATAAGGTATTTTTGAAATTTACAATATTCTTGTTTTTGTAATATACGTCATAAGCATTACTCAAAATTTTACAATAATCATCTCTTTCATTGCCTCCATTCATATTAGAATTCGAATATGTTTCTAATACTTAGTTATTTTGAATTTGCAAAGCATGCGCTAGATTGTTTTGAATTTTTGTTTTCTTCACACTCATTGTATTGATTTATTTTTTTCTGTTTGGCTTTTTCTGATTTATTTTATTTTTATTGTTGATTAAAGACTTGTTGTCTTTTTTCTTAGCATTGGTTTTAAATGTGGACGTATTATGACGTCATTAACCTGAATTTTCTCTTTTTAATACACATTGTTGTTGTTGTAGAATGTTTTTTAATTTATTTTCCCTTATTTTCTTTTGCTTATTGCTGGAAAATAGGGAAATGTAAAAATCTGTGTTTCAAATTAGTAAGCCATTGAGTTGTTTGTTAGCGATTTCAAAAAAAAATTATTTAACTGGGTTTAACTTTTAATTCATGTTTTATCGTCAATGTAATCGCGTTTTTTTATACAAACTCTATGAAAATAAATGAAATTTTAGTGTTTCTATATCCCTTATTTTAAGTTCATTTTTCGCATCCCGGCTCTATTTACATCGAGATGGTTCTGGTAGATCCAATACGAACCGAGTTATGCCTCGATGAAAGTGTCTGTTTGTTCATCGAAAACTGAATTCGAACCTTTCAACGTTAAATAACGGAAAAGCGACGAGTTTTTGGAGGACCTTTTTTAAAGTACCTGAGATCTTTAAAATGAGCTTTAGTAAAAGTCGTTAGCATAAAAACTTACGGAGTTATGATTATAATAAAATAGTTGCCTCGTTTTTTCGGAGAAATAATCAATAATGAAACCAAAGGCTTAACCGCAAGAATTGAAATTAAACGTAATCCATTTACAATGCACTTTATTAAGGTAGTAACAATATGTCCTAGAAGTTTGAACGGTATGCCTACTTTTGAAAAAAGTTTGATTCATTTTGAAATGATTTTTGAAATTTTTGAAAAAAATTTGCTTTTTCCACAATAACTCAAAAACTAAAAAGATACGTACAAAGTACAAGAGTACAAAAATTAAGTTTTCTTACAGAAAATGTTGTTATTTTTTTTATTTCTCTGGGATGAAAATTAACTGAGACAAACTTACATCGACAGACATAATAAAACGATTTTATTCGTAAAATCCTCGTTGGGATACCGAGAACGTTCGCGTAATACGTATAAATCTAATTCGAAAGGTCTCAGTTAATTTAGAATTGAATCAGAAATAGTTAGAATTAATAAAATTTATCGAATTTATTGAATTTATATAATTTCTAGAATTCAAAAAATTTACAAAATTTTTTAGAATTAGTAAAATTTGTAGGATTTGGAGAATTTAATATAGAATTTTAAAAATTTATAGAACTGACAGAATTGATAAAATTTATAGCATTTATATATCATATTATATACATTATAGAAAATTACAGTATATATAAAATTCATAGAATTCACAGAATTTATAGGAATTTAAAAATTTATAGGCTACGTAAAATTTGTAGGACTTGTGTAATTTAACATTTAACCGTTTGCCTTTTTCTGAATTATTTATTGAAACAAACGGTCTCCAATGACTCAATGAGGCGATTAAAAAAAAATAGTTTTTCTATAATGATACCATAATGAATGAGCTTTTATTCATTTTTAAATTCCTCTAGACTGATGCTATAGTTTAAATCACTACCGTTAGGGAAAGTTAGGGAATTTATCTATATTCGTATTTTAATAAATGTTAACCAAATTTGATTGCTTAATTAAATTTTTAATAATTGTGATGAAACAGAATAGAATTTACAATTACAACATTTCGAAAGGCAATTAATTCCGAATTCAAAGTAGTCATAAATTTATTTTTAAACTAACCTCATCGTCGTAAAATAACAAAATAACAGCCACAGGTTAAGAAAGATTTATTACTTCGGTACAGAGTTGACAACAGCCAACACCAAAACGAAAACTAAAATATTAACTTTTAATATCCATTCGTCTTCTAACCGCATGTGGTTAAACCAAAATATTATGAACCCTATAATTCTTATATAATCTTTAAATATAAATAAATCATAAATCTGTACAGCATATAAATGTTTTTACGTAATGTAGCATTGTAATAGAGTCAAATCATAAATAAATTATTATAGTTATATATTATGTTTCATAAATTCATTGTTTTATCCGATAAGAATGCTAAACAATAAAACTCCAATTGAAGTACGCTTTTTGTTTTATTTGAATTTTAGTTTAGTTTGATTATTATGTTAAATTCGATTTAATTAAAGAATAATGTGTATCTTTTAACAAAACTTTTTATATATTCGATTTACAAACTGTAAACATTAAGCTTTCCGGTTGTCACAAAATTATACGAAAATAATAGTAAAAAATTGTATGCATGTTATTTTAATTTAAAAGTTAGTTTAAATGAATTGAAAAATTTACGAGTATTAATATGGATTTAAAAATTTTATTAAATAAGGATAATAGATTTTATTTGTGGGAGGATATGGGGAAATTGTAAAAGTTCTATATTTTATATAAATTTTGCATGTATGTACTGACTCGTACGTACATACTCTTGTTCTTTGTACGTTTTTTGCCCATTGAATTGAAGATAATAATGCATACAAATATTATATGCAAATTCTAACTACATGTACCAATGTTAAGTAAACTTTAATGGCAAAATTTAAACCCCGATAATTTTATTCTCATTTAAATTTATTTATAAACGAAAAACCAACCGCTCTTAAGATATTAAATATTCCGAAGCAGCAATAAACTGGGAACAAATTACATTACATAAATTAAATCTAATTATACAAAAAATAATAGTAATCTCTTTATGATATAGAAAAGCTTTTTGCTACAACTACAAACTGTTTTCTGTGTATACTATTTACTATTAATATTTGCAAAAACTATTTTGTTTAATTTTATAAATATTTTGTGCTGAATAAAAGTAAAAATATTTTTATTCAAATATATGAAAATATTATGCAGATCAGTATGCTTGTAGTACTGCATGGTGTGTACGTTTCTATAAAAACTAAATACAAACTAAAAATTTCTATTTAGATTATTCTCTAACAACAACAACAAAATAAACTTTGTAAAATAAAAATTGCAAATAAAATTTAACAACAAAGTTTGTTTTATCGTAATCTTGATTTTCGTGCACATTATATATTCATAATATGTATGCATTCGAGAAATACATATTGCATTTTTAATAACCTCATCTTTGGGGATTTAGAATTATATTTTATTAGTAAATACGTTTTCTTTGATAACAGTAAACTATACAGGTGAGTACTGAGAAAATAATATGAATTGCAAGAAAGTTTGTATGGCCAACTTTTAAACAGCAGTAAAAAATCTAGCTGTAATACAATTGATAAGCTCAATATCACTTTGTATATTGCGCACAGATATCACTTTGTATATTGAAGTTATTTCAATTGTGATTGAGGTTTTCGGGCAATAAGAAATAAATGCTGGTACCTGCTATACCTACATACAAACATACATAGCAGAAGTTTGGAAGAAATGGTATTTTGGCTGCAAATTGCAGGTGCAATTTTGGCTGATTCCTTTTGACTCACTCATCAGGGAATCATGATTTTTGATGAGAACTGATATGTCTAAAGCGTGATTTACACGTTCCAACAATGTTGGCCAACAAAAAATGAAGAGATTAGTATATCGCGAAATTCATTTGAAAGACAAGAACAAATATATAAATAAACAAAATTTTGTTGGAGTTTTTTCTCTTTATTTTAACTTTGTTTCCATAAAAAAAATTGTTTGACTATAGATCGTGATATTTGTTCATTTTAGTACCGCAATTGTCGCTAGTCTGAATTATCTTTTCCATAACAAATGAGGTAATTTACACTAGCGCACCTAGCGTAAATGATGGCGAAGTTGATGTTTAGTACAAGTGCTAAACGATCGTGTTTTAGTACAACTGCTTCGCATACATTTTCGCAAGAGGCGCTAGTCCGTGTACAAAATTGTTTGTTTACATTTTTTTTATATGGAGTTTCGGTAAAAACATGTCCAATAAATCGCATAATTCTTAATTAAAATTATCTTGAAGAAACGTTGATGGTTATAATAAAACTTTGAAATACTTTTTAACATATTTTATTTAAATTTAATAATCTGTTGGCCCTTTAACATCCGAGAAAATTACAAATAAAAATTAGTTAAATCTTGGTATTTAATGAGGTTATGTACGTTGTTTTGGAAATTTATTAGCTAGCAAAATATGGGATTTGAACAACATTTTGTATTTAAAAATATAAAATCAACAGAATGTTGGTTAATTGCATCGAAAAATATAAATGTAATAATAAGTTTTGTTGATAAATCAGCTACAAATATGTCAAAATTAGCTGTTTTAATTAACCGTTTTCCTGAATATTAAAGGGTTATGGATTATTTCCTTTTTAAAAATACATTTATTAATCTATTGTAAATTATTACTATTACTTTAAACTATATATCGTGGCATTTTTAATTCAATTTATCTCACTTTTATTATAGCTGTTTTTAGCGAAACTCCATATAAAAAAAATGTAAACAAACAAATTTGTACACTGACTAGCGAAACTAGAGAAAAGTTTATGAACTAATAACACGATCTATAAAATATTTATTTATTTATTTATTATAATACAATCTGTGGATTTTTTAAAATCCAGTGTCGACTGATAACAATTTAATATATTTACAACATTAATACATATTTAAAGGAAAAAAGAAAAACTAACATTAATAAAGCAGAAAATTACAAGATAAATGTAATATATGTACATAATTACATGCTACACTTGAAAATGCAACAAATCATTCACACTCGAGGACTTGAACAAAAACGATTTCAGTCCTAGCTTAAATATATTGAATTTATGAGTGCCTTTTAAATCATCTGGTAGGCTATTGAAAATTTTTGGAGCCAATATTTGAAACGAGTTTTGGTAGTTTGTTGTTGTAAATTTTTCTAGCCGTATGTACTGCTTATTTCTCAAGTTGTACTTGACTGTAACATGAGACTGAGTGTCCTTAATAGAAAAAAATGATTTCATTACTTTGTACACAAATAGATGTCTAATGGGGAAAATTTCCAAAAACTCAAATAAAGGCCACGAAGCCGATAGCCTTGTTGAATTGAGCATAATCCGAATAACATGTTTCTGAGCAATAACAAGTGGGTAAATTCTAGTATTATAAGTTCCTCCCCAGCATATTAAACCATAGGACAATCTTGATTCAACTAGCGCAAAATAAATAATTCTTAGGACTGCTAAAGGACAGGCTGAACGTAAAATATAAAATTTTCGAATTACAGCATACAAATAGATACGCAACGAATCAATATGAGGCAGCCAACGCATAGAAGCATCCATAGTCAGGCCAAGGTACTTGAATTTTGATACGAATTCAATATTAAAACAACCCGCGCAACAAGTTATGTTATCACAATTTATATCATGGTAAATGATATCTGGTTGAACAACAATTTCATTATTAAGTTTAAAAAACATACCCTTAGTTTTTGTGCTCAGAAACATGGTATGAGCAAGACACCATTTTCTAAGACTACATAGGTCAGAGTTCATAGACTGAATGTTCGTACTTTCCAAACGATCATTATACAGAAACAGTAGATCATCCGCAAAAGCTATCAACTTTGCAGAAAGCTTCAAATAAAAAATTGAGTTTAAGTAGATCAAAAAAAGCATGGGGCCTAAAACAGAACCTTGTGGAACACCATCGTTGATAATTTTACATTCACTCAAAACATCACCAATCTTAACCACTTGAGTTCTATTACATAAATATGAGCTAAACCATTGCCAAGTTACTCCACGAAAACCAGCATGTAGTAATTTTTGTAATAATACCTTGTGGTTAACCATATCAAAGGCTTTAGTTAAATCCACAAAAATTGATGCAACCGATCTTTTCTTATCAAGACCTTCATACAGGAAATTAGTGAATTCCAATAGGGCTCCCTCAGTACTTTTAGATCTCCTAAACCCGAACTGCATGGTATGCAAAAAATGTGTTTTATTCAAAAAACTAGTTATTCTTTGGTGAGCTACCTTTTCAATAATTTTAGAAAAAACCGATAATAAAGAAATCGGCCTGTAATTTACAATATTATTTTTATTTCCTTTTTTAAAAATGGGAATAACCTGACTCTCTTTTAGTTTAGTTGGAAAAATACCCGAATCAAAACTAAAATTTATAATATATGAAAACACATTAACAATACAATGAGAAATTTGTTTGACAAGAATATTGCTGCAGTTATCAATGCCAGTAGAAAAATTAGGTTTCAGATTCGATATGACTTTTAGCAGTTCATCTGGACACGTTTCAAAGAAAACACATGACTGTACTGCGGAATTGCTATAAATTAGGTCAGAAAAATCATCTTCATTGCTACTTACAGTCAGTTTTAAATCTTGGACCGCATTTACAAAATAACTATTAAACAATTCAGCCAGTTCACGTCTATCAGTTATACAACAATTGTCATCAATATCAATTTTTTGAATTTGCACATTTTTCCTGTCTTTATTTAAAACGCCATCAACTAGTTTCCAGCATTCTGCAATATTACCATTCGCAGATTCAAATTTATTTTTGTAAAAGTTGACCTTAGCAAGAGTCACGTCGTGCTTAACAACTCTATTTATCACATCAAAGCGCCGTTTAAGCTCTAAATCATTCACCCTTCGAATTAACTTCTTGGCTATTTTATTCTTCAGCCTAATTTTAATAAGTAGTGAAGGTGTAATCCAAGGCTTAATAATTCTATCCTTTGATTTAATTTTAATAATCGAGGTATTTTTATTTATATAAAATTTTAACCTGCACATAAAATTGTCAAATGCTAGAGACACATTTCCTGGCGAATAGACGACCGACCAGTTTTCATTAGACAGATCATCTGTTAAACTTAAATAATTAATAATAGATTTGGTTAAATAATTATTTGGTAATGGTTTAGTAGAAGCAATATATATTTTATGGAAACAAAAATAATCAAAATGGTGATTTGTGAAATTATTGCGCTTTATTTTTATTTTTAAGACATTTTAAAAAAAGTAATAAGCAAAGATAAATCACATATTTAGTTTAACTTGTAAGTACATAAGTGCTCGTATAAAGTTATAAAATTAAACATTTGATATGTTATTATATGAAAATTATTTTTTTACATTGTGAGAAATTTAAAAATTTCATGACTTTTGATGTAAAACCACAGAGAAGGATATAGGAGTAGTTTCTTCCATACATTAAAATAGTATTCGATTCAAAAACAGCTTACTTTATAATATTTATTTGAGTCTTATAAGGAAAACAGATCATCTATCCTTTTTCATACTTTTAAAGAACAACAAAGCGAAAAAGTACTATTTATTTATGAATGAACCAAACATTTCAGTATAACGTAGCAACGCACATTTTTTTTCAATTGCTATACTATTATACGGCGATTGTCATAGGACCGTGTTTGTATAAAAATCAAGGCAGTCCTGATTTGTTGTAAATTTTTTTTCCTATAAACAGAAAAAATTATTGTTTGATTGCATAAGTAGTGAAAAATGGTGGTTTCCTTTTCTCATCCTACCTGAAAATGTAAAGAGATTTTCTTCTACGATTTTTCAATCATTAATTCTAAACATATTGAGGATGCAAATTATCGAATAATATATTCAATTCGAGTGAATTTTAGTTCATAAATATTTAAGTTAAAATGACCGAATTTGCATTAGTTTTTATGGGAAATTAAAAGAAGTCATATTTACACCCGTATTACGGGCTTTTTCTTCAAGTTTCTCAAAAATGAAATTTTATTTATACAAAGCCATTATGGTGCATTAAAACCCGGTTTTGGTCGGCTTTTTGGATTTTTCATCAAAACCTTCTATGCATATAAACAGATGCACACATACACATGTTAAGAATGTTTATTTGTGTTCTGATTTTGAATGATAATGAATGAAAAAGCCTTTTTGTCTTTGAGAAAAATTTAGTTAATTATTTTAGATCAATAAAATATTAATTTCTCCAATGAAGTCAATTTAGAATTAATTCGTTTTTAAACATTTCCAGCCATTCTCCTTTAATGACAAGTTCGATATGACTGCGTAATATTGATAATAAATAACTTTTACTATTATGCACCAACACTAAAGTATTTTATGAAAAATTCAGTTTTTTCTCTTATAAAACGCATTAAAATATAAATCCAGTGTACAATTTTGTTAAAACTCTCTGTGGCATAAGCGGTTAATGGGGCTTGCAAAGACATTTGTGTTAGTTTTTGCTTAGCGCTTACAAATGTATTGAATTTATATTTATTTTTTGGTATATATTAGGCGCATCCAGCGCACCTAGAGTATACCTTAAATATGTCACATCTGCATTTCTAAAAGCGCTGAACGTAAAATAAGTAAAAAAAAACAAATTTACTACGGTCTACGTATTTTATTTTATGCCCAATTTTCCCAAAAAAAACAATCTTCTATTTGAAATTGTGTTTGTTTTATAATATAAATTCAATGCAAACGAATTATATTTCCATGAACTGACTGCCCAATTTCGTCCAACTAAATATTTCCCAATTTTACCACCTATGATATGTCCAATTTCGTGCAACTAAATATATGTAAATCTCAAATGGGGAACCTATAGAAGATGAGAATCAATTGCGATTGATACAATATTCACGCCTCGTTAAAGATCGATGGATTTTGGAAAACATTATACCTATTTGACAAACTAATTGTGCTTCGTATAATAGTTAAACGTTTTTTAAAATCCATTGCGAGATTACCTTTTGACTTTTTCTAATGCGGAGCTCTCATTGAAGCAAATTTAATAAAAATTCATAAGCGAAATTCATTGTATTATTTATTTAATTTTTCATTATTTTTTTTTATTTTCTGCATGCTTATTTGGACGCTTTGCGAGATTTAGTTTTTGAAAATTCAATATTCAAAACGGACCAATTGCAGTTTTTCCTTATTAATACTAAAATCAAAAACTGAATCAGGCTTCGAATATGTCGATAACGATAACATATGTTCGTCGGATCAGTCAAAAATGGAACATACTCATTTTCTATCATGTTTACGTATTATTCGATTGGTTACGTTGGTAGAACTACAATAGTTGTGGTAATATTTTTCTAAAACGTTAACCAAGCTTTGAGCTATTTCACAAAATTTGTCTGATGGAGCTTGGAATGGATTTTTTTTTCATTTATAAAGGTGTCACAAATGTTGATTTCATTCCCTTTCTTTAACAGCTTTTCTTGACAGCTTCCACAATCAATTTTCTTAAAAATGCAATAACCGGCATAGTATACTATTGCGTTGTCTTTAATTATGTGTAAATCTATCTCTTCAACAATTTCGTCGGATTGTGTAATATTGCCAGTTGTCGAATCATGGGTTTTATGGCTATACTCATATTCCGTTTTGAAACTATTCCAATCCAAATCAATGTTGATTGCCTCATCGCATATACAATTTTTAAACGGGAAATTCAACGCGATTTTCTACAACTATATATTTCATCATTGGTCAAGTCGATTTGGTCGTAAATCGCATTTTATTAGAAAAAAATACAAAACAAAGCTAAAATTAGGAGTTATAGTCATATTGAACTGAAAAACGAATTAACTCTAAATTGACTTCATTGGAGAAATTAATATTTTATTGATCCAAAATAATTAACTAAATTTTTCTCAAGGACAAAAAGGTTTTTCATTCATTATCATTCAAAATCAGAACACAAATAAACATTCTTATAAAATATGCATAAAATGTTTTGATGAATTCTTATATGCATAAAAGGTTTTGATGAAAAATCCAAAAAGCCGACCAAAACCGGGTTTTAATGTACCATAATGGCTTTGTATAAATAAAATTTCATTTTTGAGAAACTTGACGAAAAAGCCCGTAATACGGGTGTAAATATGACTTCTTTTAATTTCCCATAAAAACTAATGCAAATTCGGTCATTTTGACTTAAATATTTATGAACTAAAATTCACTCGAATTGAATATATTATTCGATAATTTGCATCCTCAATATGTTTAGAATTAATGATTGAAAAATTGTAGAAGAAAATCTCTTTACATTTTCAGGTAGGATGAGAAAAGAAAACCACCATTTTTCACTACTTATGCAATCAAACAATAATTTTTTTCGTGTCCTTAATGGCAAAGAGTGTCATTTCTTGGCTGAAAACAGTAAAGAAAACTGCTACTTTTCTCCTTAGCAACACATTTCTTCACTATAAACACTTTTCTTCATAGAAACGCTTTTTCTCCAAATGATTTTTGGATTTTTGACTTTTATTTATTTGCTTGCTGCGATTGTTATGTACACGCTATGCATACATACTTTGATCCAAACTGTATCTACCTTTTCTATTTTTACCTGGTTTGTCGTCAAATACACGAAAAAATAGCATGTCCGACACGTAAGAAAAGTGGTTTTCCATGCTCGTAAAATTGTTAATCTACTCGTTCGCTAGCGCTTGCTCGTAAATTAAACAATTTTACTCGCTGGAAAACTATCACTTTTCTTTACTTGTAGAACAATCTACTATTTCTGTTTATAGGAAAAAAAATTTACAACAAATCAGGACTGCCTTGATTTTTATACAAACACGGTCCTATGACAATCGCCGTATAATAGTATAGTAATTGAAAAAAATGTGCGTTGCTACGTTATACTGAAATGTTTGGTTCATTCATAAATAAATAGTACTTTTTCGCTTTGTTGTTCTTTAAAGAAGTATGAAAAAGGATTAGGGCTGCCAGACGTCCCGCTATCGGCGGGATTGTCCCGCTTGAAAAAATTATTCCTGCTGTCCCGCTAGATCGGATTTTGTCCCGCTATAAACAAATTTTGATCTACAAATTGACTTTCGGAGCAACCATTCCACTAAAAAAAATAATACTGCTAGTTCTATAAGCATTTTCTTATGTTGGTATTAGTTCTTTTATAAATAAATAAATTTTGAAACGTAAGTAGATTTTATTTAATATTATTAATTTCAAAATTGCTAGATTTTAACCTTGTACAATTCTAATTTTAGAAACAATGGATATACGCAATTTTTTTTTGAAAGATAAAGCTGTTCAGCAAAATGTGCCAGCGTCTGCAGTCAAGAGTAATACGCCAGCGTCCGCAGTTAGCAGTGATTATTCTACTTCACCTTTAACTGTACTTTCTTCTGAAACTACTGATTCGAGGCAGGAAAATACAGACGTAGAAGACGACGTTGCAATCAGTTTCACGACTGGTGAAGAATTCTTAGCCTCTGAATGTGTAACAGAGACAGTAGATGAAATCAATAGTTCTGGTGCCACGGCACCGAAGAAGCCCAAAATTTGTAATAAAAAACACTTAGTAAAATTTAATGTCGAATGGTTGAAAAGCTTTACTTGGTTGACTGCTGGCCGAAAAGAACATACTGGGAGGTGTGTGGTTTGTTCAACTGATTTTTCGATAGGTCATGGAGGTGAACTGATGTAAGAAAGCACGTAAAAAATCAGCAACATATTCAAAATTTACAAAATAATTTATCGTTAAAGATGACCTCATTTCTGGTCAGTAAACGTAGTTCCGAAGAAATGTGCACAATTGCCGCTGAAACGGCATTTGTTTATCATGCTGTCATGCATTCGCAGTCGTATGCTGCAACTGATTGGGCAGGTAAGCTGTTTCCATTAATATTTAAGGACTCCGACACTGCTACCAAATATAGATGTGGGAAGACCAAATCCAGTAAAATTATTACCAAAGTTGTAGGACCAGAGTCAAAAAATCGTATTTTGAACGGCATAAATGCGGCACAATATTTTTCTATTAGCACCGATGCATCCAACAATGGTAATGTGAAAACATTTCCGCTAGTTATCACATATTTTGATAAGTTCGTTGGCACTAAAAACGGACTCCTAGCTTTTTATACTCTAGACATAGACAATGAACCCTCAAAATCAATAGCTGAATCTATTGTTTCCAAAATCGAATTCAATAACCTTTCTATGGAAAATGTTACAGCTTTTTGTGCAGACAACGCCAATGTTAATTTTGGCACAAAACAAAGTGTAATGGTTGAGCTGCATAAGTTAAACAAACGTATTATTCCAATTGGTTGTAATTGTCACATTCTCGCTAACACATTAAAAAAAGGAATCAAATGTTTAAAAAAAATTGAAATCGATGCAATCGTCATCAAAATATTTAACGAATTTAGTTCTTCCACGAAACGTACCACAGAACTCAAAAAAATATTTGAATGGGCCGGATGTGAATGGCGCGAACTACTACGACATGTGCCAACTAGATGGTTAAGTCTATATCCAGCCATTGAACGGCTGTTGAAAAATTATGATCCAATGAAAAAATATTTTATGTCAAAGTCAAACGTTTCCCCATTAATACAAACATTTTTTGCAAATGAAATGACATCTGCATATTTGGGATTCATTATGAATTTTTGCACAGTATTCCAATCTTCAATTCAATCTTTAGAAGCATGTGACGGAATGGGGGTAAAAACATTCGACATAATGAACAAATTGCGAGAATCTTTAGAAACTCGATATGCAGAAGAGTTTTATGGTTCTATCGCCAGACATTGCATTCTTAATTGTGAAAACCGAGATGAGGTCAAACGATTTCAAATTGAGGCTAAAACTGCACTTGAAACATCAATAAATTATTTAAAGATGTGGTTTGATTTTGATGCTAGCATATTTAAATATATGAAGGGATTGGCTCTAGATGTAACGTTTCCTACTTTCTCAGATCTACAAAAAGTTATAGAAAAAGACATTAAAAATTTGGATAATGATGTGCTATTTGAAGAATGCATAGAACTAAAAAATTTTGTTAATAAAAACGAGGGGTTTCTTCTCAATCCAGTATCCAGTGATAAAAAGTGGGCTATATTTTTTAATGATTTTCCGGACTGCAAAAATTTATATAAAATTGTTTGTTTTATTTATTCTGTACCCCATTCCAATGCAGCCTCCGAACGAATTTTCAGCTTAATGAACAGAGCATGGAGAAAAGAAAGGCAAAGCCTTTTAATTGAATCTTTAGAAGCAGAACTGATGACAAAAGAAAACTTTAAAATGACATGTCAACAATTTAGTAAATATTTACAGACTGAGCCTGGAAAATTGCTTATGGAAAAAGTAAGCTCTAGTGATAAATACAATTAATTTAAAAATCTTATTTAATACTAATTAGTATACCATATATTTTTTTAAATTTGGTTTCTAAGAAAAAAACCAATGTGAGATTAATTTGGAATTTAGTCAATAATAAATAATTATTTTTTTATTGTTTTGTAATGTGATATTTCGTGATCTTTTTTTTTTGAATTATTAATCGTTTACTAATTGAATTATCCTACGATATTTTGTTGATTTATGTGAAATACATACATATATGAAAATAAAAGAATTATTAATTCAAATTTCATTAAATTTTTTATTTGTTCCATTGTTAAACTAACAGTATTTGGTCTACTCAATCTTTGAAAGAAATTTTGTCTGAATGCCAATAACATAAAAAATTAGAAGTCAGATTCGGGCAAATAGCAGTTAATTATTCATTACAATTTTTGTTTTATTATTTGTCCCGCCGACTAATTTTCAAAATCTGGCAGCCCTAAAAAGGATAGATGATCTCTTTTCCTCATAAGACTCAAATAAATATTATAAAGTAAGCTGTTTTTGAATCGAATACCATTTTAATGTATGGAAGAAACTACTCTTATATCCTCCTCTGTGGTAAAACTACAACTTAATTAAATAATTGGCTAAGGATTAGTATTACAAATTTTCTATTTTTTTAATTAATTTAGCAACTTTAGATATTTGATTTAAATGTCGTTTTCCACCTCTTACGGCTTTGTGATTAACATTTAAAAAATAACGTTGCATGAACTCTAACGATAATGAGCTAGATTCGTTATATTTTATATTTAGTACAAGGTAAAAGTTTCCTCAACGGCCATCATTAAACTCGGGTTCCCTTCTGAACTAAGCAGCTGCTTTTCCACGAATATATGGAAAATAAAATGTGTGTCATCTTATGTTAATACTTTAAAAGTAATATTTGTATTATTAAATATATTAAAATGTTAATAGATAATGTTTTGCTTACGAATGGCTGCTATCCAAGGTGTAGCAACAGGTGGAGAAATTTTGTCGAGGTCATGATCCATTTCAAAAGTTAAATAATTCTGATTTAGCTATATTTAAATTCATCGAATTATGTAAATAAAGTTCTACTTCGTAAAAGGTTAAGAGTAGATTTACGTCTTCTTTAAAATATTTAAAAATAAATTTTATACTTTGTAAATCAGACATTGAGCTATCAACAAAAAAATCTCATTCTTTCAATGAGTTATTATTTAGATTCTTGAAACACTCATGTATTTTCGATTTTAGGTCATTAAAATTTTCCGAAAAATCTGTAACTTGCTTTTCCATAAGCTTATTAAAATGTTCGTAAAGATAACTTTTGTTAAAAGAAAGGCCAATTATTTTTAATGTTAATTTATCGATGGTGTTGGACACCGGTGGTTTAGGAAAAGTCTAATTTCGTTATAGCAGTTTAACATTTCCGCAGCAATTTCTTTTTTTAGAACAGGTGTTATGTTAAATTTATTTTTCATTGAACACTGCCACTTTTTTTTCAATAGTTTCAATAGTTTGATTGTTGTATGTATTTGGCTGCCAGTTTTTGCAAGATTAACTTAAGCAAGAAAATGTCCTTTTTCTCTGCAGAGGTATTTTCGGTTTCAAATTGGATGGATTTAAAATTTTATTCAAATAATTATTGTGGTTGACCATTATGATCGCCAACCATGTGGTATCGGTGGCTATAAATAAGTTTGAAGTGTTCCTAGATTTTCTATAGAAGCTATGCGGGTATAGCAGTCCAATTTCATCACATGTATTTAAATTTAGTTACTGAATTAACTTTCGATTTTTTATGCAGTTCTAATAAAATAATTTTTATAAACGTATTTATGTGTGCGCCTAATCTTTCTTGGCTTAAAATTGCAAATTATTATATATGCTATTTGCAACGTCAAAACTTGGAAGTAAACTATTTGAATCCGGGATTGTTTCAAAAGAAGATAAATATTGAACACCGGTTATATTTTCAGTATTATTAATAACTGATGCTGAAGTGGCTTCGACAAAATTCGTTGAAATTACTACATTGGATGTCCACATTTCTTGGTCATTTAAAATCATCAAAGTAGTTTCATTTAATAAATTTAATACTTCGTCTGAGCTAATTTCATAGCCTTCGGATTCGGTTACAATTACGTTTCCTTTAATACCTTTTTCATTTTTGAATTCCGAAAAAAAAATTTCTAATTAGAAGATCCAAAATAAAGGGTGTTCAAATTTGATGTATCTTTTTAAATATTCCGCAATTTATATTTTTTGTACTAGAGTACCATATGTTATTTGAAAGATGACAAGTGCAAACATTCCGATTAGTTAAAATGGATCGCTTTACGAGTAAACAACGTGTTTTCATTATTAAAATTTATTTTAAATATTGTGAAAGTTATTCAGAAGTTGGAAGAAAATTTCGTTCAAAATACGGTAGAGAAAATGTTCCGTCATCCGACAAACCGTGCTGTTAAAATTATCATTAATAAATTTGAAAAAACCAGTTGAAGATCAGAGAAGCAGAATTTATTATCGTAGTGGTGTTACAACAAGTGTTGCTGAAGAGCCAAGGAAAGCAATTCATCGTCGTTAAAGAGATGATTAGAAACTTTTTGGGTTCAATTGGAAAATATTGATGTGCAGAATATGTGGTTTCAACAGGATGGTGCAACATGCCACACAGCAACGGAATCAATCGATCTCTTAAAAGATAAGTGAATAATTTCTCGAAGAACAGACGTGAATTGGCGACAAAGATCATGAGATTTAACACCATTGAACTTCTTCTTATGGGGTTTCTTGAAGAGTAAAGTTTATGCGGATAATCCTCAACCTTAGAGACAACATTATCGCGCAAATAACACTAATTGAACCATCATTATGCGAAAAAGTTATTCAAGATTTTGGTAAAAGTTTGACAGCCCGAGCTAGCAGAGGAGGTCACTTGAACGACACTCTTTTTCATTATTAACCGGAAGCAATGCAATTTAATTTCCAATAAAAATAAAATAAAGATTTCACACAATTTATGTCTTTTATTTAAAATTTAAAAGATACCTCAAATTTGAACACTTAAAGGGTGACCAGCACATTTTTGGGATGGAAATTTTTGACATTTTAAAAATTACAAAATTTATATTTTTGGGATTATTTCTTGGTGTCTTGAATTTGTGGTTAAGTGATTTTTGATATTCCTTTCTCAAATTTTGTCGGTACTGAAAAAAGTTAGTGATATGGTTAAGAAATTTTTGAGAATGTGCTCTCTTTTTTATCATTTTACTACTTTAAAATAATAAAACATTTTTTTTTCTAACACCCCCCAATTGTCTGTTTTACATAAAACAGACTAGAAAGGTGTTGGAAAAAAATATATTTTATTATTTTAAAGTAGTAAAATGATAAAAAACCGAGGTGTTGGAAATTTTTTTCCACTGTCTGTACTTAATTTCGTATTTAAAAGAAATAGTTAACGTTTCTTTAAAAAATCATTTAAAAAACCATAATCCCGAGGAAATCCCGAATTCCGCGTTGAATTCAATTTTATTCGTGATTTCCTCAGGATTACAGGATTTTGTAGCCCCGAGATTTTGGAATCTCGGGATTTTATACACTCGGAATTATGTATCCTCGGAATTATGTATCCTCGGGATTATGTACCCTCGGGATTTTGACCTTAGGGATTTTGGAATCTCGTGATTTTATACCCTCGGAATTTTGTACCCTCGAGATTATGTATCCTCAGAATTTTATACCATCGGGATTAGTACCTTCGGGATTTTGATTTGCGGGATATTAGCCCTCGGGATTACGGCCCGAGGGATTTTCTCCCTCGGGAATATGTCACAATTTTAAACGAATAAAATAAACAGTATTTCTTGTGTTCCTTTATAAATATATGATATGGTTTATTAAGCCACAAGATTTTCTTAATTTTTTCAATTTGACTAACTTTTGAACCATTTAAAAACTTTAAAACAGATCCAAATCAAGCTCCCTGCTTAGATCGACGAAGTTTATTTTTTTGGAGAGCACTCTCGCTGTACCGAGCAAGATTTTTCAAGGCACCAATAAATTTAATGAAGTAGCGCCTCTCGCGCAACGCTAATTTCAATTGATTGAGTGTCTCGAGAATGGGATCCCTTTATGTAATCCGCAATTCGAGAGTTTAATTTTCCACCTAAGGTGATTCAAGAGGCAATCATTCTTTTAGACAAAGCATTATCACATGCAACAATACATTATCCCGTAAAAACAAAAATAATTCAACCACAAATCTCGAAAAACTGTTAAGCCCATTTTTTTATCGCCCACAAATCAAATCAGGACGATAACAATTTTTGCGTTAATATTGTTACGGGTTCTTAGAACAAACATAACGAACCAAAAAAAAAAAAAATGTGTACCATTTTGTTACGATGAGATTGTCTAATTAACCACAAACAATTTTAAGATGGTATTAAACCGCATAAAATCATGATTATGGTTAATTTTAGAATAGACGCTCAAAATTACATATAGTAATTTTAAAAAGATAAATTTATATGAGAACGATTTAACCTTTCTTTCAAACACATACTTTAGACACAGCAAAATTTATTATAATTAATGTAATTGATAACAACACGAACAAAAACAACAACAATTAAAAAAGCTTAAACATTTTTTTTTTGAATTAATTAAACTTTTTGTTTTATTTTTAAATTTTTTTATCGTAGGAAACAAAAAGTTCATTTTGCTAATATTTTTAATTACAGTGCGTCCATTTAGAATAAAATCCCATTAAGGGTGGAAAACTGGAAAAATAAAATACTTTTAGAATAATCACTGTATTTAGAGCTATTATTTTAAAGGCAAGAAACGATGAAATTTGGATCAAAAATAAACAAAAATATAAAAAAAAAAAAATGAAAAGATTATTAGATTATCTTTATGAAATGAAATTGATTTAGATTTTTTTTTCTGTGTTCAATGTAAATATTTTAATAAGAAATTAATTAAAAATTATAAATGAAAAGCCCTTGGAAATAATAATAAAAACACAAAAAAAACACCAAAAATCGCTTCAAATCTCTAAACGATTTATATTGGTGATTGAATTATGTTCTTGCCTTTTGGGGATTTATTTAGAATTTAAATTATTGTGCCTATGTACTATATAAGTATCTATCTAAAGTCTTTTAAATTCTCGAGTTATATTTTACCGGATGATTTTTAAAATTAGCTAACGCTTACCTATTAGTAAACGATATTTCTAGAAAGCCAAACAGCATTAATCTAATTTCGAAAGAATGCCAAACCTATCCCAATGGCCAAATGATTCGAAAATTTACTAAAGAAAATTAAAAAAAAAATATTGTAATCGAAAAGTCTGTTCTAACAACCTTGGGAACAGCAGAAAATTTCATTATGTATCGGAAAACCAGTGTTAGTTTTTTGTGAATTGAATTGAATTTTTGCATTAGGTAGTTCCAAAAGCCAATCATTTTTTGTTGTTCTGGTAAATGAATATATATTTCGTTAGATTCTTCTTCTTTTGTAGTTCAATAGTTGAGATAGGCACAACCAATCCAGTACGATTGTAGAATCTGACTGTTGACTGATCAATATTAGAACGTTAAAATCCAAACCTATAGATTTAATGTACATATTTTATTTTTTATTCTTAACCATAGTGCTGATACTAGCATTTTTCCGTGATGTACAAGAATGATCCGAATCATGTGAATAAATTCATTCTTGTATGGAGTAGTCTTGCTGTTTACATTTCACTGCCTGTACTCGATCGAGGAAGAACAGATGGAATTGAAGACTGATTTGGCGAGTTAATTCTATAAATATCAGGATATGTAGGAAATCGTATAATGCTGAATTTTCCTTTATCATTTATAGTTCCTTTTCCAAATCGGTAGTCTTAATTGCTGGCATATTTAAGACTATAATTTATTTAAAAGACATTATGTCGTTTTCGTGTAACTTATCCCACTTAATAATTATAAAATTAATTAAAACAAAAAACAATTTATTATTAAAACAAAATGCAATTAAAATATACGTACAAAAACTTTCTTGTTGTGGAATTTAAAAATAAAAATAATTTTTTATATACTAGGATCGATTTCGATAATTACTATTATCATCATCAGCTTGTTTCTACTTAAATCAGTATTAAAGTGATAATTTGTCATTTCTATACCTTTGTTCATTTAAAATTTTTAAAATTAAATCGAAAATTGTATTAGTTGTTGTATTTATTTTATTGTTTAATAGGTATATATTATTACTGTTTTTATAAATTTCAAACTCCTCAATATGATTCATGATGTCTCCGTTATTGATTCTGTTTGGTACAGTTAGATTAGTGTCGAAATTAACTTATCGTCGTCCTAACTGTGAATTAACGTATCTGACACTTTTTCAAAATCTCATCTCTAATAAAAAATGGTTCATCGAGAAAAACTCTGTCTGAATTTTTTCACCTGCGTTGGTTCACCGTTAGGACGAAGATGTCTCCTAAGAGTCAATTAACGTTTGTGCAGGAATTCCGCTTCAGTTTCTCAAGGCGAACATTTTGGTATCAGAGATGAGATTTTGAAAAATTTTAGATACGTTAATTCACAGTTAGGACGACGATTTGTGTGTTTTTTGTCATTTATGTGTAATGTAAACCGTGAATTGGTATTTGGAAGGTTTTCCAACATCTTTCACATGTTCATAGAATCGTTGTTTAAACGACCGGCAGTTTGCCCTACATAAAATGACGGGCAATCAGAACATTAATTTCCCTCAATGAAAGGAAGCATCAAGATAAATCGTTTCCCAGTCAACAGTATATTCAAAAATAAATTCCCGTATACCCATTGCAGATGAACCATAATATTGAACCCGGTAGTTCAAGGCCGGCGGTATGTTTGATCCCGTCATTTGAAAAAAAAAATGTAATTAATAACGATTTCCCTGTGATTTAACTTACCTCTCTTATAGGTATTGAGTTGATAAATCCTGTATTTAATTTGTTGTATCTAGAAAACAAAATCAAAATTAATTATTCATTTAATAATAGTAAATTCACTTATCTGTAATTCTTCAACTTTGTAAACGAAAACCTTGAATTTCACTACTTGTAAACAAAATGTCAAATGTAGATCAATTCTTATGTTTAATTTTAATTAAATTTTTAGACGAGATGATCGATCGATAACGAAGATTTTGATCGACACGACACCTGTATTAATTTTAAAAAAGCTATGTTCGAACATAATCTTCGAACTCGAAACTTTAGTCGTCACCCTTTATTATGTAATTTTTTATATATATTTTTTATTATTCATTCCGTGATAAACTCGCATTCGCATTTCGCATTTGGTGTGAATAGTCCCTTAAAGTACGTGTAAGTGACATCTGCTTTAAAAATAATAAAGTGATTCAGTATTTTGAGATTTATATTCGCGATTTGTGTAGAGACCGTAATACAAATCCCACAAATATAAGGCTGGTAAATAAATATCAGTTCAACACAGCTGAGCTTTACAAAAAATATATCATTTTTAATAAACAAACTAAAAAATATTTTTCGTTTTTTTATCCCTATCAAACTTTAATTTTTTGTCGCACATATGTCGCATATATGTATGTAAGTTTTTTTTATTTTTTGCAATTGGTAATTGTCTCAACATTAAGAATGATTCAAAATCGCGAAAAGAAAGATGGTTTTTCAAGAACGTGAAATTCCGAACATATCCATGATTTATTAATTCGCGATTAGAATATAGATTATGTTTTTAAATTTAAAAATGTACAACTATAATTAATATTTATTATTAATATATCTAGTCCACGAAATATTACAATTGAAAATAAAAAAAATTAACTTTGAGCAGCCATGTTTGCATATACGCCATTTTGTAATGTTTCGGCAGACAATTTAGGGATTTAGGTGATCACTTTAAATTATGGCTTGGTTGCAGCATACCAAAATATGGTTTAATGATCACAAATTAGTTTTAACTATTATAGATGGTCATTCGCGATGGTCAAATTGAGCGTATTTTTAATTCGTTCAAAATAAATTTGCGCTTGCTTTATGTTTGTTTCTGATAAGTTGCTTCACGGATTTCATTGGTTGACCTGTCAAATTTTCTGTAAGAAAAAACTTTCGTCAAATTCCGTAAAGTTTCTCACTGATTCTTACTGACTCGATGTTCCAGCTGTAGACATCTGACGTAAACTAGTAAAATTAAAGATAAATTTAGCAAGTATAATTTTAATTCGTCAGAACTAACTTTAATGCATTTTTCAAAATGAAACTTCGAAAAATATATTTTAGAAATAATTTAATTTTAATGTTTCTGCAATTAATATTTACTTAATCCCAATATAGCCTTCATGTATATTGTTGTTAAAGATAGGTATAAAACTTTCATAGAAACATTTTATAATATTTTTGCTTTTTTCGTTGATAAACTTGACGCTGAAAAACGCCATTTTTATTATTGCTATAGAAATCAGTGAAAAGTTATACCACTAAAAAAGCTTCTAAAAAAACCTCATAATCGCATTTTTACGGACAGTCAGGCCGCTATTAAAACGCTACGAGCTTATTTCCTTACGTCAAAGGTAGCCCAGAGCTGTCTCTCATCTTTTAACGAGATGGCAGATCAGTTCAACATCCACCTAACGTGGGTGCCAGGGCACTTCAGTGTTGCGGGGAATGAAAAAGCAGATGAACTCGCTCGACAGGTTTGGCCAAAACTAGATCAGGCAAGGACTAGACAGTTGTTAACACTTCAGCGTCGCCATATTAGTATGATCGTCGGGGTTATTACAGAACACTGTCTCATAGGTGAGCATGCGCGAGACTTTTACCTGCTCGTCAACCACTTAGAGCCGTTATTCCCGGCAGCTCGGTTCGGGGAGGTTACCATCGAAATGGTGTTGGTCGTGGGGGTAACGCTCTTGCTGGTAACAATAGTTGACGATTCGACCTTTGCCGTTCTCACAACTGCCACCCGCACTTTGCGTTTAGCAAATCATAATATAAACGAATTAATATGAATCACAAAAAAAAAATGTTGGCCAAACCACTCCAGCTATATATGTTTATGTGTATATATACGTAGAATTATCTGTATGTATATCTTGACCGTCGACAAAAATGTCTAGATAAATTTTTGAATTGTTTTTACAAATTTTTCTTAGTTAATTAATTCTACTACTTTTTGGACCCCTCCACTAAAGTTCTTGAGGAACTTTATACACTTGTTGTTTTGGGGTTTCCTAATTTTTATATATTTTTTTTTTGTTTGTTTTAAAAGTTGAGGGTACTCATCTGTTACTGATGACCGGACACCACTTCACTTCAGTCCGGGAATAATTTACCGTTGTCTGCCTTCAGGATGAGAGGTGGGTGACACCGCTTCAATCCCAGTTCTTTTTTTTTTCTTTGGGGGTTTATCATTTGGAAGGCGACACCAATTCAGTCCTTTTTTTTCTTTTCTTTATTACGTCCCAATTACTGAAAGGTTTAGGACTATCTTTCCAGGATAGGACCACGCACACCAAAAAACTCAACGCGTGCAATTTCGATTCACAAAAAAAAAAACAATAAAACTGCTCCCCGTTTTAGGGTTTAATATTTTTTCTGTATGGTGTAAATTTTATTTGGGTTCCTTTTTCCTTTTTTTTTTTTGCTTGATATTTGTCCTTTTGTTTTTTTTTTTTTTTTTTATTACAATACAATAGCACCTACCTATAGGTTGCCCCACCAGTACCACTTTTCACACAATATATTTTTTTTATAACAATAGACAACTCAAAAAGCTTTCCAGGTAACCGAATCCCGAATACGAATCGTCGTCGTTTAACTGGGGTTCGACCTAAATTTTTTTTTCCTTTATTTTTTTTTTATTTTTAGGTTTTCCGAGTTTACGTTCCGCGTAATTTTTCCTGACTCTCTTTTTTTTCCCTTTTTTTCGAAATTTTATTTTTCAAGGCAATCCGATAGCCTCAAAATCACCCGTACTCAACTTAATTTTCGTTGACCCAACACCGTAGCAATATTCATATTGTAACAAGACTAGGAGTCTCCTCGAATAAATACTGTAGAAGCTGTGAAGGTGTAAAGGAGAGAGAAACTGCACTCCATCTTCCCTGCACTTGTCCCCGTCTAGCGCTAAGCAGATGGAAATTCTTGGGAGCTCCTCTCCTCAGTGACCTGGCGGATCTCAATGGGATGACGTCAGGTGTATGCAACGCTTGGTTGTAAGTTCTGTATGGTTCAGTGAGTAGAGCCCAAAAATAAAAAAATAAAAGTTTACTTGGTATGGCTACGGACCATTCTTGTGTCTATACCGGTCCCTTAGGACATCCACTCTAACCTAACCTAACCTAATCTAGCCTTCATGTATATCGTTGTTAAAGATAGGTAGAAAACTTTTATATAAACATTTTATAATATTTTTGCTTTTTTCTATAATTGCTATATTTTTTTTATAATTGCTATGGAAATCAGTGAAAAGTTATACCAATAAAAAAGCTTCTAAAAAACGTCATAATGGTTATGGCTCTATACTCTAGAAGGATCACATCATACCCTGCTTAAAATAGTTTCACTTCAATAAAATAAAAAAAAAATGGAAAATTTGTCTTTCGCGGTATTTCTTTTGATTGCGTGATAACGGTCCGTTGTTCACAAAATCTGCTAAAAAATCTCGAAACTAGAGGCTTGAAGCTTTAAAATGCCTTTTTCCCATCTCAGTACGACCGTTTTTCACAAGTATACAGCTCTTCAAAAACACTAAAAAACAAAAGATTTTTGTTTCTTCTATTTTTTGGAGTTGTGCATTTCAAATAGTTATTCTTACATTCTAGAAACTACATTGAAACATTGCGCTAAATCTCTTTAAATACTCCAAGACTATTAAAATTTAATTACATATAGTACACCGTTATCAAATAATCAAATAAATTATTTTTCATTAATTCTGCATCATTAAATATTTTTTTACTAGATTTTACTATAATTTAGCTAAATTATTTTTTTTTTACTACAAAAAAGATGAGTTTTCATCTATGTTCTAAGTTACAAAAACAATGAGAAAAAGGAAACATTCATTTTAATTTTAATCTGCATAATTAACTTATATACATATCTGGAATAAATAACTTGATGCTAAGAGTATGTATGATGCGTAACGTATAAGATAACTGTTACATTTTATAAAAATAACAATAAAGAAAATAATCTTTGCTTCTGGGAGGGATAATTAAAAGGAAATGATAGTAATTTATGAGTTTGTCAGAAATGTTTCTGAATTTGAGCCCTGAGTTTTAATTGTGAATTACTGTTTCTATGTATATATTAATATTTTATTTTAATTAAGTCATAATTATAATAAAATAATTTTATTCAAATCATTAAAGAGAGCCAATAAATTTTCTGTTTTACGCTAAAAATGTATAATATAAATAAACTTAGCAAGACAATTGAAAGACAGTGTGTTTTCTAGAAGACCTGTCAAATACTTTCCATTACAATTGTTAAATATATGTACCTTCATTTAATAACAATGATATAAATTATTTTATTTATTTATTTAAATTTATTAACCTACAGAAAAGTACAATCGGTAATTAAGAATTAGAGATGCAATACAATAATATTAATAGTACATTAATATAAAAAAAATATGAATTATAAATTAGGACTTGCCTGTTCCCGGGATTCGGGGCATGGCAAGTTTTTAATACAATACCTCATTATATTAGAATTCAAACAATTTTATATTTGAAAGGAAGCAAATTAAGTAAGTTTGAAAATAATAAAAAAAAACGAAAACGGAAGGAGGGACACGACTTTTTTCTGATCGGTGTTTCGGGGTCCTGGTAACCTAATTCGTCGAGAAATGTGAAAATCTGGAACAAATTTTTTTTCGCGATTACAATACTTACCCAATATAATTTCGTTATAGTGGGAAAAGTAAAAAACGTAAAGTATGTAATGATTTAATTACTCAGTCGGTTCCCACCATGGGAAATCTACCGGCGCTAAAAATAAATTTAAACTGTCGGCGTTGATTTTACTCAACATATTACCAACAATTGGCGAAGCTATGAATGCGAGGTATATACATAAAGCTTTCGTTGATCTTAAAACGCCCATGGCCATGTTTTTAACCGATGCAAGTTTGGAATTGTTCAAAAAGTGTGATCATTTTTATCCCAAATATACTGTATAAATCTATAGAGCATTCTACAGTATAGAACTATAATCATACATCATAATTTTTTAGAACCTTTTTAGTGGTATAACGTTTCATTTTTCTCCATAGGAATCCATAGTAAAAATCATGCTTTTCAGCTTCAAGTTTTTCAATGAAAAAAGCAAAAATATTATAGAATGTTTATAAAAAAGATTTCTACATACATTTAATAAGAATACACACAAGAAGCTATATTGGTCGTAAATAAATAATAAATGCAGAAATGTTAAAATTAAATTATTTCTAAAATATCTTTTTCATACTTTCATTTTGAAAAATACATCAAAGTTGTGTAACGATGCATTTAAAAAAATAAAGATAAAAGAAAAAAAGCAAAAATGCATGTTACAAAGCGTACCCCTAAATGTTGTTTAATTTTGTTTGCGTCGATTTGCAGTGTATAAAGAATCAATAACCATCTACCTTATTTTCGATTCTATATTTTTTTTTGTTACCATCTACATTTAATTTTTTTTTATTAGGTAGTCATACAAGTTTTTATTGTTCGGCGGGAATTTTAGCGCGTGAATTGTTTTTTTTTATTGCATTGGAAATCATATAAATAGTCGTAAAGCCATTGAATCGGGGAGTTTAATTTTGGCCATTAAGTGGTACGCATAAAGTAATCGTGAAAATAAGTTTGTGCAAAAAAATAAAAAATAAATAAGAAGAAAAGAAAATTTATTATATTGTAAATTAATAACAAAGTTTATATTATTTTGTTAATTTTTTTTATTGTTCTAAAATTTGAAAAAAAAAAAAAATTCAAATTGTATACAAGTATATACAGATATACTATTTACATAATCGTAATTATTTTGTAATCATTATTATATTTTGTTTTATTGAGTGATTAAGTGAGAGTGATTTTTTTTTTCTTATCAAAAATCACGGCCAAGTACACAATAAGAACGTATAAAAACCAGTGGACAAGTGGTAAATGTGCTAACGTAAAGTTTAAGTCTAAGAACATTCACGAACATTCTAAACTGTAAAACAGCGAAACTGTGGAAAACTGTGAATAAATTTAAGAAGTTTGGTTTGTTCAAAAATAGTAAAGAGTGTAAAATATAGATAAACTCGAGTGAAAGAAACACTTTGATTGTGAAATTGAACATGAACAAGACTATTTGTTAATTTTTTTGTGTGAGTGATACTTCGGTGGTCTAGGAAAAAAACAAACATTACACCTGAATGACAGACACCGTTAAGTTAGACTGCGTGAAGGTTACGTCAAGAACATTCACGAGCATTCTAGAATTTTAAGAGTGTTTTTTGTTTATACCAATTATACAACACTAGTTGTGAGGGAAAATCCCTTTCTAAAATTAAAAGGTGCAATTTTTTTGTTTTTTCAAAATTAAATAAATAAATGATCACTAGTGAGAAATAAAAAAATAAAAAAAAAACAAAAAGTGAATTAAAATAACCACTAAGAACAATTTGATGATTCAACAATCAACATCTGCATCAACAGTTCAACATTTGCATACAGAAATCTCAACTGAGTGAAAAATTTTTTTTTATCATTTTTTTTTATTATTTATTGTCTAATTTTTATATTATTTCATTACTTTTATATAATTTTTGTTACAATTTTTTTTTGTTAGTATTAATTAATTAGTTAAGGTAATTATATTAGGGGTTTAGGGTTAGCTAGTTAGGTGAATGTGGTAAATAATTTCATTTCTTTTTATATTTTTTTCTTGTAATTTTTTTTCTTGGAAAATATATATTTGTATTTAAGTTCTTTTTTAAATTAAATTTTGGCGTTTTCCATTTTATAAATAATGAGATAATTTAAGAAAGAGTATTTGAGGATGAGTTAGGGTAAGTCAGATCATGAATAGGTAATGTATCAGAGTCAGTCCTTCCCCGCGGTTACAATGTGACTCACATAAACTCTAGAAAACCCCACGCCCTTACCCTGAAGCTTAGCCAGCAACGACCGCTCTAGAGTCCCTGTGTGGGTCCAAATTTCTGATAACACCGAATATGAGTTGGAGGAACTAATTGTTTTCGAATATTCATTTAGATTTTGATAATGTGTTGTCCTCCAGCTCATACCAAGTGTTACAGTGGCGCCCAAACAAAATGGCTTCCTATCTTATAATTTTCTCCAAGTCGCGGCAATACAACATCCAAACAATACGCCCAATAGGCCTTATTATTCAGAAGGTACACCGATGACAGCAACATACGCGGATCCAATTCCATATAATGTTCCACACTATCCAGTACCCCAAGTCGCAGCAATACAGCGTCCAAATAATACGGTCAATAGGTCATATTATTCGGAAGGAACCCCGTTGAACCGAAATACCACATCTAATATCAATCACACATATGTGATTTGTTATAATTGTGACGATATTGGTCATACCTTTAAGGAATGTTTGTTACAACCAACCGGTTGTTTTTGTTATAAATGTGGGTTGAAAGGCACTATAACTCCGAAATGCCCCAGATGTACGGAAAACGGTTCGAGGGGTCAGTGGAAATTTGGGAACCACAGCACCCCGAAAACTTCTCAACCCAATGCCCAACAAAATGTTGCGACCCATCCGCAACATATTCTGCCCAAGAATGGAACGACCAACAATTTGAAATAGATACTATTTCGTCTACTGATTCTTTCTTTTCAGCAGAATCTTCATCCAATATCCAGCACGTAATTTCGAACAAAACTGAAAATCCAATTAACCAACATATTCTAAAATCTATCAATACTTTCAGTTCACCGTCTGTACCAATAAATCATAAACGACGTTACAATTTGAAACATCGCTTGAGAACTCGTTCATATTGGAAGTCAAGGCGAAACCTGAAATATGACATATTATCGTCAATAATTGAAACTAGTGCTACAGACAAACGACCCTATGCACAAATCACCATTAATGGAACCAATTACAATGGCCTCTTGGATAGTGGAGCCACTATAAGTGTATTGGGTGCTGGATCAGACAAATATTTGTGCGATCCATTAACAAAATTTCATAGTTTTTCTACGTACCTAAACACAGCTAGTGGTCAACCTCAAAGAGTATTTGGTTACATTGATGCACTCGTTGATTTTAATGGACAAGCACATAGAATGAAAATATATATAGTCCCATCACTAGAACAGCCCCTTTATTTGGGAATAGATTTTTGGAATTTATTCGGAATTACTCCAAAATTATCGGCATTGAATCTCATTCCCACCGCTAGTTCCAACAGTGATGGTTCAAATGTTCACGATCTGTCACCTGAAGACCAGGCCAAGTTACAAAATATCGTCGAAATGTTTCCATCCTATACACGACTAGGCCTGGGAAAAACTAATCTTGTGACACACGTAATCGATGTTGGCTCAGCGAAACCAGTTAAACAGCGTTTTTACGCAGTATCACCCGTGAAACAGAAACTCATGTACGAGGAGTTAGACCGAATGCTTTCCTTGGGTGTTTTAGAAGAAAGCCAGAGTTCTTGGTGTTCCCCGGTTACTTTGGTGCAGAAGGCAAATGGTAAGGTTCGTCTGTGTTTGGATGCTCGTGAGCTGAATAAAGTTACCGTCAAGGATGCTTATCCGTTACCGCTTATCGATGGATTGCTGGGTCGATTGGATCAAACAAGTTTCATATCGACAATTGATCTCAAAGATGCCTTTTGGCAGATCCCGCTCGATCCACAATCCAGAGATAAGACGGCTTTCACAGTACCTGGACGGCCTTTATATCAGTTCACGGTCATGCCGTTCGGATTGTGCAATGCACCACAGACGATGTGCCGCCTCATGCACCGGGTGATCCCACACCAATTTCACGATAGAATATTTGTCTATCTAGATGATCTACTCGTTACTTCTGCCACCCTGGATGAGCATTTCGGTCTACTAAACGAGGTTGCTAGATTACTGGGGAAAGCTGGTTTAACGATTAACGTGGAAAAGAGTCGATTTTTGCTAAAGGAAGTAAAGTATTTGGGTTACTTGGTTGGTGACGGATGTTTGCGAACTGATCCAGAGAAAATCCGGGCAATTAAGGAGTATCCTATACCCAAAACCACGAAACAAGTTAGGAGATTTATGGGATTGTGTGGTTGGTATAGGCGCTTTATTGGTAAGTTCGCAACGATTGCGGCTCCTTTGACAGACCTTACAAAGAAAGGGATAAAAATGAAATGGACTAAGTCTGCAGATGAATCATTTAATGCTCTTAAGGAAGCATTATCCACAGCACCCGTCCTGGCAAATCCTGATTTTGAAAAACCCTTCTATATACAGTGTGACGCCAGTACCACTGGAGTAGGAAGCGTATTATTTCAGCTTGATGCTGCCGGAAATGAACGCCCCATAGCGTTCATTTCCCAAAAATTAAACGCAGCTCAGAAGAACTATTCCATTACGGAATTGGAATGTTACGCCGCGGTACTGAGTGTCAAAAAGTTCCGAGCATATATAGAAGGGTACAATTTCACGATATACACTGATCATGCCAGCCTTCGTTGGCTTATGTCGCAAAAGGATTTGTCAGGGAGGCTTGCCAGATGGAGTTTAAAATTGCAGGCCTTTGATTTTGAAATTGGGTATAGGAAAGGGTCCATCAATGTTGTACCAGATGCGTTATCTGGGGTATTTTCTGAGGAGCCAGCTATAGTTTCTGCTCTCGTTGGCGAGGGTGAAAAATTCAACAAGAAGTCCGCGTTAGATAATTCCAATATCATGGAGCCCCTTCATATTAACCTAGATTCAGAGGCTTTTAATGATCCCGAATACCAGGACCAAATGGTAAAAATTCGAGAATTAGGAGCAGATTGTCATAATTTCTGCGTGAAGGATAATAAGATACTTTTTACGACTTCATTTGGTGCACAATATGATGAAACGGATTTGCCTGTGTGGAGATTGGTCGTACCTAAGAAGCTTACTCGTTCCTTGATTGAACAGGCCCATTTACCACCATCATCAGCACATATGGGTACTGCAAAGACCATCGAGAGACTTCGCAGACAATTCTTTTGGCAGCGAATGGCTCAAGATGTCAAGGAATATGTTGCCAATTGCGTCAGCTGTAAAATAAACAAGCCCGTTAATTACACTACCAAGCCAGAAATGGGACATCAATTTATATCCGAGCGACCATTCCAAAGGTTATATATTGATCTTTTGGGGCCATATCCTCGGTCAGAGCGTGGCAACGCCTACATCTTTATCATTTTAGACCATTATTCGAGATTTGTGATTCTCAAACCTCTGCGAGAAGCGGCGGCGACTTTGATATGTAAGTCTCTTGAAAATGACGTATTTCTTCTATTTTCGGTACCGGAATTTATTACTAGTGATAATGGTAAACAATTTATTTCCAAATTGTTTCAAGACCTATTACATAAATACGGGATCAAACACATTCGTACTCCATTATACTCACCACAGAGCAATGCGTCTGAGCGTGTCAACAGAACAGTTTTAGCTGCCATTCGCTCTTATCTCAGTGACAATCAACACAATGAATGGGACTTACATATCCAGGAGATTGCTGCAGCTCTTCGTAATGTTATACATTCATCTACAAAATTCTCGCCCCACTACCTAGTATTTGGCCAGCATATGACGTTGCATGGATCTGATTATGAATTACGGAGATTATTGTGTAATCCGGATGAGAACGAAGTTGGCGTCTTATCTAAACCAGACCGATTAAATTTGATCCGCCACCAAATCAAACAACATCTCAAAATCGCTTATGATCGATCGGCCCAACGTTATAATTTGCGCAGTCGGAACCGGGAGCTTGCTGTAGGGCAGTCAGTTTTTGTGCGGTCATTTGCTCAAAGCGATGCCGTAAATAAATTTTCTGCGAAGTTATCTTCAAAATTTATCCCAGCCGTTATCGAGGAAAAAGTGGGAAATGTTGCGTTTAAAGTTCGAAATTTGGCTGGAAAAACTATAGGAATATACCACATGAAAGATATTCGCACGTGACATTAATTTAAATACTTTAAGAGCTGGATTTTGGTTGTTGGATAGGCTTAGTATCTTAAGGAGTAATTTATCTAATTCATGAATATAGTGCCTGGCATGAGACATCTTCAGGGTGTGGGACGTCCCCACGATTTGTAACGATGCATTTAAAAAAATAAAGATAAAAGAAAAAAAGCAAAAATGCATGTTACAAAGCGTACCCCTAAATGTTGTTTAATTTTGTTTGCGTCGATTTGCAGTGTATAAAGAATCAATAACCATCTACCTTATTTTCGATTCTATATTTTTTTTTGTTACCATCTACATTTAATTTTTTTTTATTAGGTAGTCATACAAGTTTTTATTGTTCGGCGGGAATTTTAGCGCGTGAATTGTTTTTTTTTATTGCATTGGAAATCATATAAATAGTCGTAAAGCCATTGAATCGGGGAGTTTAATTTTGGCCATTAAGTGGTACGCATAAAGTAATCGTGAAAATAAGTTTGTGCAAAAAAATAAAAAATAAATAAGAAGAAAAGAAAATTTATTATATTGTAAATTAATAACAAAGTTTATATTATTTTGTTAATTTTTTTTATTGTTCTAAAATTTGAAAAAAAAAAAAAATTCAAATTGTATACAAGTATATACAGATATACTATTTACATAATCGTAATTATTTTGTAATCATTATTATATTTTGTTTTATTGAGTGATTAAGTGAGAGTGATTTTTTTTTTCTTATCAAAAATCACGGCCAAGTACACAATAAGAACGTATAAAAACCAGTGGACAAGTGGTAAATGTGCTAACGTAAAGTTTAAGTCTAAGAACATTCACGAACATTCTAAACTGTAAAACAGCGAAACTGTGGAAAACTGTGAATAAATTTAAGAAGTTTGGTTTGTTCAAAAATAGTAAAGAGTGTAAAATATAGATAAACTCGAGTGAAAGAAACACTTTGATTGTGAAATTGAACATGAACAAGACTATTTGTTAATTTTTTTGTGTGAGTGATACTTCGGTGGTCTAGGAAAAAAACAAACATTACACCTGAATGACAGACACCGTTAAGTTAGACTGCGTGAAGGTTACGTCAAGAACATTCACGAGCATTCTAGAATTTTAAGAGTGTTTTTTGTTTATACCAATTATACAACACTAGTTGTGAGGGAAAATCCCTTTCTAAAATTAAAAGGTGCAATTTTTTTGTTTTTTCAAAATTAAATAAATAAATGATCACTAGTGAGAAATAAAAAAATAAAAAAAAAAACAAAAAGTGAATTAAAATAACCACTAAGAACAATTTGATGATTCAACAATCAACATCTGCATCAACAGTTCAACATTTGCATACAGAAATCTCAACTGAGTGAAAAATTTTTTTTTATCATTTTTTTTTATTATTTATTGTCTAATTTTTATATTATTTCATTACTTTTATATAATTTTTGTTACAATTTTTTTTTGTTAGTATTAATTAATTAGTTAAGGTAATTATATTAGGGGTTTAGGGTTAGCTAGTTAGGTGAATGTGGTAAATAATTTCATTTCTTTTTATATTTTTTTCTTGTAATTTTTTTTCTTGGAAAATATATATTTGTATTTAAGTTCTTTTTTAAATTAAATTTTGGCGTTTTCCATTTTATAAATAATGAGATAATTTAAGAAAGAGTATTTGAGGATGAGTTAGGGTAAGTCAGATCATGAATAGGTAATGTATCAGAGTCAGTCCTTCCCCGCGGTTACAATGTGACTCACATAAACTCTAGAAAACCCCACGCCCTTACCCTGAAGCTTAGCCAGCAACGACCGCTCTAGAGTCCCTGTGTGGGTCCAAATTTCTGATAACACCGAATATGAGTTGGAGGAACTAATTGTTTTCGAATATTCATTTAGATTTTGATAATGTGTTGTCCTCCAGCTCATACCAAGTGTTACAGTTGGCTCTGACGAATTAAAATGATACTTGCTAAAGTTATCTTTCGTTTTACTAGTAAAATCATATTGAAATAAAGCGCAACCAAATAAAACATCCATTTTCCAAAATGTATAGGTTGATGGGAAGAAAATCTCAGTTGTCATTAGCCCATATGGACATATGGTATTCAGTTAGGGCGATCCACCAGCGCTTCAAACAGAGAACTCCTGCGACGAACCCAAGGGAAAATACTTCACAGTATTACCAATGCTCAATGGTACATTTGAAATAGTAATATACACGTCGCCCTTGGAATTAAAACCAATAAAGAAACAATTAAAGAATTCAGTTCGAAATACTACTCAAACCTACAAGCATATCTCAACGAATTGGCCAGGGATATACGAAATCAACCGTGATTTAAGCGACTAAGAAGAACAGATCCACTTTGACTGATGAACCTGTGAACCTATAAATTTATTAATTGTTTATGTTATACATATAAGTATAATCTATATTAATTAAATTATGAGCACTAACAATAAGTATTAACATTGGTTAAGACTTAAAACATGTAATAATTTGAGCTTAAGATTTGATTACTTCTTGTGAGTTTCTTATGTTAAGATTCAAGAATAAAGCCATTGGTAGCATTTAAAAAAAAAAAAAGTTTTACTAGTGTTCGCCAGATGTCTAACATGTTTATAGAAAAATACTGTTACATTTTTGCCTTGTCAATCAAGGTTCGAATCACTAAATTGTGAATAAAACAAAACACTTCATTTTATCACCAACGAATTTATCTATTGAACACCAAAAATTAAAACAACACAATTTATTAACAAAAATTCACAAAATCACTTTTTACAATTTTCGGACAATTTTACTGAATTACTACTAAATCACTTTTTAAGTAACTTTTTAATCTTCCATTTCATGTTAACCGATTAATCCAGGTCATCTAATTGCTCTTTCCTGATTATTTCGTCAGTCCACTTCTTGTCATGCAGCACTTTGTAACATTTGCTGGTTACAAGTGTTGTCGTATATTCCATACCGGTTACTTTAGCAAACAAAAATAGGGCTTGTAAATATTTGGGCAATAATGATGTTGGTGATTGTTATCGAAATTATACTTTATTATGTATTAAGACGTCATTGAAAGAACGGAGAAGAGAATGTTATCTATCGTATATACACTTCTGTATTATGTGATGTTGTTATAGACAGAATTCAATACGTTTGCAATACGGATCGCATTGGATATATTTGTTTTGGTTGAAAATTGATTTAGTTGATCATTGAACGTGCCTGTGTAATATCGAGTGATCAAATAAAAAAATAAAAAATAATTGTGACAAAAACAAGGAATTATAAACAACCGGTGTGCGACAAAATATTCTGGTCTGTAAACCGAGTACTAAGTTAATCTTGTAGTCATAGCAATTTGGCTTGATTAAACAGGTATATTTCTAGTGAATGTTCCAAGTTAATTTAAATTATAAGTTTTCGCTGGAATTAAAACTAATTCTCTTGTGTTTGTCATAGTCACGCCATTTTTATTGGTTGATATCACATCGACAAGCGTGTTTTCCTTATCATTCGAGAGGCCAAAGTCAACTATATCTGTTAGAAACGCGTGAATAAATATTCCAAATCTGTTGAATTCCGGTATCATAAAACCTACCAGGGTGCGGATTAACAATATTCATCATCAGCTGCAAAAATCTATAGAGCTAAGTGTCATATCATTTATTTGTATTATTATTATTATATTATTATTTATTTATATATTTATTATTATACTTGAGTAAATTAACTCCGATAGCGTTGTACTATAAAAGTTAAGTTAATTTTGCACTTAAATTTTAGAAAAAAGCAAAATCAAATAAGAAATTAGATTTAAGAACTTGAACCGGTTCTAGTATATAGGTATATACTATTAAGTTAAGGCTTTGATAAGTTTTGTTTTATGTAAAGATTATACACAATAATTATATCGTTATGCGAAAGATGATTTTTTACTAATTTCTGTTAATTTATTAATTTTTGGTCACAATTGCCATTTCTCTATATATTTAGTTTAGTGATTAAAATGTGTTAAGTGTGCGTGTAAAGTAAAGTGATTTAGTGCCGCGTTATATAGGGGACGTCCATGGGAGGAGGGGAACGCATGTGGTCAATACCATCTTGGACCACAATAAAATAAAGTATGGCTGTGATAATTATCAGTGTAATATCTCTAGTGATTTTGTTTGTAGAGTAGAGTCTGTTATATAGTGCGCGATTAAATTTTTTAACTATTCCAATAATTTTCCGAATTTTCATCCGCATGTAATAATTCTGAAATTGCAGCACTAGCAAGCTCTGAGTTATTGGTAGCATAACCACGCCCAACCCTGTCACCTAGCCGGCAAATGTGCTGCATCTACCCAATGATGACTCAGAGAATTCTGATAACGCTGCGATACAATTCTAGGTGCATGCCACAAGGTCATGCAACCGGAGCTGTCAGCGGAACGTTACAACTTGTGTAAACCTAACGTCGATGATGCCTTACTTTGCTTCAACGTCACCACAATGTTGGCATTCTACTGGACATGGTCGTCTTGATAATGCCTCGGCATTTCCGCGGGAGCTTGTCTTCCGATGTTCGATTTGGAAAAGTCGCAGGGGCATTAAACAATCCAAACGGCATAACACTAAATTGTCAAAGCCCGTTAACCAAACTGAACGCCGTTTTCTCGAGATATTCCTATTAAACTTACCTGCCAATAGCTGATTTGTAGGTCTAATGTCGAAAATATTCGAGCACCAGATAATGTGTCGTCGATCCTGAGCAATGGGTAACTATCTTTTTTGGTTATAGCATTGAGCTTTCGATAATCAACGCGGAATCTCATGCTACCGTCCTTCTTTTCGACAAACACTACTGGTGTGCTCCTTGGACTGTTAGATAGTTCTATTACACCTGCCGCCTGCATATCTGCTACTATCCGGTCGACTTCTTCTTGTTTTGCCAATGGTAACCTCATAAACATTGAGGTCTTTCCGATATTACCACATGTATGGACCATTTCTGCATAAGTTGTTGTACCATTTCTTTCTGCCCTTGCATGTCGGCTTTTCCAATCGGATTCTTCTGTTCATATTTTACAATCGTCGATACCTCGTCACATTTGCCGATGACTGTCCTTTTCTTGATGGTTTTCGCCTTATCCGAGAGATTTAGAGTCCTAATTGGTACTCTATAGTCGTTGACTAGTTTAACTAGAGCTTTCGCTATATTTTTTTTTGGCTCTGCTCTCCTCTTCGTTAGCTTCAACACCCCACCCTCCCTCCAATCTTCCCCAAAAGATCGTGTCCGAGTTCGATGGCAGCTTCTACCGGCAATCAACAATAATTTGCCTGGTAGTTGCTCCTGTATTGCTAGCTTGAAGTAGCAATTCGATGTTATCGTAAGTTAATACTCCTGAAATGACTTCATCCACAATATCTTTAATCTGCGATCAGCACTTCTTGTTGGAAAAGAGGTCTCCCGATCCTTATTTTCACGATCTTTTTCACTTTTAGCATTGCATTATCTCCAGTTTCCGTTTGTAACTTCAATCCATTAGCTGATTGTATACCTCCATAGATCAGATATTTACGGCCAATCGCGGTCAATCGTGCGATTTACACCCGTGACCAGTATCCACCCATCAATGTCGCCTTTGATTGTTAAACTGTCACCGCTTTTTGCTACTTTCGAAACGGTGATGGAGGTTATAGGGTAATCGGTTGTGGGAGTCAATTTCAGCCCTTTAAGCTGATTTTTTTTAAGTTTAACGGCTCCATCGTCATTTGGTCTTCTATCTTGATCACTGCCTGCCCTCCGCTTGGTCGTCGTTGTATAGCAGATGGTGATCTACCCCGTTTTCTTTTTATTTCCCAGCAGTCCTGCGAGATGTGACCGATCTTATCACAAGTCCAACAATATAAGTTCGTTTTTAGGTAGACACCTAAAATAACTCTTGAAATTTAAAATAACTATTTTCAAATACATATAATATACCCAATATTTAAAAGTATTCATTTTTTGATAATTTACATTTATCAGAAATTTAGCCTTACAAGATAGCCTCAACAAATATGTATCTTATACACGCAATACAATGGAAGGAGGGCCCAAAATACTTGTAAATTTGGTAGTTTTTATTTACTTTTCCTATGAAATACATATATGAAGATTGACTCCTGTACACAGACCGCGTCAGCTATACACAGAGTGAAGGTTAAGTAAATCCGTCATTTTTTGTTGGTATAATTTTTTGTCCGGTATAACTGTTTTATTTCCTTTTTCTGATTTTGTTACAATAATCAGAGCCTACTGTATAAATGAAAGCCTCCAGTATCGACTGTATTTTTTACTAAGCTTTAAATAAGGTACAAACAATTTTTTCTTTACTATGAAACTATATGGGAAAACGGTTATTTTCATTTACAGTTTTAGTTTATTAGAAATGTGAGCTTTTGTTTTGTTTTTATATGAAAATGTTAATGAAACATGTAATTGAAAATGGTTATTTCTTAGTGAAAATCGTCATGAAAAATAAGGTACTTTTGAAATTTAAAATATTGGTGTTTTTGTCATGAACATAACTCGAAATTTATAAAAAACACAATAATCATCTCTTTCATTGCCTCCATTCAAATTTGAATTCGAATATGTTTCTATAGTTACATATTTTGAATTTGCAGCATGCTAGATTATTTTGATGTTTTGTTTTCTTCGTACTCATTGTATTGATTTATTTTTTTCTGTTTGGCTCTTTCTGATTTATTTTATTTGGATTGTTGAGCGGAGACGTGTTGTCTTTCTTCTTACCATTGATTTTAGATATGGACATAAGATGACGCCATTAAACAGAATTGTCTCTTTTTAATACGCATTGTTGTTGTTGTAGAATGTTTTTTGATTTAATTTCTCTTATTTTCTTTTGATTATTGCTGGAAAACAGGGAAATTTGAAAATCTGTGTTTCAAATGAGTAAGACATTGAGTTGTTTGTTAGCGATTTTATAAAAATATATTTAACTGCGCTTAACTTGTAATTCATGTTTTATCATCAATCGGAATCGCGTTTTTTCATACAAACACTATGAGAATAAATGAATTTTTAGTGTTTCTATATCCCTTATTTTAAGTTCATTTTTCACATGCCGGCTCTATTCACATCAAGATGGTTCTGCTATAATTTGGTCATGAACTTTTGAAATTTATTTGCAATTTCTGGTGCTTTTAAAAGAATTAAATCTGTACTTGAGTATTTTGGTTCTTTATGTAAAAATTGTGTTATGTATATGTTCAGTTATCTTGGTTCTCTTTCGTCAGTAGGATTGTTATTATCTATTGTTAAAATATTTTCTACCACTGTTATGTCACTGGGTTTTTTTTATATTGCTAAATTTCGAAGTGAAACTCCAGATCATATTACACTCTTGCTTCTGATATGGTGGTATTAACATTGTTTTTTCGAAAGTAAAATCTAATTAGCATTGTTCAATAATCAATTTTGTTATTTTTTTACTGAAATTTTGTTTTTTATACTTACGAAAAATATTTAGGTCTATATAAAAGTTGTCTCATAACTATGGTCTATAATGAAAGGCCGTTAATATAATATAATCATAATGAATACACTGTTTCGACAATGACTCGGCATGAGTTTATTAATTGAAAACCAATACACCGCAAAATTGGAATAATGGAATTTATTTATAATTTTTTGAAAACGAAACTAAACGAAATTTTAATTTAACTAATAGCGAATATAGTATTTATTTCGTTTTATCTATTCCCTCTTACTATATTTTTGTGTAATTTCAATTTGTTCAACTCGCAATACTATAATAGTGGGTATTATGGTAAATTGTTTAAGTTAATCTAGAAGTTTTATGTGTGGAAAATAAAACTTAAATAAAAATACTTTTATTATAAAAAAAAAAAAAATTTAGTTTTTATCCTGTTTCAAATAAATTAATTTGTTGGTTGCTGTACACACATACATATTTGTACAATATACGTAACAACATGAGCTTAAAATTGCGGAAAATGAGTTTTTTATTTATTTTAATTTTAGACATTTTCAAAGAAAACGAAAAACGGTTAAAATAGCTTTGCAGCAAAAATTCAAAGCTATTAAAGTGGACCACAACTTAAATTAAAACATAATTTTTGTTTAATTAGTAATTATTCTATTCTACCTTGAACAAAAGTTTTATATAGTCGTATTTTATCATAATTTTATGACAGCAAAACTTCTGTATACCAATCAAAATAAATAAAAAAGACGGTTCCATCAACACCATCACAAAATGAATATAATAAACTGTTTATGCACCAGTACTGTTTTTTTAATGTTCTGTAAAATTGTCTATTATTAAATTTTTATAATAGCTATTAAAATAAATCGTATTTTTTTTTAAGTTAATTTCTTCAATAGCTCCTGAATGTATTGTTTTATGGTTGTATGTTTGGATGAAAATGTTTTATTTTCATTTTGCTGTTAAAATTTATGACTTTTTAATATTATTGCCTGCTTTTTTGCTGGCGTATTGTTGTAAAAGTAAAGATTTTGTATCTTTAATAAATGTTTTTTTAAATATCTTGCGTTGAATGATGGCAGCTTAAGAGAAAAGAGATGTTCTTTGCTTTTAAATATTAAGAATATTACAGTTAAAAAAATAATTTATGAACATTTTAAGGATTTTCCTTCTGGCATGTGCCGAAATAAAACTTAAGAAAAGTTGCAAATTTTTAGAATGCTAAAATTTGAAATTTTTCTCTTTTTCCTTTCCACCTGATATTACCAAACAAACTGCGCTTCAATAAACCAATACGTAAAATGTGTTAAAAGGCTGATTGTCGAAGACACGAAGAGCTGAATGTGACTAGTGCTAAAAGAGACGAAGGGCCGAATGGCGATTGGAGGAAATAGGAGAAAGAACATTTCCAACAATTTTCTAATCACCACCATGCACAGAAGTACGTTTATCAAAATGGGGATCTTGGCAAATTGTGCTGTAGCAAAAATGGTTTGTCTAAAGAAAATGTATTGAGTAAACAACCATTACAGAAAATTGGACTCTCTCCTTTCAAGAATTAGGCTTAAACATTTGTAAAGTTTTAATAAGCCTCTAAATTTAAACGTCGAGAAAATGCAAAAGACGGGAAGAGCCCAACACGACAAACACTATTGGCCAAGAGATTCTGATTTCTTAGTCGTGAGAGATTATTAACGGCACACTACATTCTGTTTACCTTGTTGTTTTAAGTGATAGTGCGTGGTATCAAGGATCCAAGCTTTGACACTTTCCCTAGTTTCTTAACGTGACGCCACACAGTTGGTTGAGATGTATTTTGCTAATGCTTGCATTGTTTGGGGAGGGTTTTGTTCTACCAAAATTTATAATCGTTCGCCGTCCAAATCAAAAGACCGGCACGGCCTTGTTTCATCTTGAAGCGTCATATCTCCGGAACGGAATTTAGTGAACTAATTTCTCACTGTTCCTTCATTTATTAATGAACTACAATAAACACCGCATATTTTTTCAGCTGTTGCCCTAGCGTTATTTTCAAGCTTAAACTCTCACAACATAATCTGTATAAAAAGTGCTTTGGAATTTTCCATTTCTACCACTTATAAATTTTACGAAAATATATTTATGCAATGTTCAACTTCTAAATTCAGAATGATTACTTAACCCTTACCCACTGTATACAAACAAAACAATCACTCCACTACAATAAATAACAGGTTCTGAGTAATTTCCAACTATACCGTTACCTGCATTGGCAAGTATTTATAAATCATACCAATATAATTTCAGTGATCGAAAAACTAAAGTGAAGCAAACACAACGAAGTTCATACCCATCTACCAAACGAAACGTGTCTAACCTTGATGTATGTAAATAAAAGAGGAAGACTATTTGAATGCTGCTGCAATGAGCCAGGAAAAAATTTTATTGGCAGAAGTGCTCGATCCAGTTGGGTTATTAGACAAAATCTCGTTTATTAAATTCCGTACATCTTTATGATTTCTTAGATTTTGATTTAATGTAGATAGGAGCTGGTTTTGGCTTCTTTTATATTGTAGTTTCTCTAGAAACATTCCTGAAATATATAAATTCGGTTTTAAAAAAAATTATTTTTGGGGTATTTTTTCGACATTTTGTTTAGAAATGATCACGCTGGGTTATAAAAAATTGTAATTCATGGCTTTTGGAATGAGTTCTTAGTTAAACTTCAACTAATTTGGAACAGATCCATATAGAAATTACTAAAGATTGATTTCTAAAATCATAACGACTCACAAAATATTTTATGTTAGTTTCATTAATGATCTTTTTTGTAAGGGATACAGCATACAGGTGCACTAAACGAACTAGCTTCAAATGCAATAATAAAATATTTATGATCACTTAGGAGGTTGTCATAATATAATATAAAGGATTTGTGAAAATCATTCGAAATTATATGGTCGATGAATTTAGGATTAGATATATTTAGAATTAGATCTTGTTGTGTCAATTAAGTTTATTAAGAATTGTACTAGTTAAAGTCACCGAATATTCACAATGTTTGCGTTAACATTAAAAAAAAATTCGAAAATTACGCGATTTTTTAAAAACACAAACCAACTAAACAAAATTAATGGGCCAGGGCTAGTCTTTACGCAAAAAAAAAAATGTTTTTTTGAGACTTTTTTTTTAAAGACCATTTATTTATTGACAGATGTTTTTCCATATAAATAACATATACTATTTGAAGAAGTTACAATAAAATTTTTATAGCAAAATAGTAATAAATAAGCAAGATTCAGCCAATCTGCGAGTGATCAGAAAACAAAGCGCGTTTTACGGTGATAACTGCTGCTCATCATTAGATCGACCATCTTCAACATTTTCTTTTCGACCAAAATTTTACTCAAACTAACAAATTCGTCGCAGAAACAAACTATTCGTTAATCTAGAGGACAATTATGTATAGAATAAATGATACAAATTTTGAGGTGATCGGTAACGCTATTACGGAGTTAGAGTGATCACCGACTTTGCAAACGTGGTTTCAAGAAAAGCGCGTTTAAAGTTTTAAGTACGACTGTATGTAGATCTAGATACAAAATGTATTTTTGAACTTACGCTGAATCATCTATTCCAGTAATATTCCATTTGTATTCTATTTGAAATATTTTTCTTTTAGAAAATGCAAAAAAAACACCTTAAAACACAAAAATGTTTGTTTTCAAAAAACTCTGACATACAAATTTAACTTTATTGTTATTTTAATAAAACAAATATGCATAACCTCTCATCCACAGAATGAGTTAATGCTTTCGAATAGAAGTTTAAAATTTGCACCCACATTAATTTCAGCACCAAAAGAATTGATTATTGCTAATTTGGATAGAATCGTATTCTACGTATTCTAATGAAATACTCGAATTGCCATTTGTGTTTGTGGCTGATGATGCATATCCATTAAAACGTAATCTATTACGGCCATTTGCACGTCGTTTAGTTGAATGCACGTCGTTTAGTTGAATGCGCATTTAGGATGATTACCAGAAAGTTTAGACTTTTTGAGAGCACTATTATTAGTATGAAAGAAAATGTTGAAATATTTGTCCTGGCCGCTTGTACTTTACAAAATTTTATTAGAAAAGTAGAAAATGGTGGTAATAAGTCAATAGCCGAAGTCCATAATTGCTTAAACTCTGCCGAAATTTATGAGACGGGACAATTAAGTAATGCACATTGTATAATCTAGGAGTGATTATACATTCCACAAAATAACGAGAATGTGCTGTATCACACCCGGTACTGCTCAAAAAATGTATAATCTAGGAGTGATTATACGTTTACACCAATAAATAATAAGGAAACTGGCACTTTAAATAATTTGATTTATTTATTCCAAGATTTAACTGGTAACTAGTTAGGTTGGTTGGTACAGACTACTATTTGGTCGGTAATTGAATGAAGACTGATATTTATTGGTTGGAGGTGAACTGATTATTATTTATTTTAAGTGGATTGACAACAGTGTGGTATATAAGCAGTACATAATGTTAAGGGGAATATAATATATAATGATAATGTATATAATGTAAAAGGTTAAGTAAAAATATGGAACAATACATAGAAATATAAATAAATATCAATAAATTTATACAATACAAAAGAGAGCTAAAGTACATAATAACTACTCTAGAAAATTCCATATACGTTATATACAATAATTGGCAATGGACAATAATATGTAATAATATAATATGCATGTAAATATACAAAAGATCACGATGACGATTATCAACCTGTTGTCGGCCGGGTATTATGTTGTTTAGATTGCGCGGCCAGACATGGGATTTATCCATTTAGTTTAAACACACATAAAGCCACAAGTACTGCTCTTACAGTCCGAAATAATTTTATCGATTTACTTCAATTCGCCTGCCGGCTCTGTGCCATGGCAAAATAATTGTATTTAATTTTTATGTATTATACATTTTTTGCAATAAAATAATTAAAAATACTTGCCACTACTATTCATTTCCTTTGCCACACCCTCCCACATCTTTGAAATTATGTTGCGATCGCCATATGTTCCTTCATAATAGTTGTACATGGCCTGCCTAAATTGGATTAAACTTATTAACTCCTCACCATCACATTCCGCCATCGGGGGCTATAATAATAATAATATTAATAATTATATATATTATATTCAATTATAATAATGAAAAAGCAAATATTAAAAATATTATAAACTAACCTCAAAATTCGGCAACAGGCTTGATGATTATGTATGCCAGATAAATTTGATAACAATATTTTAATAAAATATATTTCAATTTATTAAAATTATAAATATTCAATTAACGTGTGAATTAACGTATTTGTTTTTAGGCTATGGTCACCTTCAATCATGTTTCGTTAGTCAAATTTGACTTCACGCAATTTTGCTTTATTATGTGTGCACGGCCCCATAAAGCACAATAGATTGTTTATATTTTATATTTTATACGTTTACAAGTTCTAAATATCTCCCAAAAATATAAAAATCCAAAATTAACATTTTGATAAAATTGAAAATTATCTTGGGATATTTCGATTGGAAATTAACTACCTTGCCCCTGCAATATAACCAACACAAACACAAAGTTGTATATCATATCGATACCTTAGAGCTTAGAGCACACAAGTGCTAGGTCCATTTTAACAATTTGTGGTAAATACAAATTTAGGCTTTCAGAAAGGCATTCTTAATCATTTATAGCACTATTTGCCAGGTATTGAATGAAAATTCCAAATATATTCGAATTTAGAAACATTCTTGTGGACATTCAAAATAGGGACATAGCACTTGTGTGCTCTAAGGTATCGATATGTGCCTATGATATAAAACTTTGTAATTTTTTTGCCAAAAGTTATAAAATTTCACTCACATACATAATATCAAGTTAACATTAGTATCACTGCGACTTACCATTAATATACATTAGAGATGTCCAAAATTTTCACGTTCCAATTTTTTGGTAAATTTTTATCTTTGTGGAATTTAGATATAGTTTTCAACACTTTCAAAACACTTTAAATCAAAGTTATTGAACTAATAAAATTAATACCTAATTTCACGGACGATATTGCTCTACACACATTTTCTAAATGACTGAAAGCGTACAGTAATAAAGTATGTAGGTAATAAATTTAAGAAATGGAATTCGCCATGGAATCAATGTGATATGATAAATTTTCGACATTTTATGTATTATAATAGTAGTTCCTATATTGCATTTTTTCCTATGTAAATTAAAAAGTAAGCTATGCGTATAGTACATTTTTTAAGCAAATATAGCACAGAAGACAACAATTTAACTGCCATAAGCATATAGGAAAAAAATTAGTAATTTTTTTTTCTCTGGGAATTTAAAGTATCCGTGTACTTCTTTTTTGTTTCAAATATATTTCCATTTCATTGTTTTGAGTCACTTACACTACACATTCATAATTTGTGTTCCTTTGGCTCGTATGTGACTTTCGTTTTCAAAAATATTAAAAATACTTGATGCTGCGGCCTTATATAGTATATATTTTCACAACAAAATAAAATAAAGTAAGCAGTTTTTTGAATTTTTTTCGTATTCGGCTAACGATGATTTTGAAATTCCAAATATTGTTGTACTATATTGTATATTGCATGTGTATGCGTAGATATTGTGTTGGGGTTAGGTTTTATTTACAATTTATTTCTGATCGATATTCACACATATGTACATGCAATACATGATTTGTATACAATTTTTTAGTTACTCTCGCCGCTAAAGATGTTTCACATTAAAAATGACCTTAACCTCAAAATGACCTTGAAGATGAGGTTCACACCCAAGGGTACCATTGAATTACCTTAGATTTAACCATAGTAATGTTTTTTTTTTGACCGAACTCCGTGAGACAGGGTTTCCATACTTTTCCTCACCCGGGGCCCTATGGGCAATGTGCATGTGTCAAAATTCATAAATTACACATGCAACCAAACACTCTATATGGGAAATTTTTTTCACCTGCTTGTCATTCGGAAATATTCCCTTAGTACCGAAAAAATTTCCATGTTTCCAAATTTCCACCCTCAACATTTATTTGAAAAAGTACAAACAAATTACTTTTTATGGTTTTTTAGTAAATCTACCTCTACTTTACAAATATTGATGCAAATACTAATATTATCAGTTTTTTTTTTACAGATTAATGTACCCTTCCCGACAAACAATTTGAGAAATTGGTATTGGAAAATAACCGATGTGGGACTAGAGGACCGTACGGTATTTTTTCAGACTTTGCTTTCCTCAAGTAAAACCAAAATACAGTGTTTTGGAAGACCTTGGGCGGTCCTTAAAATTTGAACACGAAGGTTGAACCGATGCTTTATAGTCCACTAGCCTGTAAAATGTAAGTAAATTTATCTAACACAAAACCGACTTAATGTACGTGCAATTGGAATTTTGATATTGACATATAACCGACTTAATACTTAAAAAGCGCAGTGTTTTCACAGATTTTTTTTCGTTTTAAACCGTATAAAAAAACTGTTTTAGGAATAATATAGGAATTATTAATAAACCGACGTAAGGGTGGCAGTTCACGGTTTTTCTGCGAGACTCTTTTGGCATGAAGACACGCAAAATTACTATAATTAGTAATACCATTAGCATTGACGAATAATCGACATAAAACTGAAAATCCCCCGGTTTATGTCAAGCCCTTCATCATGAAGTTTGTTCATTTTTAATTTTGTCCAAAATGCCCCTAATGAAAATAATTAATAAAATAATACCTGTTTTTGATAATGTTAATTCATATTTATTTTAATTAATTTATACATATACATATTGTACTAAAGTACGAGTACTGAAAAATTACTTACATTGAAAAAAAAAAAAATGTAATTGAATTATTTTGAAATTTAATTTAATACATAATTACATAATTATATAATTTATGTATGTACAGGTGTACAGATGTAAAGTTGAATAGATGTATGTATAGATGTAGATTGTAGATGTATGTATAGAAGTAGGTTTCTCTGGTATGCATTAGCGGTTTTTGAGTAATTGTGCACACTACGTACTAGTTCTAACTTATTTATGAGCTCGGCGAAATACTTGTTTATATCTAAGATAAAAAAATATAAAAATACAATATTATAGAATAAATTTAATATTTAATAATTCCTATTTTATTCCTAAGAAAGTTTTTTTATACGGTTTGAAGCAAAAATAATCTGTGAAAACCCTGCGGGTTTTAAGTATTACGTCGGTTATTTGTCAATACGAAAATTCTAATTGCACGTACATTAAGACAGTTTTCTGTTCGATAAATTTGCTTACATGTAACAGGCTACTGGACTATAAAATACCGGTTCGCCTCCTTTTTGAAATTTTAAGGACCGCCCAAACACGGTGTTTTGGTTTTACTTGAGGAAAGTAAAGTCTGAAAAAATACTGTACAGTCTCTAGTCCCACATCGGTTATTTTCCAATACCAAATTCCCAAAAGAAAATGGCAAGAACCATGCGGTTTCGACTTGGTACATACATACTTGTAAAGCAGTTAAATTATAAATATATATTCAATATATTATGAGTAAATTATTTATCGTATCAAATATAAAAACGCACATGAAAGCCCCCACTACAATACAGCCATTTTCATCTCGGCTTTTATGTTTGTTAAAATAAATAATTAACAAATTTAATACTTATAACATTAAAATTGAAATAAATATATATTACACAATATAACAATTATTAATATAAAAATAAAATAAATATTTACTGTAAATGATTTCACTTTATTTTTACAAATTCAAACTTATTTTATTAACACAGTACACAAATTATTTTTATCACATAACACAGAATTGTTTTTCATCACGTCGTCGTCGAACGACCAAACCAAATTCAGTTGAAAAGTCATGTATTACATGAATTGTTAGTCTTTTCGTGTTCGTTAATTTTCCTTTTATTCATTTTACAATCGGATACCCTTCGGGTAGGTACTTATTTTGCTTCAATTTTTAAACCGACTTTTTACGGTCCCAAACCCATGAAGCTTGTCGCGCTTAATAACAATGTTTGTCGGGATACTTTATAGCCCACTTGGCTGTAAAATGTAAATAATTTTACCGACTTAAAACTGTCTGCGGTACCTACTAAATAAACATTTTAGTATTGCTTTATAACCGACTTAAGACAATAATATCCTAGGTTTTTGACAGACTAGGTTGCGTTTTCTTTTCGTGTTTGAATCGGTTGCTGTCGATAAGTAAATTTTATTAAAATAATTTAGTTGTGTTCGCTTAGTATTTGCTTTCTCCGTCTTTTTTTAAATCGGATAGCCTTCGGATAGATATTTTCTGTTTTGCTTTAATTTTTCAACCGACTTTTTACGGTTTGGAAACCGTGAATCTTGTTGCGGTTAACAATTGTTTGTCGGGCTTAATAGCGCTGTACAATACATTTACAAATTGATCATACTAACCGTTTTTTCGGACCAATAAATCAAAGTTTTACAAATTAAAGGAACAAGTGTATCCCTTTCTCGGCCCGTATATAATTGTGTAAGTAAAATATGTACGTGAAAGAGAGATATGAAAACTAAAATGCCACTTTAAGCTGTGGTTGTTAGCTCGCACGTGAACTTACATTACAACAACAACAAAATTGAACTCTAAAGAGATATTGTTCTTAAACCAACCAATTTGTTTCGACGTTTTCCACTATTTTGTTTTAATTAATGGCTGTATTTAAAAAAAAAAAATCTTTTAAGTTAGTTCGATTTGCATTACAACCTGCAGTGCAGTAAATTGTAGTGTTGGAAAGGCCTTTAATTATTTCGGGGATTATAAACGAGTCAACGTTTCGAAAACAAAATAGTCTCATTCAACGGGTACTTATTATGTGTTTAGAACTCCATATCCTACCACCGATCTATTGGTAAATAACTAAAATAAACAACCGTGAATAAAAAAATAACAAAATCAATTATCGGTTCTTGTTCCACCATCCAATTAGATTGTGTGTGTGTGTGTGTGCGTGTGTGTATATATATATGTTACACAGTACACATTAATATTTATATACACCAAATCAATCATTACTTAATCTAAAGTAATAACAACCCTAAAAAATGTATCAAGAATATCGTCTATGTTAGTATTACATAGATCAATCAATCAAAATATTTCAACAATATTATTATATTTTTATACACATTATTTACATCACACACATCCTCTTGATGGAATGGGAGCGACAGCTAAAAACAACTAATTATAATATGCTTTTACACAAGCACCCTTCATTTTTGCAACAAAGTAAACATTTTCTCCATAAAAACATTATAATATTACAACTAAATTATACCAAACAGTAAATATTTACAAATTTTTACTTTTCCCACTATAACGAAGTTATATTGGGTAGGTATTGTAATCGCGAAAAAAATGTTGTTCCAGATTTTCACATTTCTCGATGAATTAGGTTACCAGAACTTCAAAATACCGATTAGAAAATGTAGTGTCGGTCCTTCCGTCTATACATTTTTATTATTTTTGTTACGCCTCCCATTCGCACAAATTTCGGTAGATTTTAGTAATAAGCAGTTTGTGGTAATAGCAAAGATTTTAGTAATAAGCAGTTTGTGATTAAGATTCATTCGGGTCTAGAATAGAGAGGGTTGCAGTAAAAGAGAAAACTGTCAAACTAATTTTCTCAAAAATGGAACCGACGAATTTTTTTTTGTTATGTTGATAATAAATTTGAAAATCCATCATATACCGGTTCAAAAAATCTGAAGTCGATTGAAGCATTGCGTGGGAAGCGCAGAAAGCGTCCGTTTCAGTTTACCAAACCAACCATTCATATTTTACAAACATTTGCCGATATTTTGGGCAAGGTCCTTATAATATGCCACTTCCCCCTTCCCCAATATCACAATTGGTTACGACAATATAAATTTTCTACTCTCAGAACTGACTCGCGTTGTTAAGCGCGTTTAACAATTAGATCCAGTTATACATTTCTATATACTGTTAAAAAGCCTTAAGAATTTAAATTACTCCGTTCAAAGAGCATCCACAATGTTCAAAATTTATTTTCTGAAAATTTGTGCCGTTTGTTCAGATCACAATATTATGTGAGCAACGTGAGAATTGAAAACACAAACAATACAAAATCAGAATTAACGTTATCTTTTGTTACCGAATTCCACTTCTTTGTCACGAAGCTCCCAGCTCCTTTCTCCTAAACCTGCTAATCCTAATGGCGTGATATTATTTTAAGGGCGTCCCATAGTAACTTGCTATTAAATTTATATACGACATTTAAATGCAATTATATTAAAGCAAATAAGCAATTCACAAAAAAATGTATCGATCCACATCTTGTTGAAATTTCAATCATTAAAATGTCAATAAAACGTCACAGAAATGTCAATGTCAGAAATGTCAATGGGCTCTTTCAGGTCTCCCAACATGTTGGCTTTGAAAATTTACTGATGGAAAAAATGACATTTGATCTATCACACTGCTATGAAATTTTGCATAAATCGCCTGCACTCAGGAGACAATTTGTTTAATTTACTCAACATGTTGCCAACAGATGGCGGACCTAAAAGCGCCCATTGTCATAGAAAGAGGAATCTCCTGCTATATTTAAAATCTCACTAGATATAATTATTTTTAAATGTTGAAAATATTATTTGCCACCAGCAAAGTACTTTAGGTAAATTTAGAAATTTAATTTCCATATTACACGGTAATCTATTCATTTTGTCTTAAAGACACCTAACCTACGGAACAATTGTTGGAATTTGGATGGTATACACCTAACCGTAGAAAAATAATTTTCAAAAGGTTCGAAATTACCTTGGAAAATTAAAATGACCCCCACGCAATGCTTTAATCGACTTCAAATTTTGTGAATAATTAGATGATAAATTATTAGATTTATCTTCAACATAACACAAAAATCGTCGGTCCCGTTCTTCCACTGCAACCCCCTCTATTCTATACTTGAATGGACGTAAAAGTTAACACAATCTGCTTGTTTCTAAAATCTGTCTTTGAACAAAATTTCCATCAAAACTACCAGCATTTGTGAGAACGACAGGCAAAACAAAAATAATTAAAAGTCGCACATTTGGAGAGGACGGAAGGACGGACACGACATTTTTCTGATCGGTGCTTCGGGGTCCTGATCTAATTCCTCGAGAAATGTGCAAATCTGGAACAAAATTGTTTTCGCGATTACAATAATTATCCAATATAACTTCGTTATAGTGTAAAAACAGGATGGAGCAAACACGAATAACAAAAGAAAATTATACTCCAACCAAAAAAGGTTAAAGTGTGAAAGCAGAAGGAGAATACTCATCTAAAAGAAATCACAACCTACACTAACCTCACATTTCTAAGCCACAGCGTCGTAATTACAACATCTACAGATCATATCTCAAAGCGGAAATAAAGAAAAATCCATGAATAATGAACAAACAAAAAATGTGGCAAAGATTCAATGTTTTAAAGTAAAATAAAAATACATAAATACTTGTAGTTTTTGTTACAGATGGTAATGCTTACCACATTATGGTTTATAATTTTATATTTTTACAATTGTTAATCCCGTTATTCACTGAACATTCTTTCACGATTTACAAAAGAAAACCGGATTATTTTAACGTGATTTTTTTTTTCTTTTTATGACCAAATTCAGGCCATAGGTCAACAATCTATTTTTAATTCACTTAGGCTTTTGGTTTAATTTAATCAATTGTTAAGTTGTTATACTTTTTTTTGTTCTCTTTATCACCAGAACAAACAAAAACTTTCCGAATTAAAATAACTGATCACTTAATAACACGTTATCGACCGACTTAATATTTTGATTTAAAATTACGACTCGTTTTATACCTCGCGTTTCTCCCCACTTCATTAAATGGAAAAAATGTTTTACTCAGTTTGAAAAATTGGGCTGCCACATACCAAATTCTACACTGGTGCGTTTAACGCACAGGCCGCCTTGATATTCAATATTAAAACGCATTCACGCAAACGCGCCGGAGCGTTTAACGTAACAAGACATTCGGAGTACTGGCGTTACTAATCGTAAGAGGTAGTATGTAACACCATAGACAATCATAATAGATCTCTCATTTGACTAAAAACAGAAAATAAAAACAAAAATTTTCCATTCAAATATTATCGGTGTATTGCATATACGTATTATATTTGCAACGCATTCTAAAATTATTGCCTTATAAAATACACAACACAACGATACATTGGAATTATCAGAAGTTTTTGTTTTTTTCCTTTAGTTACTATGAAATGAGAAATCTAGTATGAATGTCTATGGTAACACTATACAATTTAACTTTTTGAAATGTTAAGTAGCAGAAGTTGCGCAGGTAATAAAATGATCTGAAGTCTCATGCGTTCAACTTGTTAACATGGACTTTAAAGTTAAGTTGATCGCCCAAGTTCAAACCCAAAAATTTAATCGTGTCAACGGTATCAATTTATACAAATTATTACTTTTCTGACGTTTTCCTGTCACCCAAAGGGTTCAATGCTAAGCGACTTTGGGAAGTTCTCTATTTTGGTATGTGAATAATCAATAAAAAATAGAAATTATTCAAAAACGCAATCCCTATGCATGTAAGAATTTTAAAAAATCCTCATATATAAGGGCTTATAAGGTATAAAACGAATTAAAATAATATTTCAAAAACTTCATTTTTTGGGATTTTTCGTTTTTTGGGATTATTTTATTTTGGATAATGATACCAACCCAATTTATACGCATACAAAAATATTTAATTGGTTTCGGAATAAATTAGTTCTTAAGAAAGGTGATGTACCAAATATGTGTTTGCATTTGGATATACATATGTAGTACAAATGTTTTTTTTATGGTTTTATACATATTTAACCCGTTTGAATGTTTCACGTTAAATCTCTCGGTAACTTTTTAGAATCTAAATAATTTGTCTTATTGAGCAACTGAAAATTCATAATCAACGGGAAATCTACTCCAGGAAATTTCAAAAGTCTTAACTTATTTTAATTATTGGAAAGAAATAAGTGAAAAGTGACCCCCAAATACTTTGACGAACTATAAAGAAAGATTTTGCAAACTGAACTTAATAAAACGTCTTATTAATTTAGCTTGTGGTGCTGTGGTCTTAATAGGATGTTTTTATAAAGTATTTAAGAATTTTTCAGGAGAATTAATGTTAGGCTTATTGGCCTTATATTATATTTTCAAAGGCGGGTTTTGTTTGAAAAAATGTCAATTTAATTTTTGCACGTCGGGTTGGCGAAGGAAGATTCGTCAATGCTAAATAGAACTAGAGTAACCAAATCAACCTTGTGTGGGTATTTCGCTGATTAGGTTGGTTTTGATAGAGTTCAAATGTAAATACCAAGGGTAAAGACCATCCCCATTTCTCGTAAACTATACAAAATCTTTCATAATATTTGTATTGAGAGAACCAAAGAAAATATACTGCGTGTGTATATACGCACTAGCATAATAAGTCGGTATCAGATAAATAACTTTATTAAGATTTCACCAACTTTTTGCGCTGATGCTTTGTATGTCTCTATATTTATCGTTTTAGGTATAATATATTAGTAAGGAAGTAAGGTATGATAAATATTGTATAAGCAATGTCTGAAATTACCGCTCAACTGTTGAATGGTATCAACATACCAACTGCAGCTTATAGTGTAAAATACTTGTAGAATATTTCATACAATAGGTCATATACATATACACAAAAAACAATGAATTCTGCTCTTTGATTTGTTTACACCGAATCAAATTTATCTTATCATTTTATCACTGAACCGGAATCGCACCGCTGGAGAGACCTTGAAACATTAAATACATCAATTTGAACTAGCAACTCAACACCATATCATGAATATAAAACTATTTCTTTAGTAAACTAACACACGGAAAAAAATAAACTGGTCCTCAGCTAAGAAAACGGACTTTTAATTCAAGAAAATGTTCTTTTTCTTGATTTAAAAGCTAATTTTCTTATTTCTTTCGATTTTTTCTTCATTTCAAGAAACACAATTCTTACATCAAGAAAAACTCGATAGAAATTAGAAAGTTAGCTCTTAAATCAAGAAAAAGTACATTTTCTTGAATTAAAAGTCCGTTTTCTTAGCTGAGGACCAGTTTATTTTTTTCCGTGCATCTTCTTTATTTTTGGTATCTCTCCTTGGGACAGTAGCCAAATCGAAGACGCACTGAATGGATGCCTAGAGCACCTAAAAAATTGATTAGCTCCATGCCAGCCTATAATCATGAAAAGAAAATCAATCTGCCCCATTTTAATAAATCATAGTTTCCCAGAAATTCCTGTGGATTTTTTTCCAATTTGTGAAATATAATTTTGTCTCAAAAACGCAAAAAATGTCTAGAAATAGATCGTACTGAAAACGTCTATTTTCTGTATGATTGCATTAAAAAAATTGTTAGCTTGTGCCGGGAGTCACAAATGGTTTGTATTAAAATCCAAACTATTTCTGTTGCACACAAATTTAAAAATTACAAGTAAAAATTAATTCACTTTTACAAAACCCATCCAGCAGAATACATCAAACATTATTAATTAAAACGACAGTGCGTGTTATATACATATGTATTACTTCGTAATAAACTATTTTGTACCATCTGAATTTCATCGCTTGTGATTTATGCAACAAAATTATCATTAAGTGGAGCTTTCTGGATTCAGTAAATGTTTTTGAACAGTTTAGCTTTTCACCATCAAATTCACCATTTGCTTAAATCCACCATTTCATCTCACACCAATTAAGCTCCCATTAATTATTAGTGTCAGATTAAAAATCATTGCAAAACTAACTTTATTGAACATTAAAGCTCGTAAATAAACTAAACAGTAATTTATGGTAATAATAATATCTTTTTCATAGTTTTGTTTATTTTAAATATGCGCTGAAAAAAGCAAAAAAAAAGATATTTTTTCATTAAAAAAGCTTTATAAATTCAATATTTTCTACTTTGTTTCCGATTTTTTTATATTGGAAGTTTTGTGTATTGTATACTTTAAATAAAACTAAAAATATTAAAAATGAATTGTCTGATAAAAGAAAAATCGCTGTTTTTCCAATTTTCTGTACCCCAACAAAATATCTTTTTTTATATATTCATCATTTTTAGATTGTATGAAATGCACAACTACAAAAAATATATTATTCATAATAATAAAACTAGAAACTTCAATGGTAGATTAAAATTGATGTGATACAGAACGAATTCTGTATTTTTTGTTGATTCAAATTTAAATAATTGTTTTTATCTAGCAATAGAAATTCTGTTTACAGTTTATTAAATTATTTTTTGTCATCGAATTATGGAAGCAATTAAGGTAAAATTTACAAACGACATACATTTTTTTATAGAATTGACGTTATTTGTCATCTGATGACTTTTTTGGGAACAAAATAATTTATTTGATAGGGATATAGTGATAAGTTGTTAGACATGTTATAATTTTGATAAGTTTCCCCAATTTCCAAAGTCGTTCCAATGTGACAAGAGACGACCAAATTTTAATATTCATACTAACGTCGTATACTGACTAATGTGACTAACTAAACTAAAGTTCAATTAGTTAATATGATTTTTATGGCACTCGTATAAAAAGAACAAATGGATTAAACTAAAATAAATGTCAAAAACGTTAGAAAAACTCCAAACTACTAAAAATCTTCACCCTACTATCTAAGAACTATCTACTAGCACACATTATTTATTATTATTATTTTAACTGGGTCATGTGGGCGTTAAAGCCACCTAGTACTGCAACCTATAAAGTGCTTTGTGCTCTGGCCCCTACTTAGTTAGTCGTCCAGTCGATATTCAGGCTCCTAATGAACCTGACAACATCTCTGGATGGTAGCGGTCACAGGGTAGCTGATACAGTGTTCCTCTTATCGTGCAGGTGTAGAGGAATGATTGTGAAAAATAACCAGCAGATAATCTTTGGTTGTACCCCCCCCCCCCCCTCTTTGCCCATAGAGTCTCTTAAATGCCCAAAAGGATCTAGTGGCTCTATTCTGAACTTTAAGTAAATGTTGTTTCCGATTCAGCTTTTGATCCATACTTTTATTGATTATAGTACTGAACCGTAGTACCATTTAACGAGAAAGCTCTAAGCACAAGCTTTGTCCTTTGTACCTTCGTAAAAGGTACAATAATCATTTTGTTTTTATTAACGCTAAGTCCTTCCTGGATACACCAATTGCTATGTTGAGTGCATCCTGCGCATGAGGTCGGGGATGATTTCATCAGATTTTCCTCTAATTACGATTGGTAGATCATCCGCGTATCAGTAGTCTGTCAATATCAAAACCCGCCCAATGTCAACGAAGGCACAGAGGGCAATTTCTTTTCCAGTAATCGCTTTATCAATCTTAGTGACTAGACCGCTAAGGGCAGTCGCTGTGGATTTAGCTGATTTATATGTAAATTGATTCTGATGAAGCGGATTTCTTATAAGGATCTCACTTATGATTTGGTGATCCAAAACTTTTTCCAAACGATGTGAGGCTAATTGTGTGCGGATGCCTTAGGCTGAGTGTCTGGACGGCCCACACCCTTTGGTATAAAGACCACGTTTACTTTCCTCCAAAGTTTTGGGATGTAATTAAGGCATAGCTTGCCCGAAAAATCCAAACCAGGCTGGGGGAATTTCCTCAATACCTTTCTGCAGTAAGGCTGGGAAAATATAATTACCTCCAGCAGACTTGAATGGCTTAAAAAAGCCTATGGCCCATCTCACTTTACTGTGAGTAAAAATCCTTCCAGAAAGACCCCAGACTCTGTTGTGTGGCGCGCAAACTAACCCTCTTACATCATCGTAGGAGTCTTCCTGAGGTTCCGTCACTATAGAGTCCTTAAAATGGGTCTCTGAAAGTACCTCAATTGGTTCTTTTTAGTTCTCAGTGAAACTCCCCGTTGCTCTCTGGAGCAGTCCTATACCATTGGAATGATCTCGAGACAGGACTTTTTGGAGCCGCGCTGCAGAAGGCAATTCATTGATTCCTCCACAGGAACTTAGAGTGCCCTTTTGGAACTCGTTTGTTCAAGATTATTTTCATTCAAGGCCAACTTATACTCGCTCCATTCATTGGTGAGTTTAGCCGTCTCGATTTTTTCCCTAATTTTTTAAACGCCCACGGTCCACCAAGGAACAAGGCTTGTGGACGCTCTTTCTTCACATGACAGTTGTTCTCAAGCGACAAGCGCTGAGTGTATGGAGTTTTACATCTGAATCGAGCGGTACTCCAACCCCTCTGGGGACTCTATTTTCCTCATAATTTGATCCGAGTATATAAGCCCCAATCGTTCAGTTTCGGAATCTCTTGCCTAAATATATTTCTGAAAGTATGTTTTTATGCCTATTTATCATGTCCACATTATTCGCCGTGCGTATTCGCATCACATCCTATCTATTAGGTATTTCAACTCCCATAGCTTGCAGTGGGCTATAAGCCGCCTAACCTCTTCCGAAGAAGTTACTTCTGTGTCACCAGGAAAGAAGGTGGAGGCCTCTACAGCCTTCAGTTGGCCCCTTTCCTCAACACGTCCACCATTAATATAACGACACCAAAAATAAACCAGCAAAAAATGCAAGATGTACACAAAAAATTTATATTTTTAATTTTGTTAATTTTTATAAGAAATACATATTGATAAAAATTAAAAGCCAATTTTTTTTAATTGAAAATATTTTTTATTTAGCAAAATTTCACATAATTTATGTATATACCCTTAGGGAATTCAAGTCGATTTTACCCGACTTCGGGTAGTCGGGTAATTACCCATTTTTAAAGCTACCCGAAACCGTCGGATAAAGCTGCAAATAACCGAAGCCGACCACTTTCTGATATATTTGATCGGAAAATGGAAGAAACAGAGCAATAAAATGCTAAATGAAAAGTACGTATATCTACAAAGTGGGGAAATTTCACAATTGGACGACAATTTAACGTACTCGTCGAAGAATGCGAGAAATGCTTATCTTATGCAAAGGTAATTTTCAGTAGATTATTCAAACAAAATCAGGTTGAAGAAAAATGAAAAACTTGCTAACCAAGATAATACAAGTTTTACCAGTTTGTCAGAAGAGTTGCAAAGTTCTATATCGGCGGTGATTATCACACAATCATCATCCAACAACAAAGCGAGAGCTTTTAGTTCACTGTTGCAACTACTAAGAGATTTTGAGTATTTGGAAGGAACTAGAAATCGAACCCAAGAGCAACAACAATTATTAAGTGCTCTTTGCAGCATTCAGCCTACTATTCATGTGAATGCGTGTTTTCTATCGCAGGTTTGAATTTTTCACACTTAAATGCACTTGTTTTTCTAAAATATCATTTCTTAAGTCAGAAAAACTAATAAGTAGAGCTTCTTTATAATATTAAGTATAGGTAAAAGAAGGTATTAAACGAAACTCGACTCGAAACCGTCGGGTAATGGTAAAAAATCGAAACAGAATGTCGAGTAGCAAAAAGTCGGATAATTAGATTCCCTAGTATACTCCAATTTGTTGTGTTAATTACCCGGGGTCCCTTAGCGCCGCACAATCACAACAAACTAAATGAATAAAACTAAAATTTTACGAAAAATGTATTTTTCTAGGTACAGATTTATATTTGCTTATATTAATTAAAATTATTTTAGTTTGATTTAAAATAAAATTTATCAAACATGGCGCGGATTCGTTTTTATTCACGTAGCGAATTAAAAGCTAAATTGATGTCAAAAATTTGACATATTTACGTTTATTTTCAGTTTTACACTGCATTTTAAGGATGTTTCACGTGAAGCAAAATTTCCCTTTGCCTACACTACAAAAATTAAAATATACTGTACGTTCGTATTCAGGAATACCAAAGCATTTACGGATCAAATTGATCTTTCGTTTCATATACAGATTCGTATCGTATTCAGGAATAGGGCCCCTTATAAAACAAGCGGCCATATAACAATTTTTTATAAAGCATTGACCTTTAAATTATAATTGAATAAAATTGGTTATCAATAATACTTAAGAACATTACATTAGGAATATAATTTAGTTTCACATTATCATATTACCCTTTTGTTGTACGAGGTAATACAAATGTGAAGGATGCATATTTTTAAGCCAATCAACTTTTTAACAAAAAGCATCCCAGTGTTAAAATAAAATATGATTTATAATCTAACCATAATTCTTGCCTACACATATTATAGTTAAGGTCACCTTAGCATTACCTTCAAGAAAACCCTCTATGTAAGCCGTAGAATTTTATAAACATCATTTATTCATAAATTATTGTTAGATAGCAAGTGTAATGTGGATGACATTTATAAAATATTATCTGTAAAGCTAGCATGGTTTTTTCCTTGAGCAAATTTTTCATATACATAGTAACACAAAATGTTTATAAAATTGAAATGACTTCCACAATTATACAAAGATACAAGAAGAATGCTACTTTTATATTATAAACCAAGATGACATAATTTATTTTATTAAACTGACTTTTGGCTAAAAAACATCTGTCTAATTTGCCAAACTAAAGTTTTGTTGGAATGAGATGATAATATTTTAAGACTCAAATTGCAAACTTTAACTTTTTGTTACGCTCTTATAGTAAACTGTGAACATCTACTTTACGAGAAAGTTCTCTTACACCAATCCAATTATTATTTTAAAAAGTCAACAGATTTTTTCAAAACCAATTTTTTTTTGTTGTCATCTAACCTGATTTGATATATTTTTGTTTTATATTCAGGAATACAATATTATTCTTGTACCTTATCCTTCCAAGTATTTTTTTTTCATATACGAATATGTTTGTATGTCACAAGATTCATTGGTTACAATTTTTCATTTGCCAATTTTTTGCTATAAAATTTCTGAAAAATACAAAAAAGTTTAAATAAATTATATTTTTGCTTCATTTTGATTATCCCAATTTAATACATTTTTGCTTAACAGTTTTTCTGACATATACAGAAACCGAACAATGACAGACACTAATAACCGTGTTAAATGGCGAACAATGAAAAATCCGGATAGCAACCAACAAAAAAGTAAACAAATTCCTTACAAATCTATTAGTCTCAATCAGGATATCCGACAACATGATCAAAAACATTTAAATCACTTTGTATAGGTGCGTGTTCAAATTTTGTGGAAAAAACTCTGAGAAGTAAAATGTTCAAACATAAGCATACAGCAACAAACACTATTCTCTGTTGGAAAAACACACAAAATGTTTATGTTTTTTTTCTCACAAAGTTTTCTGCTGTTCGCTTTAACACTTTAAAAATAAACAAGCAAACACAAACACACAAATCGGGAATACGATGAAAAACATAAAAGACGTTTAACTTGATTTTGCTGAAGGGAAATGAAAAAAGAGCGAAACTATTTTTTGCTGCCGTCTTTCGTCTCTATTTCCAGTTCTCGCTATGTCTATGTTGTCACTCAGTGAAAAATAATGATTTATGAACGAACACTACATATTTATATTGTTATAGTTTGTTAGAACGAATAAATTATGTTTTATGTATTCGTAGACTACGTAGCAGCTAGCTTACAAATATATTACTCATACTAATGTGTAATACAGCATTATATGTTTTTTTTTGTTTTAGTTTGGTGAGAAAATATATCACAGCTATACCACGGGTATGGTTTTCTAACTTAATGAGATAATAGATGTAAAATTTATAAATGTTTATGCGCCAGTAAAGATTCGAATTGTAGGTATACATTGCATACCGGATGAACATTTCAATTTAGAGAACTTCCAAAACAAAATATTCCAAAACCTAGGCTTTACTGAAATATTTAGTTATTTGAGCACCGTTTCAAGGTGACTTTTGTCGTCCGAGGCAAAGCTGAGAAACGCTAAAATGAAAAACCCACTAGCTTGTGTCGATTAAAATCTAGTTATCAAATAAAAAAATCAATTCATCACTCATGACAATCTAATAGTCCAGTGTCTGACGGTTTATCGCTCAGAATTCTTACGGACAAAACCGATTGACGTGAAATTTAGACAGTTAGTAGGGAATGGTGGGAATGGAACAATAGTATATTATTCAACGAGCATATAATGCTAGCTGTTATTCACGAAGATGAAGTTTGCCGACACGAGCCGATAGGCGAGTGTCGTAAATCATCTGAGTGAATAACAGCCATTATATGCGAGTAGAATACGATACTTTGTCCGCGACCGAGAAATATCATTATGTTTTATAACTAAATCCTTTAAATACTCTTCAAATAATTTTCGTCGACATTTTGTCGTCACAGTTTAATAATAATGAAAATGGCAAGAGCCTACTAGATAAAATTTCAAAATTCAAATAATTTACTTGGAAGTATTGAATAATGAAAGAAGAGACTACTAGATAAACTAGCAGTGAATAATGGATATCATTATAAATGATGAAACAAACGTATAATGAACATATTATACGTTAGTCGTGGACAAAAGTTATTATTGTATATCTTTATTTGTTGTAATTTAAACACAGTAAATTCTGACTTTTAATTAGTTAGTTATTTATTTTATTTATTGCACACAGTAGCATTTACGTACAATGATTTTTGCAGCCTGTCAAAAACTAAATCCAAGATGCCGGATACACGTATTTTAATGTACATCGTGTGAGCAAGACTGATATCTACATAAGAATTTCAAAAAAACAAAAATGAAGTTAAATGTTAATTGGATTGCGGTGCAGTTGGTGGCCGACAGAACTAGATCGGATTTTGTTTAGGGCCCTGCCGGAAAATTTTATGTTAATGGACAGCAATATAATTCAATTAATGATTTGAAAAGTGCCATCCGTGAATGTTGGGTTAAAATTGTTCCGAAAACTCTTAAAAACTTATCAAATTCAATGCCTTTTCGAAATTTCGAAGTTATTCAGAAAGGTGGGAGTCACACCAAATATTACATAAAATACTATATGAAAAATTGTTAATTTTGTTTTTATTTTAGTACATTATCAGAAGTGCGTTTATACGTAGGTCTACCTGAAATTGAAATTTTTCAATTTTATTAAAGTAAAACATTCAATTTGTCACTAATGTTTTATATCAGCAACAGATTTAAGTGATAGACACAATATAGACTTCCTGAAAAAAATCAAAACACTTTACTTTATTACAAGTTTATTAAAAAACACAGTGCGTTTAAACGAATGTCTACCACAAATGCTCTACGTCACAAGCCCGTAATTTAAATTAATTTAATTTGTTTGAATACTACGAGTAACTATTAACTAACAACCAATAATTAATTACCTTTTAGTATGTTTATAATGGTAAAAAATTTTACTGGTATTGTTTAAAATTGAACGCTGCCTCATCCGTGAAATTTTTTTTTTAAATATTCGCAAACATACTTCTCATGGGTTGGATCAAAAATCGCTCTTAGGTTGTGTAACTAAAGAAATTTGAATATAATACAATAATAATCAAAATAAAATGTAAAAAACGTGTTTGATAAGCTTACAAACAATTTTTCTTTGGAACTGTCTTCTTTAATCAGTTTCTCCAACTCCTGAAATTGTTCGACCATCTTAGCTGGTAGACATATTTAATTTAGCATCATCAACAAAATCACGTGTCATACTTCCTTTGCATTTATTTCTTTTGACTTCATGGCGAAGTAATTTTACTTCTCGTAGTAGCGATTTTATAAAAAGTACAACATCAACTTGTGAATTGGTCTTTGCCGTCTGTCTCTCAATATTTCTGATTTCGGAAACAGATGTTAAAATAGTGGATTCAGTAGTCGGCTGGAATTGCGATTCATCATTGTAGTTGTTATTTAGTAAAATTGAACAAGGGTCCATTATTGTTTCTTCTGAGGTTTTAGATTTTATAGCAGAATTTTGCAACACAACATTGTTTGTTTGAGGGCCGGAATTTAGTTGAATGTTTCCTGAATATGACGGTAATTCTGTATTATGTAAACGCTTATATTAAATTTTGGATTGTTGGTTAATGTTGAAGGATATGGAGCTTTGCTTGATAGTGAATTTTCATACGATTTAGAAATTAACCTTATATATTTGTTTTCAAAAAGATTCTTTTGGCTTTTTGTAGACAAAATATATAAACAATATTAGCATTCACAACATTTTTCGACTTGCTAAATAATCAGAAAAAATGAAAAGACCAATCATTTATAATATATTTTTCAATATATGTGTATTTTACCGCTAAGACATTTATTCGTAATGAAAGTTTTGAGAGTTTTTTATTTAGTGAAAGTCAATACAGCCGGTGGATACACGACAAAGTACAATCTGCGAAACAAACTCCATATTCACCTGCCGAAATTTTCTACCACTAATTTTCAGAATTCTTTTTTAATTTTGGCTCTTAAAATCTACAATAACCTTTCTGATGAATTCAAAACTTGCTCTAATTTCAACACGTTCAACTCGAACTTAAAGGCATTTCTCTTGGATTGCCGAGATGTTAATGATTTGCTGCGGTTTCCAGCTTAAGCACTTATTGATTTTGTTAATTTTCATTTTATTGTACTATACTATATATCTTTTGGGGCTACTTCAAAAATTAACTTACCGCTTATCTTTTTTGCTCATTTTCTCATGCGGTATGTTAAATTTTGAAGTAAAGGTAAAATTTTTTTAATGAATTATTTTAAAGGAATTATATCGCACTTATCGCTTCTAAATTGCGTTTTGGTTAATTTAATTCGTTGGGTTAGTATAGCATCGACGAATATATTGAAGCGAATTGGATATTAAATTGAAAAATGCTTCGTCAACCTTGCAGGCACAGATCAAAGAAATGTTATCGCTCCTATCGCTTCTGCTGATAGTTTTCCACAAATGTTTTAAGTTGTGACAAAGATCTAAATATACCTATAAAATAAAATTTATTTTTTTTATTTATTTTAAACAAAATACTTTTTCTGGATGTTTTTCCAGTAATTTGTAGATTTTTTTTTTCAGACAAACGTGTACACATATGTAGTAACTAGTGATCCCTTAATTAAAATGGCTGGCAATAAACCGGCACACAAAAAAATAATATTTGAGATACAAAAAAATAATAAAACGGCACAAAAATTTCTTGGCATCATAAAATTAATTTTTTGGAACAAAATATAATAATTTGGCAACATTTATAATTTTTTGGCACTATTGGAGGGGTACACAAAAACATATTTTTTGGCATCGAAATAAACATTTTGGGCGACAAAAATAATTAACTGGCAACAAATTTATAAATAAATAAATTAAAAATTAAAAAATTGAAATTAGTTTTAAAATATTCTGGAAAATGGAGATCCCTAATTTAACTTAGAATTGTATAGGCTAACAGCTTCGGTAACTCTCATAGGCACGCGGGAGGTCGCTTCGCTCCTCCCCCGCTTAGCCCTCTGAGGGGCTTTAGATTTGAACTTCGAGGGACGTAGGAGCCGGGATAAGCAAACATGTCGCACTGCGTGCCGCACGTCGGAGCGAATTATATAGAATCTATTAATGACACTGTAATATTTTATATCGATCCCCCATCAAATATTAAATAATTTGTATCGATTAAATTTAATTTTTTGTCACGAATTTTTTTTTTTTACTACTAAAAATTATTTTTTTCTGTTCCAAAATATTATATTTGTCGCCAATTTATTAATTTTGATGCCAATGTTTGTCACCATAGTATTTAATAATGTCCTTCGTTTGTATTCTCATATGTGGTTCCAAAATATTATTTGTGATGCCAATTTATTATTTTTGATGCTAATGTTTGTTGCCAAAAATTTTTTCTTGTATGCCCGTTTAAATTGTTCCAATTAAAATGAATAACACTAAATATAGGTACATGTGTATATGGCACGATAAACTGATACGTTTCAAAATCGTCTTTTTCTGCGCAGCTCCGTATGACGTGATAAAAAACAAAACAAAATAAAGGAATTTGTACAAAAACAAAAACTAAAAAACAAATTAAATAAAAGAGAACAAAGTTACACGTAAACAATTGTTGTCAATTTTCTTTTTGTTTTTTGCTTTTATTTTTTTTATTCATAAAAAAAATACAACATTATTATGTTACAATGTTTCTTTCTTTAGTAAGTTAATTTTTGAATTAGCCCCTATTTTTTTATGTATCTTTATCTTTAATTGTAAATAATTTCACTATTTATAAATATGTATGTCAATCAACACTGGTATCTTTGATCCACTGATTGTCAAAATAATAATAAATAAATAATAATAAATATTAATATCTACCAAAACAGTAAAAATATTTTTTTATTGCTTTCTCTTCCTCGTAATTGAGATGTTGGGTCCTAATTAGTTCATCTATACTTTCTATGGATGATTTAGTAGAATGGCAAAAATTTATTTCGTGTATGCGTTCCTCATACTCATCTAATTTTCTGCTTTGAAGTGGTTCTTCTAAAAGAAATTGTTTGGTTTGTGGGGAATAATTTATTACTTCTTTTATGATGTAATTATCTTTACTACGGTAAATACCTTCTGGTATGAGTAATCCATTTGGTAATTGCATGGGTCGTATATACACGTCACCATTTTTTGTTATTACCGGTATTTGAATAGTGGTTTTACTTCTAGGTGGACACAAAGTTGAATTTGTATTTAATTGGAAGTTCAGCATGTTTTGTAATTAATAGAGATTTAGATAAACAAAGATCTGCTTTTATTTGATTTATTAATCGATTCCGATTAATCCATCAAAGTAAAGTGTAAGTGGAGATTATAATAAATATTTGGTCCCTGTCTTTGTGCATTATTGAATGTAGGTTTCTGGGGTAGTGGTAACATTGGTTTCATGTTATTTGGGTTTATAGAGTTCATGGGATACCGTTGAGGTGTATTTTGATAGTTAAATTTTGGTTTGAATGGAAGTACGGGTGGATATTGAGGTTTATTTTGGTACCTCAATCCTGCTAAAGATTGTTCTTGAATACATATCTGTCTTGCTTCAACCAAGTCTTTTGGTCTCATAGATCTAACATGTGGTCCCATTGGTTCTTTTAGTCTGCTAACAAATATGTTTAAAGCCATTTTATTATACCATTCAGCTTTGATTGCTTGATTCTTTGGTTTATTTATTTTGACCAATTTTTTAAGGAATTTATAGAGCTTGAAATTTTAGCGAAATATTCTTCTACTTTATCGTTACCTTGTTGTATGCTATGTAATTCTTGTATTAATACTGTTTCGTCTCGTTTGTCCGCGAAGTGGGATGTCAGATTACTTTTCATATCTAGCCATGTACTGGGTGTGGAGTAAAGTTCTAAGGCTTCACTAGCTTTGTTGGTTATTCTATTCCTAATTGCCCTATATATTGTGTTGGCGTGAACTGATTCTGCGGGATCTGCTATTTCTAATATGTCCGCGATTTGTTTAATAAAATTATGTAATCCTGTGGGTTCGCCATTATATTCTGGTATATCCCAAATCATTCTAGTGATTTGTATGGTTTTCGCCATTTTTTGTTTTTGATTTTCTTCTACCATTTTTTGTTTCCAAATTCTTTCTTTATTAATTATCTTATTTTTATTTTCAATTTCTACGTCAGATTCGCTATCAAATTCTGACCCTGATTCTAGTTTATTTGCAATTTTAATGTTTTTAACTATTCTAGGCTTAATAATTTTATATTTTTTTGAAAGATAGATACTATACTTACTATTTTCAAAAATATAATTTTAATTTGTGAAAAAGGTTCAGGAAGGGTTTTTGTTATATACTGATTTTATATTTACCAATGAATTATTACGATGATCACGGGCTTGGACATCACAATATTTTTTTTTATTTTTATTTTTTACTTCTTGCCTTTTTATCACTGTTCTGGTACTATCCCCAGTAGGAAAATTTTATTATTTTTGTATTTATTATTTAGAATACCAAGGTACTTTGGGTAAGTCTATGGATATTCTTTTCAGGAAATAAAAAAGTTTATTATCATAGCTCAATATGCACTTGAGTTTTGTAATTAGTTTAGCACTATCTATCGATATTCCCTCGATAGGTTTTAATTTTCTGATTTCAATATTCTCTTGAAATCTCCAATTAAAACTCACTTAACACGTTTTTACTTTTCACTGATTTTATTTATTTTTATTTTTGTATTAAATTTTTTTTTTATAGGTAGGACTTGAAATTAAAATTTCAATTTACCGATCCAGTATCAACTGCGCCAATTATGAATTTGATTGTTTAATTATTATATTTTTTATTTAATATACCTAGAAATTATATTTATTTTTTTTTATATTTAATTTAATTTAATATAATAGTTGTTAGTAGTTTAAAGTATAATAACAAAGTGACAGCGATTAATATATTTGTACCCTTTATATATGGTTAGTTTGTTATGTCTACATATATTTTGAAGATTTTTATAAGATGTGCAAAATATGCATTTTGCCAGATGTGTTTATTATTTCCTGTGATAATCTCATCTTCTTTGTCATTGTTGTCTTGATGTTACAATGTATGTTGAAGATACAATGTATGTTGAAGAGATAACGAGAAGTCGTTTATAGCTTTGTGGTATTGGTTTCGTTGATTCGTTCATGTTCGACTAGAACGGTCATACATAACGCCCCCCCCCCCCCACCCCCCCGTACTTTAACCCGAGAGTCACACAAAGTGTATCGACTCCAAAAAATGAAAACGTTCCTTGAGTTTTCTCTGTGGTAGTTTGGTTTCGTACTGAAAAGCTCTATAAAAAGCCGAAAGAATCTTTCTGATTTTAATACAGACAAACTTCTCTTTCTATTATTTGTGTGGGCATAAAACACACAGGAATGAGGGTTTTGCTTGAGTTTTGATTTAGTGAATGTAATTTACCAGTACGTTCTTGCCTCATACTCAATATATGAAGTTCGAATTGTATTGTTGTAGTCAGGTCGTAGCTACCTGATGAGTAGACCAAGTTTTTTGTTCGTGCGAGCTTTTCAGTATGAAACCAAACTACCACAGAGAAAACTCAAGGAAAGTTTTCATTTTTTGGAGTCGATACACTTTGTATGACTCTCGGTTTAAAGTACGGGGGGGATTTTGATATTTCTACTTTTTTGGTAGATATATTATAATTATAAATAATTGGCCTCGAGTCTAAAAATGTTGTGAATGCTATTATTGTTAATATATTTTGTCTATAAAAAGCCGAAAGAACCTTTTTGATTTTAAAACAGACAAACTTATCTTTCTATTTTTGTTTACAAAAACTATTTTTTTTAAATTAAAGCGGCGTAGAAGCCGCTGGTTTCATGTTACTATTTATTTTCAGACAATTTTAATAATTATCGTCAGTATTTGATTCAAATTCTTGGGTATCTTGATATAACTGCTGTACTTGTTCATCTGGGGAACACGTGAATAAATTCTCGAAATACATGGGTTCTGTAAAAAAAAAAAACTTGTAAGTGTTGCATAGGTATATATTATAATGTACAAAAGTATAATCGGATACCTATTTTAATATTTTGGTGGACACCATTTGCAGAGGTATTGTGTGCATTTCTGTGCTACACTCCTCGTTGTTAATACAATAAATGCCTAAATCAGAGGATGATACCGGATATTCGAAAAACTCCTGAGGTTCTTCAAACAATTATTATTTGGGTAGCAGGTGGTTAGAGAATACATCGGTCGACAATTATATTCTATAATAATTGTTTCTTTATATGATATTATTTTATTCACTTAGTCTATTATATATTTGCTCCAAAGGCTGTGATGGTTTGTGTACTAATTATTTAATCTGCTGCATATAGTTTTCGAATTTGAATGCACTGTAATTGTCTAACTGACCAAACTTTTTTACATCCTCACATAAATGTATTAAATTATGAACATTATAAGAAATATGTTCATTTCCAAATAATTCGTTAAATAACTCATAAGATGATCTTATCATTTCTGAACCACATACATTGTTTTGAACACAATTATCAGGTTGTACCAAAATTCTTATAGAGCAAATTAAAGTTAGAAAATGCCCATAATATTTATTTTCTAAAATATTATGGAAAGTGACAATTCCACTGTAGCAGAGAAAAGCTTTGTACTCTGTGGCTTTCAAATTTTCTATGTCGTGAAATGTCCTTTATTTTCGTTTAAAAATACCACAGGAGTGCACTTTCGAATTATTTCTAATTTTTTGTTAACATCAATGGCATTTTTCTTTAAAGAGAATATTTTTTTCAATCTTTTAAAAACAGATTTAAAAGTTGTCGCATATAACCAGAGCCTTCTAGAGTATAAAGCCATAATCATTATGACGTATTTTTTAGAAGCTTTTTTAGTGGTATAACTTTTCAATGATATCCATAGGAATCCATAGTAAAAATGGTGTTTTTTTAGCTTCAAGTTTTTCAATAAAAAAAGCAAACATGTTACAAAAATTTTATACAAAAGTGTTCTACATATCTTTAGCAGCAATATACAGGAAGGGTATATTGGTATTAAGTAAATATTAATTGCAGAAATATTAAAATTAAATTATTTCTAAAATATATTTTTCGAATTTTCATTTCGAAAAATACATCAAAGTTGGCTCTGACGAATTCAAATAATACTTGCTAAATTTATCTTTAGTTTTACTAGTGTACGTTAGATGTCTATAATTGTTGGCAGAGAAATACGAAAAAAATTATTTAACCAAACAATTATGGCACGTTCTTAATATTTTGTGAATTTGTTTTGCTTTTCCTATAATTTTTGGACTCAAATTTCCCCAGGTGGCAATTTTTGGTACGATTTTTCAAAATGTTTACTGCCATGTATGTAATATATATTGACTTAATGCACACGATTTGTAGTAAGCTTTTCTTTTTAATTTGACCAGAATGCTGTTGTTATGAACTTTTTTTTATATTTTGGTTTAAATAAATCAATTATTACAAGAAAATTAAAACGATTTACTTAAACGATATTCATATATGTTGAAATTCAAACATTTATGAAAATATGTCGGAAATCATAATAGAGAATTTGCAACGTTTTCATTTACAAATTTGTCTTTGGGAAAGAAGTGATTTCCCATATGTTTTATCAAAGCAAACTTGATTATACAAGCCATAATCTAAAAAACGAAGCTTTTTTAAGGGAATTAGAAACGACGAAAAATTTAAATTTCCATAGTAAAACACATAAAACATATGGGAAATCACTTTTTTTACTAAGACAAATTTATCAATGAAAACGTTACAAATTCTTAATTATGATTTCTGAGATATTTTCATAAATGTTTGAATTTCAACATATATAAATCTCATTTAAGTAAATTGTTTTCATTTTCTTGTAATAAATGATTTATTTAAACCAAAATATAAAAAAAAGTTCATACCAACAGCATTCTGGTCAAATAAAAAAGAAAAGCTTACTACAAATTGTGTGCATTAGGTCAATATACATTACATAGATGGCAGTGATGGCAGTACAAATTTTTTAAAAATCGTACCAAAAATTGCCACCTGGGGAAATTTTAAGTTCAAAAATTGTAAGAAAAGCAAAACAAATTCTCAAAATATTAAGAACGTGTGAAAATTTTGTGATTAAACAGTTTTTTTTCGTATTTTTCTGTATAAATCTGAGACATCTAACGTACACTAGTAAAACTAAAGATAAATGTAACAAGTATTATTTTAATTCGTCAGAGCCAACTTTGATGTATTTTTCAAAATGAAAGTTCGAAAGATATATTTTAGAAATACTTTAATTTTAATATTTCTGCAATTAATATTTACTTAATACCAATAAACCCTGCATGTATATTGCTGCTAAAGGTATGTAGAACACTTTTGTATAAAATTTTTGTAAGATTTTTGCTTTTTTCAATGAAAAACTTGAAGCTAAAAAACACCATTTCTACTCAGTGAAAGGTTATACCACTAAAAAAGCTTCTAAAAAATACATCATAATGATTATGGCTCTATACTCTAGAAGGCTCTGGTTTTATGCGTTTTACTATGGAAATTTTGGTTTTTTCCTCGTTTCTAATTCCCTTATAAAAGCTTCGTTTTTTAGATTATGGCTTGTATAATCAAGGTTGCTTTGATATAACTCCTAGCCATACACAGTGCATATAGTCTATTGTGTAACACAGCCAATTGGTAGTGTACCTAAAATACTATTTAATTGTATATAGTGTTCGGGATATTTTTTGGTCCTGTCGATTTTGTGTTTCATATATACTCCTTTAGTTAGGCATTTAGTGCAACCATAATACACATAATGGCTTTTAACACCTAAATCAAAAAAAAAATTAATTTAAAAATTTATTTCAATACAAACAATATAATTTGTCTTACCTATCAGGAAGGCATTGCATATAAACAACCAAATCTTCACAAGAAACAACCGATTATTGTGAATAATATTAATATGAAGCAGACCGGTAAGATCTGCTACAAAAGTTTTTAAAATTTTTCAGCCCAGCTTGGATTTTTATACCCGTGGTAAATTCCTATAATAAATGTGGGTTACAATATTACCAAGTATAGGCCGTAATTGGCTTTTGGAGCTCTTAGCTAGTGGGATCTATCTACTCCAATATCAACCAACAACTCACTATGATTATATTCACATTTTTTGAGGAAGAGTAAAATTTCCTTTTCCAATCCAATATGTAAATAAGACCCACTACCCATTGATATAATCTCTGTATTTTTTCGTAGCGTATTTTTTAAAGATCAACTAGCTATATCTTGGTAAACTTAGATAGTATATTTGTAAAATGTTTCGCAATGAATTTAAGTACTTTTCATACCAGGCGCCTCGCCTCGAAATTTTTAGTTACCACAAATGAGAAGCTGAGCCCTTTCATACCGGTGGCGTTGGCTTTGCACATTTAGTTGCTATCAAATATTTTATATAGGTCCATTTTACACGTGAATTATAGCAAGAAATGAGATATTATGAATTTGTAAGCTACAATATATGTGCTAGATTTTTCTGTAAATATAAAACAGTTGTACCAAAAATGTGATTTGTAGATTATGTTGACAAAGCGCTTCGCTTTGTACTACTTTAAAATGTCGCAGTCGAGTGTGGAACGCATTGCCTTGGCTTTGTAGATAACTTCATTGCAATATATTTTGATTTTTTTTAAATTATCACTTAAAAGTAAATTATTTCTCAACAAATTGAATTTATTTCTATAAAATTAAACGATATCAACCAAATAAAACTAATTTGCATAGTTGAAAAATGAAATAAAGAATTTTTATTGTTGAAGCTCAAAGCCGAGGCGCCTGGTATGAAAGTACTTTAAGCATTCTTTTGAGATATTGTAAGCCACACTTCAATTAGAGAGTTCATATTCCATATTGTCTATTATAATTGCTGCACGATTGTCGCAATCACAATCACCTTCATTCAACAAATTGTGTTCTCTGACACCATCACTACGATCTTCGATAAAATTAAAATTTGACATTTCCTCAATCCGGTTGCCTAGCACAGTATTTGGGGATAAATTGTTCTTTTCTGATGAAATAATGTCTAATTTCATTTCTTACACACTGATATTGTTTTTGATTAGCCATTGTTATATAAAAAAATATATTTGTAAATAAAAAAAAAATTAAAAACAAATTAAAAATGGCGAACCTCGCTTTACTTTATCACGTTCACGACTGTGTCCGAAACCTGCGATAAAAATTTTTTAATATGTACTAGTTTTTAACATTTATTTGAAAAAAGTGCATATACCCAAATTATCATACTCAATTCCTATGATAATTTGTGATTTACAATAGCTGTAATTTATTTAACCGGTCGATTTTACTTAATTGGCGTAACTATGCCTTTATATTGTACCATCCAGGACGTTTTCTGTCCAAACATCTATCCATTTCTCGGAAATTACTGTAATTAAAATTAAGCAAGAAATATGTAAGGCGGGAAATATACCGAAAAATTATTACAATATTCGGACAACATAATAAAAAATTGTGAATGTAGGGGAATATTTTTGAAATAAATGTCAAAAATTAATACTAAAAAATATTTTTCACAGGTTTCGGACATGGCCTTAGCAATGGAATGAAGAAAACTATACTGTTTGTTACATATGTATATGAAATTTGAAATTGTGAAGTAGTAGTAGTAAGCTTTTTATGTATATAGCAAAACCAACACTAATGTAATACATTAATGTTGGTTTTGTATATAGTCAAAACCTGCTAAAATTCTCTCTTGAGAAAGCCCAACGAAATGTATACTAATGCTATAAAAATATATATCATGGTGAATGTATTTGTGAAATAATATCGTATATATATATGGTTATGGTATTGATATTAAGTAGTGTGTGATATACCAAAACCAACATTAATGTATTACAAGCCTGACTATCCTAACTGATTTTTCGCTTATACATGAAAGTATTGGTGATCGGATACACTATATAAATTGTAGGCAAAACAAAACATACGAAGTTTCCCACCAATACTTCCAAGTATAAGCGATTTAATGTAAGAAGGTATCTGTGTACCTCATTACGGAATCAGGCTTGCTGTACATTTGTGTTGGTTTTGGATATACATTGGAATTAGTAGTGGTAATTTGAATTTTTTTTATATGGTTTTTCGTAGCGACCAATACACTAACCAACATATATTTTTAAATATGTGTAAGAGAGCTATACAACGCAGTCAGGCTTTCTCAAGAGAGAATTGTAGAAGGTTTTGTATATAGTCCTATTCAGATCTTAAAAAAAAATTTTTTTTAATTATTCTGCGCAGCTTCCAGTGATGTAGAAAAAAAATTTATAGAAATTTTGATGAGTCGCATTTATCTTAGATAGTAAACCTAAATAAAATAATAAATAATCATTCAAATGTATTATATTTCACTTTTAATACACAAAACATTCAAAATGTTTATGATTTTATGTTATTACAATCAAATTTCATGTGAAAATTAATAGGTGTAAAAAAATATTGCACGCCTATGGAAATAACGTCAACATTTAATTTTCGGACGGACTAAGGAAAATAAATAACTAAATGCCAGTCATATCGATCAAAACCACAATAACGTAAAAAAATTGTTAAATTGCATTAATTCTTCGATTATCGATTTCAAACGATTCTTTTAAAATAAAATTATAAACACATTTTGTGATTCAAAACGTTTTATAACGTATAAATAATAAAATAAAATGATATAAATAAAAACCTAACCTAAAAACTGAAGTACAAATACAACATAAAAATGTAAACAATTAAGCCGAAATAGTACATCACTGTGTATCCGCCATGTTTTTTCTGCGCGAGAACTGTCAGAATTCCAGCGAGATTTGAATACTACTATACTTTATTGCGCCGGCAGGGAATTTTCATTTTTATTAAAAACAGAGTTATTTTACAAAAACGAATGGTCGCATGGTAGTAACAGAAAGACGAGCAGTTGAAACCGGTCCTTGAACAAAACGTTTTTCTAAGATTAATATCGTATTAATGAAAGATTTTAAAATTACTATTTGTTTAGGATTTTTAAATAACAATAAAAAAATTGTATGTTAACATTCAATAATTACAATTGTAAAATAATTAGTAATTAACTTTAAAATTTCTTTCTTCAATTAAAAAAATCTTCTAAAATCGAGGAATTCTCTGAAATTGTAAGTGGAATATTCTTCAAAACATTTCAATTTGAAGAATTTTGACAAATTGAAGAGCTCTGTAACAATCTTAAAATGTTGAAGAATATTTTTAAAATTTAAATAAGTTTTAAAATTGAATAAATCATTTTAAATTGGTTTAAATCAAGAAATTGTGTTCGGAGCTTTCGATCCATTCTTCAAAGTTTATATAAAAAATTACAAAATTATTGGTATAAAATGTTTTCGGCTTTTTATAGACAACATACTATTTGTAATGACAATGACATACTCATTATTTTCGATTTGGCAAATCAGAAAAATAATGGAGTCATACTCCTAATATATCTACCAGCAAAAGTAGAAAATATTCATCCCCTCCCCCTTTTCTTTCCCGCAGAGTCAATACAAAGTGTATCAACTCTCAAAAATGAGAAATCTCTGAGATTTTGTGTTGGTAATTCGGTTTCTTACAGAAAAGAAAGGTCTACTCATCAGGTAGCTACGACCGAACTACAAAAATTCAACTCTCGCAAAATACATTAAGTATTTAACTAGAGGGTATAGAGTTAGCGAATTATATTCACTAACTCGAACCCAAAATCCCAAGCAGAAATCTCATTTGTGTGCGTATAATGCCCGCACTAATATGAGTAGACCTTACTTTTCTGTACGAAACCGAATTACCAACACAAAATCTCAAAGAGATTTCTCATTTTTGAGAGTTGATACACTTTGTATTGACTCTGCGAGAAAGAAAAGGGGAAGGGGATGAATATTTTCTACTTTTGCTGGTAGATATATTAGGAGTATGTGTATGACTCCATTATTTTTCTGATTTGCCAAATCGAAAATAATGAGTATGTCATTACAAATAGTATGTTGTCTATAAAAAGCCGAAAACATTTTATATTAAATCAGACAATTTTTAACATCGTAAAAATTATTGGTATACAATCTTACCTAATACCTCCTACTCGTAGTTCAGTCGATTACTATACAGTCTATAAACATCATATAAACAAGCATGCATCGAATATAAATCTCATCCCATAAAGCTCAATTTAATGTTTGTCAGTTTTGTCTCTATATTATGGTCGTAAACATAACATAAAATATAAACTATTTTTCTAATACTATTATTGTTCGAATAATTAAAAAACTAAATATTTTTTCTAACTTAACGCATTCCACATACAACAAAAAGAGGATCAAACCTCATCAGAGGTGTGTTGAAATGATTTATCGTTTTACAAGTGCATACCCAACTATATAAGGGTGTAGATAGCACACAAACAAATGTTATGGGTTTATATGAATCGTACCCATACGAGTATATTACATACTGTGTTATTTTATTATTATGATGTGAACAAAATAAACAAAAAATTCAAACGAATCTGAGGAATTTAGAATGTTTTCAAATTCTTTTGCAATTCTTTCTTAGAAAGAGTTAATTTAATTTGATTATTTGTTCCATTTAATAAAATTGGTAAAAGGATCAAAATTCGTTTCAAACCATACATAGCTTTGTAATTTTGTTTGTTTGTTGGTTCCTTTACATTATTCATTGAAGTTTTGCCATGATATTTATGGATGTACATACATACTTACATGCACAAGTTTGAAACAAAACTTTTATGTTAGTATCTTTATAAAAGCAAGTTTTAAGAAAGAAAATGTTTAAGGTCTAACCCCAATTTTACATACATGCTTTATTTACACATAATGTAGCTTTACATCACCTTTTGTTAGGTTTATTCATTCAGTAAAAAGTTAACATTTCATCTTTCAATTTAGATTTTCGTACGACATTCGATTGAATAACTTGTGTAAGACACTTTTTCATTAAAACGAAGGTCAGCTGAAAAGAAAAAGTTTTTGTTTTGCCTTATTCTTTTTAAAGTTTAACCTAGTTTTGTGTTAAGAATTAAAATGGCAACACTTGCTTTAACTTACCTTTGATGTTTTATATATTAAAAAAGGATAAATGGTTTATAAATGTGTATAGTTCTCATGGTAATCCATTTTGGAAGATTTATAACATTTTATCGAATTTCACCAATTATGATTTATGTACTTATGAAATATAAATAATTAATTACTGATATCACATTTATATGTATATGCATTCGTATGTATGCACATATTTTAAACAAAATATGTAGCGATAAAAATAATAATTTATTTGATGATAATAAATTGTGATGATAATTTAAATTATGTAAATTGAATAAATAAAATTAAAAATCAATATTAAATGTATATTAAATTTCTATTTTAATTTGAATATTTGCTTATTAAACAGTTATATTGTGCAATAATTCCAATATTATAAATCAATTAATTAATATTTATAAATTTTGCAGTTTATATTCCTAGAATTTGCTGATTGAAGTCCAAAAAAATTAAATAAAAAAAACTGTTTAATATATCACGTTTTTAAAATGGACTAAAAAGAAGAAAATAATTTTTTTCGTGTACGTATGCACGTAAGTTTGAACGAAGATTAATCCACAGTCGTTCAGCTATGGTTATACACAGTTTAGTAGCAGTAATATGTAGTTGGAAAAATCAATTTTTCGGATTATTCTTCATTCAAACTTACGGATCTTAAATGTAAATACATAATTTAAAGTGCTTCTCAGTGTTATTAAACTTAAAATTAATTCCAGTATACTATGAAATTTATTCCATATCATCACTGTTCCACGAGAATATTATTCTGGAATTTATCTTCGACTAAATTATGCAAAATAATATTGAACAAATGGAGTTAATATATACAAATAAAATTGTGGCAAGGCAGGGATCACTTAATACGCATGATATACAATATGTACTCGTATGTACATTTCATTTGATTGAGGAGGCGTCAGATAAAAATAACAACTAAAAATTCTAGAAAATAGGGAATTTAATTAACCGGCATTTTTCGTATTGAGGGTTTGGCATTGGCAATGTTTGTAAAATTAAAGATGGTTAACATCGCCGCCATCATCAAGTTACTGCCTACAAAAAATTATTTGATTTAAAAATTCTAATGGTAATATTCTTGCAAAGTTGTTTGAAGTTGATAATAATTTTAGAAATAGTCCTGAAGGCTTTACGTTTTAGTTTTCTACCACGTTCATGATTTGTAAATAGAAAAAACATTCTTTTGTTAGTTGTTTCGAGATTTCTGATTAATACAATCATTAGTTAATTTTTAATAGTTTTAACAATTATTTTAGTTCATATATAATTTTGCCCGCGTTCATTTTTTAATATAATTTATTTTTTGAAATTTTATTATTTTATTTTATATTTTTTGTTAGGTCGGTTTTTCAACATTTTTCCGTACAAAAATGATTTATTTTTGATATGAATAATAATAAAAGAAAATCCCCGAAACATGTCTCCTCGGATCGCGGGGCGAGGCATAATCCTCGTAAAGACACCATTAATAGCCTTAACATCCATTATACCAATGTCAGAGGTCTCGTGACTAACAAAAATTGCGCACATTAACATCTCGAATCACGTAAACCCGACATATTAGTTCTAACGGAAACAAAAGTATCGTCGAACATCTACGAAAACGAATTCTACTTCAAGCGCTACCAGTTCGAACAAGCTTTTGAGTTGCAACGTGGAGTGTGCATCTTCGTTAAAAACCACATACCGTACTCAAGACACAAAAAGGATTCAGAAACGATTAGCTTTTTCGAGGGCTTATCAGACAAATGTGACGATATTCGCAATCAACATCCCGAATGCGAATTAATTATGGTCGGTGACTTTAATGCCCACCATAAACAATGGTTGAATCACAAAGATACAAATGTCGCTGGGCGCCATGCGGAATGGCTTGCCGTTTCGCATGACCTCACACAGATTGTTAGTGAGTCCACATTTGAATGCCAAAATTCTAGAGGAGTTCATATTCTGGATCTTTGTCTGACATCAATTCCTCACTCCATGGAGACCCATGTCGAAACTGGAATTGGAAATTCTGACCATAACTTAATAACCACAAAAATATCTGTCGAAACACCACTAGAATCTAGACAGCAGCCAAGGCGTCTTTGGCATTTTAATAAAGCTGATTTTGATGGTTTACGGTCATTTTTTCAACATTTCCCTTGGGAACGCCATTGCCTAAATAACAACAACATCGACGACGCCGTTTCCAGTTTTACTGACACGGTCTTACATGGAATGAATAAATTTATACCCTCATCATTTTCCAATCCCAATCAAAATTTTAAAATATTTTCAAAAGAAGCCACCAAAGCTGCCAAACAAAATAAAGCGGCACACAAAAAATATAAACGCAACGAAATTTCTTATGAGGAATACAAAACGATACGGAACACCTGCAAAAGAACCTGTGGTAGAGAAGCAAAAAGAGCCGACAGCAAGAAAGCCAATGTGGCTTCCGAGTTGAAAATCTCCGATCGTAACTTTTACCACATGGTCGCATCGGTTGCAAATATTTCGAAAACATCTGTTTCATCATTGAAACGTGCTGACGGCGCCTTGGTGGTGGATCCATATTTACAAGCCGACTTATTGGCGAGCGTCTTCAAATCGAACTCGACATTAGTTGTCCCAGATGGAATTGGACCTCCATTAATTCCATATTGTGGTTCCAAAATGAGTCCCGTCGTCATCTCGGAGGAAATTGTCTTTACTAATCTAAAGTCAATGAATGCAAACAAGGCCACCGGACCTGATGGAATTCCAGTTCGAATATTGAAGGAGTTTGCCAGTGAACTGGCTCCAATATTATCTAAAATTTTCCTACTTTCATATAAGCAAGGTGACTACCCGAACGCCTGGAAGAATGCAATGGTGCAACCCGTGCTGAAACGGGGTTGTGACAAAACTGACCCTTCGAGCTACCGGCCAATATCAATTGTGTCTGCCGTCGCTAAGGTCTTTGAGAAATGCGTCAATCAACATATAGTTAGATATCTTGAAATTAGCAAACTAATTTCGGATAGACAATACGGCTTTCGTGAAAGCCGATCCACGACCGATCTCCTGACGTATGTCACGAACAAATGGAATCTCGCCCTAGAACACCACGGAGAGGCCTTTGCAATCGCCTTGGATATATCCAAGGCTTTTGATAAGGTATGGCATGAGAATCTTATTTGTAAACTTGTGGCATACGGGCTGGACTCGATGACCACCAGATGGATTAAAAGCTATCTCAATGACCGAAAAATCAGCGTCGTGTTTAATGGGAGATCATCATCGACACACTCCCCAAATGCCGGAGTCCCTCAGGGATCACCTTTATCACCGACCCTGTTTTTGCTATACATCAACGATTTGCTGGATAGCACTGTAAACCCTATCCATAGCTTTGCGGATGATGCCACATTGCATTCTTCTATTTCATTTGAGGCGGAGCCTAGCATTACAGATCTAAATAATAAACGGTCAGAAGTCGTAACGTCTCTTAATTCCGATTTAAGTACAATATTTGAGTGGGGTAACAACAACTTAGTACAATTTAACGAGAAAAAGACACAAATATGCACATTCTCACGTAAAAAAAGTCGCAACGACTACCCATTTGTGGTAAAAAACCATATCCTTGTGGGTTGCGACTCAATTCGACTGCTTGGTGTTCAAATAAGTAACAAACTCAAATGGAATGAACACATTGTTGCATTGGCTAAATCAGCTTCAAAAAAACTCGGGTTCTTGAATCGATGCAGAAGGTTTTTCAAATCGCATCAAGTTCTCCAGATATATAAAACCTTCATCCGACCATGTATAGAGTATTGCTGTCAAGTTTGGGGAGGTGCGTCTGGTACCACCCTCCACTTATTGGACAGTGTTCAACGCCGCGCTATCAGAATAATACGGAATCCCAGACTTACTCAAGAACTAGACAGCTTACAGCATCGCAGAGATGTTGCAGAACTCTGCGTCTTCTACAGATGCTTACATGGTAAATGTTCTGCAGAACTATCGGAGAAAATACCACCATTCGTTACAACAACAAGAGTAACAAGAGGAACAACCAATGCACATAGGTTTACGGTGAAGCTCCCGAAACCTCGAACTGAAGAAATCAAGCGCGAATTTATATACCGAACATCAAAAAAGTGGAATTCGCTAATACATTTCAAATTTCCGAAGGAATATAAAATGAATAAATTTAAGGTAGCTATTAATCTTTACTTGCAGGATCGCGCATTGGGTGCAGAAGCTCTGACAGTTACAAGGAGCTAGGACCGGTTATAAGTCCGCTCTGCACCCAATTAAAAAAATTTATAAAAAAAAAAAAAAAAAAAAAATTTAATAAAGGATTTAATTAAAAATACCATTTCTACGTACCAGGAGGAGATGGGCCGTTCTAGTCGAAATTTTAAATAAATTATTTTTGGTTAATATAATTAACCATTACTTTTCTAATTTTCTTGAAGGTTGTAGATTATTAAAAAAAAGTATTGCTGTTCCATAAATGTGGCTGTTTTTTGAAATTACTTCAAAACAAACGTTTTGAAAAAATGCAATGGGCCATGGACGGTACTTTTTGGCAATAAACAGTTTTGAGAGAATCGGAGGAGCAGATGATACACTGAGCCAAATTTTGAAACTTCTCAATCTTCTATTAACGGAGGTTGATCGTTAAGTTAGTATCTACAATTGATTTTACGAAATCGTATAAATTCAAAGAGATTACTTCGAAACGAGAATAAATTGAAAGTAAAGTACTGTGAATGTATTTACAAAAGTTAGTAAAGTGTACCCTATGTCCACCCGATTTTCCATAAGATGTTTATTGCCTTAAATGCCCATAGTATCACTTATTATAATTCCATAGACTGAAGGATGCTAAGTAGTCTCGAATACAGAGATGAAAATAAATTGAAAATGAAATACTGTTGAATGACCATATGTATTTACGTAAGTTAGCAGAGCGTGCAGTGTTCCCCTGATTCGCCCCCCCCCCTCCCCAAAAATTTCATTGAAATAAATGCTCTCGAAGGGAATAAATTGAATTGCGATAAATTGAAATCGAAGGGTTGAATGTTTACGCTCTCAACGTCTGGTGACCTTTATACGACGCACCTATCCGCAAAATCGAGAGTGTCCAAAAAAGGATTGTACGGTATTTAACATGGAAAGACAGATGGGATTACGACCATGACTTACCGTACCACGTTAACCTGAAGCGATTACCATCATATGCTACTGGATGTAAAACCTATCAAATGACAACATTGGCAAATAGACGAGAGCTTTTAAAGTGTTCGTTTGGTAGAAATATTTTACTTGATCAAATCGATGCACCATCCATACAGGAATCAATTAAAATAAAGGCACCGAGTAGGCATTTAAGAGATTATGAGTTCCTTCATCTGAATAAACATAGAATAAACTATGATGACAGTAAACCTGTAATCAAAATCGACCATCTATTCAACTTTAACTTAAGCAAGGAGAGCTTTAAACGTACGTTGAAGCAACATTATGCTCCAATCTGAAAATAATTTTTAATGTTAATTTAATTTTATTCTACACTGTTCACATTCTATTGTTATAAATTCAAGTCAAATTTGTAGACTTTTCACTTGTATAAAATACATAAGTTAGCTCAGTGTACCCTCTGTTCCATCAATTCCCTCAAAAATGTTTACTGCCGTAAATGATCCAGTGAACCAGCTATCATAATTACGTAGACGCAAGGATGGCAGTTCTCGAAAAAGAGAATAAATTGAAATCGCAATTCTGTTGAGCGGCTATAAAATTGAATAAATCATTTTTGTTTTGGGTTTTTACTAATTTAGTTATTGATTAGTAGTTTCTTAAATAAATAGAATTGAAAGTATAGATATAACAAGCAATTTATTGTTTTAAAATAATAAAAAATTTACAATATAAAGGAATTGTAAGGTTTCAGACAAATTTAGGATATGTGTATTTTTTTATTAATAAAATTGTTGTTGTGACTAATGCAATAATCAAAATTAAATTTAAAAATAAAATTTAAAAATTATGGTAGGTGAAATTAATAATTTTATGAAACAATACATACCAACTTTGTTAAATAAAGTGCGGTTAATAGCTGGGGGCTATTTATGGATTATATTAGATAGTACTGGACTGTACGAAGTATACGATTTGTATTTGATTTGAATAAGAAACGAATGAATCTGATACAATTCAAATAAGAATCCAATACTTCGAAAACTCGAATATGTTCGAATCGAGTTCACAAATAGCCCTTCTGGACCTATTCTAGAATTTCACATCCATTTTCCACCGGTGGACATCTGCAAGATGCAGCCAAATATCTTATATGAGGAATTTTTTCACCTGCTTATACCCATACGGAAATACTCCCTTAGCACCGAAAAAAATTCAATTAGTCCATTTATTTTTTTGAATTCGATTCGTTCAATTCGAGAATAGGTCACCTGATTTACATTTAATCTTTTGGTCTATTTCAAAGGCAAAAGATGTTTGGTAAAAAAGCATTTTTGTAAGATTTGCATTAAAATGAAAAGCCTACTCAAAAAGTGTTATTCAATACTATCAGAACCATCTTGATGTGAATAGAGCCGGCATGTGAAAAATGAACTTAAAATAAGGGATATAGAAACACTAAAAAAGTAAAAATTCATTTATTTTCATAGTGTTTGTGTGAAAAAACGCGATTCCGATTGAAGTTAAAACCTGAATTACAAGTTAAACCCAGTTAAATATTTTTTTATAAAATCGCTAACAAACAACTCAATGTCTTACTCATTTGAAACACAGATTTTCAAATTTCCCTGTTTTCCAGCAATAATCAAAAGAAAATAAGGGAAATTAAATTAAAAAACATTCTAAAACCAATGGTAAGAAAAAAGACTACACGTCTCCGCTCAACAATCAAAATAAAATAAATCAGGAAGAGCCAAACAGAAAAAAATAAATCAATACAATGAGTACGAAGAAAACAAAACATCAAAACAATCTAGCATGCTTTGCAAATTCAAAATATGTAACTATAGAAACATATTCGAATTCAAATTTGAATGGAGGCAATGAAAGAGATGATTATTGTGTTGTCTATAAATTTCGAGTTAGTATGTTGATGACGTGTATTACAAAAACAACGATATTTAAAATTTCAAAAGTACCTTATTTTTCATGACGATTTTAACTAACAAATAAACATTTTCAAGACTCGATTTTTCAATCAAATAATATTACATGTTTCATGAACATTTTCATATAAAAACAAAACAAAAGTTCACATTTCTAATAAACTAAATCTGTAAATGATAATAACCGTTTTCCCATATAGTTTCATAGTAAAGAAAAAATTGTTTGTACCTTATTTTAAGCTTAGTAAAAGATACAGTCGATACTGGAGGCTCTTATTTATACAGTAGGCTCTGATACTATTTACAGCAATGCACAATTTGTTTCGGCGAAAATAATGGAAAAACCAATAAAATACGAACCTGTTTATCTTTTTCGTAATATCCTAGCCACCCTGTAGCCTGATTCTCTAAACGTATAAACCTGTAAAAAGCAAAGCTTTCTTGAAGACAAGAACAGAACTCAAATAGTTGTGAACGTCGTGAATTGTGAATCAAAAGATCAATTGATGTGGAAAGAAGACATCGCGGATCAATTTATTTAAATAAAGTGTATCCTGCTATCAATTCTTTGCTTAACAGGAAGTGTTTGTAAAGAAGTTTGTAAATGATAGGACAGAAGTTTGTAAATTATGGGACGACTCGGTATAATTTACAACTATTTCAGTTATTAAAAACAAATGAAAGAAAACAATCATAAATATAGTGTACCTACGGAAACGTGTAGTTGAAGCATAAATGTTTATTTTTCACCTGCTGCTTTTAAAATTTTGATTTAAAACGATTTTGATTTTATAGCTACGTCAAATTATTTCTAAATTGAGAATGACTTGATAGGAATAATCGCCAACTCACAATCTCGCTTATCCAATAGAATAGAAGGTGACGGATTTATTCTCAATCCATCGCAAGAGAGAAAAGCTGCGAAATTGAAATAGTGCACCCGTAAATCCAAATACGTAATAAAAAGACATAAACAAAAATATTTGAAAAATGTTACCAGATAAGATAGTCTTACAGAAACTACCGAAATTATTTCATGTTTATCAATTTTTAAACCAAACATTAAAGATCCTAATATTTTAACCTTTTTCTGTATGTTGTTCCAACCCCTTATAAAATGTTTCACATTATTTTATTAATAACGATGAACGATACAATACCCATTCACCTAATTACCAATTAAATTTTGCAAAAAAGAAAAATCAAATCAAAGTGGAAATATTAATAAAAAACAAACTTTATGTTTATTTCCAGTTTATTACCATAACCAACATCGAAAAGAAAAAAAAACCTTAAATAAAAATCAATTTTTATGAAAATCTAAAATATCCTAAAAATAAACTTTCTAATAAACTCAAAATTCATATTTTGTTGTTGTAGTTGTTACTTAAACAAATATCCTAAATACAAAATGAGGAAGAATTGAAAACTGAAAATATCAAATTTCCATCTCCATTTATGATTATGCAAGATTGATAATAAAGGCAATGTTCATGATAATAGGATTTGATTAAAATTTAATTTAAAAAAAAAACGAAATTGAAAATCTGTATTTTTATCGGATTTTTTGCACAGTTAAAAAAAACAAGAAAATTATTGACACTAAAATTAAATTGATTATTTATTTGAAAAATAAATAAATTTTATACATACACGCGACATTATTTGCATATTCATAACAACACAATCGGTTTAAAGTTGAGCGTGGTAAAGGATTTAGTATACAATGCAAATTCAATTATTTCGAAATGAATCGTAAATTGGGTGCCAAAATAAATCATTTTCTCGTATAACCAACTTTCACGTCCTGAAGCAAATTGGCAATAATACTCTATAAACAACAACAAATACACCTGAAACAATCCAATAAACGGTACTTGTCATATATTTATGAATATGTAAACTAGCGATATTTTTTGTGTTGTTATGCATTGCCCGTTTCTCAACAACATAAATATAAAATATCATACTCATACACCGTAGTCGCAATAGTAGCAATGTGTAACACATTTGTATATACGGGAGGTATGTATAATTTTACAGTACATATAGAGAAACTACCGATTTATTTAATTATAAAATCGTTATAGCTAGGAATGTGTAGGGGCCAAGCCTGAATAAAACCAGAAGAAGCACAACAACACAACAAAAAAAAATATTCGGCACCTAAATAGAGAATACAATATGGAATAATAAATGTCGTTATCACAATAAGCGAATAAAAACAAAGTGGAAATTCATGTTTAAAATGAGAATGAAACATTTATATGGTTTTTCCAAAGTATATTTTTTTTATTGTGCTCGTTTAAATGTTTATACTCATATGTATGTTGCTTTTGTAAACGAAATAATAATAGTGCCGGCAACAGACACAATGAGGAGCGACAGAGTTAGTAATAAAGTTAAAATAGCTAGCAGTTACTACTGCTGCCGAACAGGACAATTATTTTTAATGGTCATATTGGATAGTAAAAATAGTGTAATTATTGATTGTTGATTTTGGCATGAATGTATTTAAAATCGATTATCAAATACATAAAATATAGAAAAAAATTGATTGGAGATAATAATTTTTCTGAATAGCTAATCGATTGCTGAATATATACTCCTTTTGGATAGGGATCTTCATTTTGTTTAATAAGATAATTTGCTTTCTGAAAGCAATAGGTTGTGGATACTGGGGTAATGTCCTGTGAATTATAGAAAAATGTCGTAAAGAATGTTAATTAAGAATGCTGCTTTAAACAAGTTCAGTTTTAAGAATATGTTTTTCAAGCGAATATTTTTGTCAATGTCATAAATAAATAAATTATGATTATATTACTTTGATTTATTCATTTAAAATTTATAATTCCAACGGAAATTAACACATCAAAAAATTTAATGAAAGATGTATTATGGAACTTTCAAATATTACTAATAAAATCACAAGAATTTAGATATAGGTAATTATAACATTATTTACAATATAACAAACCTGCTATTGTTTTGCTGAACGAACAAAAAGTTTAGTGGATTTGCTTTTTTAGGGGCTTATCGTGAGTTTGTGAGAATATCCAATCCAGTCCACCGTGATATTATTGGTATTGGAATAATAAAATATTTTCATTTTGAAAATTATCATCTTATGTTTTCTTACTATTTATTATAGGGTACGAAAATTGCGGTGAAGAAGCAACGTCCACTCCACTGGAACTGATGATAAGACACTGTAAAAAAATCAATAGTTGGAGTTAAAAAATAATAATTTCATTAAAAGAAGTGAACGCGAAACAACAAATGCTAGAAAAACACTAATGCACAAACATCAAAGATCACTGTAACTTATAAATTATTGAAACAGAGATTATTCAATTCATTTATTTATTTATTTATCACCAACTTATACACTGGTTACATTTATCAAAATCAGAATATGTTTCGATTTACCCTATTATAAAAACTTTCTCACACGTCATTGATCTGAAAATAAACAAAACAGGAATTTGCAATCATACCTGTAAAACAAATAATAATTAGCATGTTAACAAATTGCGATGGTTAAAATGGCGGATTAGCGACCCCTTTTTGAGTTTGCTAGAAATGACACTCTCAATACACCTAGCAAATCCGTCTTATTACTTAATATTCAGCACATTGCTAAATTATATACTACTCCAAAAAATTAAAGGAACACTAATTTTTTTCAATTTTTTTAGTGTTTTTTATCTTTGTAAAATACGGTCATACAGAGATGAAAAGAAAAGCATTTTAAAGCTCCAAATCTCTAGTTTTGAGACTTTTGAGCGGAAATTTTTTGTGAGATACCGTTATCACGCAATCATAAGAAAAAGCGCGAATTAAAAAAATTCGATTTTTTTTTTTTTTGTAAGGACCCAAGGGCGCGGGAAATTTTTTTTAAGTTAAACCAATGCATAGGTCGGTTAGCCTGTTAATTAGGCGTACATTTTATTTCATTCTGGTCTCTCTATGTCAACTTTGCTGAGATATCTGACTTTTAATCAAAAAAGATCCTTTTGCCTTTGATCATCGATATCTCAGCAACCAATGATTGCACAGTAAACTTTAGGGCAGCCTTAAAAACTTCAGTAAATTTCCTACAAGACCCTTTAATGATTAGTTGAGATCAAATTTTTTTTCACCCTCAATACTGATTTGAAAAAAGTACAAAAAAACGACTTTTTAGGTGGTCTTAGTAAATCTACCGTTACTTTACAAATATTTATGAAAAGAGTAATGTTGCCAGGTCATTTTACAGTTTAATGTACTCCTAATAGCCCTGTATTATTTTCAAATCGATCCATCCAACCGTTTTTCTGGAGAGATTGATCATAGTTTTACAAAACAATTAAAGGAACAAGTGATCATCAAAATAAAAAAAACACTTTTTTCACATTTTGCGTTAGTTATTTGTTAACCCTTAACGATCGTAAGATTTTTTTACAATACTCGCCCATAAGAGAAGACAGAAAATTAAATAAAGTTCTGCAATTTGACCAATTATTATGGAACTTGGCCATTTCTTGATTTTGATGAAATTTGGTATGGGCGATGGAAATGGGATTCTAAAATGAATTTTAGCTAAAGTTCAGGAATATGGCCAATTAGAAAGGAATTTGGCTATTTCTTATAAGATTTTAATAAAATTCAGCATGTGTAACTAAAATTGGGTTTTAAAATTATGTTCTGGAATTCTGGAATACGCCGTATTAGGATGGAACTTGTCCATTTTTTAGCCAATTTTAAACAAATTCAGCATGTACTGTTGAAATAAAACTCTAAAGTTATTTTTATTGAAATTTATATGGTTAAGTTGGAGGGCGCTTGCCAATTCCTTAACCGAATAAAAGAAATTCGACATGTGCTTTAAAAGTGAAAAACTAAAATGGTTACTCCATGTATTTAATGATTTATTTTATCAATAATTTAAGAATCTCATTTTCATCGTGAATGCTGAAATGCATAAAAATTGGATACAAAATTTCCAAGTTCCATAACAATTGGACAAATTCTGAAACTTTATCCAAAAATCAGTTTAGAATCCCATTTCTAAGGCAGGTGCTGAATTTCATCAATATCGGATAAGAAATGGCCAAGTTCCTTCCTAGTTGGCCATATTCCAGAACTTCATCCACGAATCATTTTAGAATCCCATTTCCATCGTACATGCCGAATTTCATCAAAATCGGATAAGAAATGGCCAAGTTCCATCCTAGTTGACCATATTCCAGAACTTATCCAAAAATCATTTTAGAATCCCATTTCCATCATACATGCTGAATTTAATCAAAATCGGATAAGAAATGGCTAAGTTCCTTCCTAGTTGGCCATATTCCAGACCCTCATCCAACACTCATTTTAGAATCCCATTTCCAATACACATGTCGAATTTCATCATAATCGGTTGAGAAATGGGCTAATTCCATCCTACTTAGCCATATTCCAGAACTACATATATCCAAAAATCATTTTAGAATCCCATTTCCATCGAACATGCTGAATTTCATCCAAATCGGATAAGAAACGGCCAAGTTCCATCCTAGTTGGCCATATTCCAGAACTTTATCCAAAAATCAGTTTAGAATCCCATTTCCATCATACACGCTGAACTTCATCAAAATCGGATAAGAAATGGCTAAGTTCCTTCCTAGTTGGCCGTATTCCAGAACTTCATCCAAAAATCATTTTAGAATCCCATTTCCATCGTGCATGCCGAATTTCACCAAAATCGGATAAGAAATGGCCAAGTTCCTTCCTAGTTGGCCATATTCCAGAACTTCATCCAAAAATCATTTTAGAACCCAATTTCACTAAACCACCCCAAATTTCACTAAAATCGGATGAGAAATGGCCAAGTTTCATAATAATTGGTCATATTGCAGAACTTTATTTAATTTTCTGTCGTCTCTTATGGGCGAGTATTGCAAAAAAATCTTACGATCGTTAAGGGTTAACAAATAACTAACGCAAAATGTGAAAAAAGTGGTTTTTATGTTTGGTAAAACATTTAGGGGACTAGTTTTGGGTTCATGTTACATGCTGCGTTAACAACTTTTGTCATGTTTTGTCATGTTAAATGTTATAATATTTCCTCTTTTTTTATTTAACCCATTAAAATAGAAACAAAAAATATCAATGCCGCACGCCATATTGATTTAAAACTATAAAATAAAAATAAGAAAGTTCAAAATATTTTATTATCATTATGTAAAATATTGCGTACATTTTTTGAATTTATGTGCTGTATAACCTATGCCATCTTAGAAAAATATATAGTCGCAAAGATCAGGCCGAAAAATGTTAAGGTTTGTGAGTTATGGGTCTTCAAAGTTTCCAAGTGACCGGAAACTAATTTGATTTAATACGTCATTTGAATCGTCCATAGTTAAAAATAAATTATATCTAGTAAGCTTTTATTAGTAGCAAGACACTCCCATTTCTGTGACATTGACATTTCTATGACGTTTTATTATATACAATTTGTTTATAAAATATTTTCATATTCGCTCAAGAGAACACAATAAAAATTTTTGTTTATTGAACTTCACACGGCATTTCACTACAGTAAAATTAAAAATATGGAAGAAAATAATATGAAGCGGAAGGAAGAAGACAACTCTTTGCCGAGACCGAAAAAGATTCGAATACAATCCCCACTGGATTACCAACAGAAGTCCCGTGTAGAAAGTAAGAGTTGCGCACAACAACAGCCTCAGCCTTCAACATCCTCGGCTGTTTACTTAAATACAAATTTGTAAGTTAATACATAATATGCCGAAATAATATTTGGTAAAAATTAAAATATCATAATTTCATAAACTTATTCTTTAAGGAGCATGATAAACAGCGACATGTTTCACACCATCAACCACCGACTTCAAGATATTATCGGAAATTTTGATGAACCATTCGGCGGCACAAGCATAATATTTTCCGGCGACCTGCGACAACTTCCTCCCGTCAACGCTCGAGCTATTTACAAGCCATTTACAAGCTATTCACAACGATCCGGCTCAATCTACTACACTTGGTGGAACCGCCATAGATCACATTTTCACCAGGCATCTTTCCCAACTCAAGAGCGTAAACTACACGACCTACTTCTCATATCACAAACCGCGTATAACTATAATGGGGTAATGGGGATTTAATAAATTTAACTTATGAATAAAATAATTATAATTTTTTTTTTTAAATTTTGTACTTTTGTTTTACCAAACATTTGCGGTAAGGTGGAGCTTGAACCCGGTACTTTCTTTTATTTTGATGATCACTTGTTCCTTTAATTGTTTTGTAAAACTATGATCAATCTCTCCAGAAAAACGGTTGGATGGATCGATTTGAAAATAATACAGGGCTATTAGGAGTACATTAAACTGTAAAATGACCTGGCAACATTACTCTTTTCATAAATATTTGTAAAGTAACGGTAGATTTACTAAGACAACCTAAAAAGTCGTTTTTTTGTACTTTTTTCAAATCAGTATTGAGGGTGAAAAAAATTTGATCTCAACTAATCATTAAAGGGTCTTGTAGGAAATTTACTGAAGTTTTTAAGGCTGCCCTAAAGTTTACTGTGCAATCATTGGTTGCTGAGATATCGATGATCAAAGGCAAAAGGATCTTTTTTGATTAAAAGTCAGATATCTCAGCAAAAAGTTATCATAGAGAGACCAGAATGAAATAAAATTTACGCCTAATTAACAGGCTAACCGACCTATGCATTGGTTTAACTTAAAAAAAATTTCTCGCGCCCATTGATCCTTACAAAAAAAAAAATCGAATTTTTTTATTTCGCGCTCTTTCTTATGATTACGTGATAACGGTATCTCACAAAAATTTTCCGCTCAAAAGTCTCAAAACTAGAGATTTGAAGCTTTAAAATGCTTTCCTTTTCATCTCTGTACGACCGTATTTTACAAAGATACAGCTCTTCAAAAAACACTAAAAAAATTGAAAAAAATTAGTGTTCCTTTAATTTTTTGGAGTATGTAGTATATATTGGAGTAGATGCTCGTACGTATTGGAAGTTAACAAATTGCGATTGTTAAAGATGGCGGATTTGTGACTCCTTTTTGAGTTTGCTAGGAATTACATTACCAATACATCTAGCAAATCCGCCTTATTACTTAATATTCAGCGCTTTGCTAAATTATATAGTGATATTTATAAAACTTGAACACATTAAATATTCTTAGGGGTATATCCTCCATTCAGTCGCAGATTGTTAATTTGCGCCGTCGCAAAATGGCGGACTTGCGACAGCTGAAATTACGACTACAAATCGGTATCCTCGTTAACGACCGCAATTCGTTAATTCAGCATTTTGCTGAATACGATTTGCTAATATCATGACCCTTTATTTTATGTCTAATCATTTGATTTTGAGTGTTGTGCTTGTGGTTGTGATATATGTACATATTTAAAATTTTATTTATTTAAAATGGAAGCTAAAAAACGGTCAAGGCGACTCAATTTTTCAGAAACAGATTTGTTGCTGCTATTAAAAATATTAGAGAATCATCAAGAAGTTCTCTCATGTAAGATTATTAAAATTTTTGAAATAAATTACAAACTAACCGGTTTTTTTATTATTAGATGATTTTGAATTATACGGAGATGAACTCGCCAAAGCATGGGATAATTTGGCATCGGAATTTTCAGCTCAAACATGTATAGCGCGATCGGGAGAAGAGCTTCGTCATAAATTCCGAGATTTAAAATCTCGAACAAAAAAAAATCGCTGAAATTATAAGACACTAAAAAGGAACTGGTGGTGCTCCTACGAAAGTGTTATCGGATGTTGCAAAATTAGTGGAGAAAATAGTGGGCAAAAATGCCATGAGTGGGTGGGTTTAATTACTATGCTGATTGTTTCTCCGAAAACCTTATAGCGATTAACGATCAAGAGGACGACGTAATTATGGGGAGGGATTAAATTCGGCAACCACAGTTGTAGAAGAACCTATACCACAAACCAACCATAGTTCAGGGCTGACCAACTCCAAAATCAGAGTAGTTGGGCCTTTCAAAAAAGCAATCAATAAAAAATTGAAGACAAATAGAGAGAAAAAAAAAAGAATTGAACTCCAAAAATGAACAGATTGACAAATAAGTGCTTCAAATTTATAAACAAAAATTAGAAGTATCAGAAAAAGCTGGCAGTCATGAATGAATCCCTCGCTGTGTCAAAGGAGAGACAAGCAGTTTCAAAAGAATTTTTAAATATCATCAAAAATAATGGCGATTTTAGAAATAGAAAACATGATATTTTTTATGAAGAGGAATATCTTCTTGAATAAATTTTAGAAAAAGATATTCCTTAGTGATAAGACTAAAAGACTGGCCACTGTGCAATAAGTAAAAGATTTAATTCTCATTAAACTTATTTTTATTTGTTTAAAGTATTACGATTTTCTTTTTTTGGTTTTATAACTATATTTTATTATAAGTATGTAGGTACATAATTATCCATTAAAATTAACTGAATTATTAAAATTAAATATGAATTTTTACAAATTAGTAATAAAATGAATTCTTAAAATATAGGTTATGTTTTGCCTATGTTTTGTTTTAACTGTTTTAATTTCAACTAAGGATTTTGAACTACAATTTATTTCTGTTCATCTGTCCTCTTGCTCCTGAGGTAGAGTGCATTAATTCAACATCCTCTTCAGGACTGTTATCATCGTCTTGTTCATCTTCATTATCGGTATCTGCTCCAGAATCATCCCTATCGTCTTCAAAATTGTTAGGTTCATTTTCATTTTTGGCAATGTTATATGTAATATGAAGCAGCATAATATAATGTTGATACATTTTTCTAAATTGTAGCACAGCATACCACCACTTTTGCTTATTATTCTGAAGCGGCTTTTTAATATACCAAAAGTTTGTTTTTTAAATTTGTTATAATTTTCGTCTCCGAGCGTAGAACGGTCTTATTATTGGGGTTAGCAAACAATGTTCAAGTGGATATCCCCTATCACTCAATAACCAAGCGTTTTCCGGAAACGTTTCGGAATGAAGAAAATTAAAAAGTGATGAACTTTTATAAATATAGGTGTTATGTGTTATACCGGGCCATCTAACAACCTCGTCGGTAAATATGGTATTTCGGTCATAAACTTACCAAATACAAATTTTAATTCATACAAAATTTTAGAAGCATATTTAACTTACTGCTTGAACATTAATAGAGTAATAAGACTTTCGGTTGAAAAGAGCATACGCATCCCAAACTGCTGGTTTTTGTATAGCGATATGTGCCCCATCGATTGCGCCAAATACATTGGGGAATCCATATGTGTTGTAAAATCCTCGTTTTATTTTAGCCATTTCCACTTTACATCTTGGAAATTTTAATTTTTTGGTTTTCAGTATTAAAGCCGATAAAAATTCACCAACAATTTTACTGATTGCAGACCGCCCCAAACTGTGGTATAAAATTTGTCCACTCACAAACTGGAAATTTACAGTCCCCAATATATTAAGAGATACTAAAGCCTGTAAATTCCAAATTGATATTAAATTTATAAACACAGTTTTAGTGCGGAACACTGAGTAAATATTAACAATTAAATGTACAGGGAATGATTTGTATTTAATTGGTCGATCTTTTTAGATGAATGTACTATTCATCTATGATGAATGAAGCTGTCCTTCTCGTAAACCAATATCGCACAAAAAATGAGTTATCATCGCAGTCCTTAGGATTCTCTCGATCACGAAATATCTTCTGCGTCGTCGAATTAATTCCATTTCCAATAATCAACAATACTCTTGATCGTGCTACCTCTTTCGGGAAACGCTCTGTACTTTTTCTTTGATCGTGCTGCCTCTTTCGGAAAACATGATCTATTAGAAAGCCGAAAGAAATAATTTGGGAATTTTACAACAACAATTCCGTGTATTATCAATCCGTTTGGAATAGTTTCAAACCAAGTTTTTGTTGTTATAGAATTGTAGCAGTAATTTTGAAACATTTATTGTCTTTTTATTTAAATTTTAATGTCAACAATTTTTATACCAACTATTCCAGTTACCAAAGTAGACAAATTCAGTCAAACGTCAAAATTTTAACAAGTTTGAGGTTATGTACCTACCGTGCTAAATTCGTTTACTATCAATAAATCGGAATCGCAAAAAATTAGGAAAAATTTAACAAATTGTGGTTTCAGCATTGTTAACTTACCTAACACGCTTGCGATCGAATCGAGGATATATCCCTTAGTTTTTAGTTATATAGGATTCCATTCTATTGATTTATACTTTGGGTGCATCCAGCACATAGATTTCTCACTAAAAAAAGTAGATATCTCACATTTGACGTGCAAAACGTGGATGCAAAATATCTCACTAGGCAAATGTAGATATTCTCACTATTTAGTGAGGCAAAAAATGTAATCTACATTTGAGTATATATTTCTTAGTTTGTATCTTCGCTTTATTTTTGACATTTTTAATGCAAAATTTTGTTATACGAGTACATATTAGAAAGACAACGGCACATTATGCACATTTGCAATCTTTCGAATCAATTTAATTAAATTGAAATTAGAAAATAAATAATAATGGATCATTACAATAATGAAGGTAATTATACAGATAATCTAAGACACAAACAAAACCTGTAGATTTCACGTCCAGCACATTTGGCAGTCCACAATTGAGACTATTCTACATTTGAGAATATCTCAAAAATAGATATCTGTGTGCTGGATACGCCCATTGTATCAAATCTATACTAATCTTTAGTATTAGATTCAAAATAAGAAAATAAACAAATCAAATTGCTTTATATGTAACACTAAAGACTGTCAAATTGTAACCAACCTGTCAATCAATTTTCAAACCAAACACAAAAACCAATATACATATATAAATCAATAGTTTTTAATTTATGCATTCTCGCCGGCCACATTTGTAATATTTCTATTTATTTTTTTAATTTCTATATTGTTGTTTGTTTCTGAGTTATGTGTGGGAGTATATTGACGATTGTAAAAGTAAAGAAAGCGCCTCTCGAGGACAATAGTTAAAATGTTGCACCTGATAAAATGACATTTGTCACAAATGCGACGAAAGTAAATTTAGCAATGTGGTAATTAAATTGTTTTTATAGTCCGAAATTGGAATAATTTACAATTATTAGCAATCCGGTAAGTAAAAATTGTGTTTACAGTGCAAAATTGAAATTGTTTACAATAATTTCGAACGTCAAATTATCAGGTACCTCAGTTTAAAAATTTTCCACTAGGTGGAAACCGTGATGCTCCAATCGTCAATAAGAACATAATAAATTGTAGTCAATATTTTAACCCATTTGATCCCACCGTACCTGTATGGGTACAGAGAAAAGTCACTAACTTTACGACGCCACTACTGCGGTATTTAATGTCAAATTTCAATTTGTATTTTACCGTTATATATGGTTTTTAGTTTATTTATCATATTTAAAAAAAAAATCCATTTCGAGAAAGGATTTTGAGTTTTAAAAAATATTTAAAGTACAAATATTTTACACAATTTATTATTAGTGTGGGAACAAATGGGTTAATATATTCTCTCGTTCGTTCTTTTTCTGAGCTTATTTATCTTATTTGCATATTGCATCATGTTATCCCTTTTATTCTTGTCATTTTACCTCTCTTATTTGCTTATCATGTTAAATGCAAAACTGAAAAAAATGCACATTCTACACTAATATCATACAATTTACCAATACTATTACCAGAGACAACACATTTATCATAGATCTCTCTTTTGACTAAAAACATGAAAAAAAATAAACTTCTGATATTTCATTGTGTTGGTGTATTTTATATGGCAATGATTTTTAAATGCGTTGCGTATATAATACGTATATGCAATACAACGATAAGATGGGAAATATCAGAAGTTTACTTTTTTTCATAGTTTTTAGAAAAATGAGAAATCTATGGTAAATATGTTGTCTCTGCTATTACCTTCCAGCAATCCTCAAATTAGTCCTCATTTTGCGACCACAATCGCTGTCCAGATTTCAGACAAAACATTACTTTCAACAATATTTGTCTGTGTCGGTACTGTAGGAATGGAAAGGAACGGATAATATAAATACTCCTATAGAAGTAACAATGTTTTTTTTGCCTGACACGATACGTGTAGGAACTGAAAGCAACGGGTAACATAAATCCAACTTAAAAGAGTTTTTATATAAACAATATCATTCCGGACTAGTGCATTTAAACCGCGCGCGTAAACCGAATCGGCAAATTTTTTTTTTTTTTCTAGGTTGGTACAACCTTCTTTTACTGCGACGTTTGAGCAGAATACGCCCATTAGTGTGAGTTTAGCAGCCATTTGTTTACGACGCGAAAAGTTTATCTTGCGATTTTGACTATGAAAACAAAATTTGAGCAACGAGTTTGCTTGAAATTTTGTGTTTCCAATAGAATTACGGCTACGGAATTACGACTACGGTGGGCAAACAATTCATGGATTTTTCACCACGATACTACGCCGTCACATTCCAGCCTGATTGTGACTGAATTTTTGGTTATGCACGAAACAAAAGTCAGCGTTCAGCCACCGTACTCTCCAGATTTGGCTCCTTGTGCCTTTCCTGTTCCTGAAACTCAAGAGTCGATTGAAGCCAAAAAAAGAAATTCGCTGAAGGAACTAGGGGCCGAGACCTATAAGATGTGTATGAAAAAATGGATTAACCGTTGACATGCTTGTATTCAAAAGGAGCCTATTTTGAAGGACATAATAAAGATTTGTATTAAAATACATAAAAATGTTATTCTTTTTACCAGTCCGGGTCAAATTTGATCGCACATATACATGTACATTTTTATTATTATTTCTTATTACAATATAAACTCGATTCCCCCGATGTAATGAACTTGGTTATTTTTAAACGGATTTTAATGAAATTTGAGATGTGCGTTGGACATGCGATTATAAAATGATTTTAAGATGAAGTTCTGGAATTAGGCTTAATAGGATAGAACCTAGCTATTTCTTAATCGATTTTAGTGAAATTTGAGATTTGCGATGGAATCAGGATCCTAGAATTATTTTTAGAAAGAGTTCTGGAATAGGGCCGGTTAGGATAACACTTGGCTATTCCTTAACTAATTATGATGGAAAAGTTCTAAAATAGTTTTTATAATTCCGGAACCCCACACTACCGTTAGAAGCTTTACTAAAACTGCATGTGGTGTCACCCACCTTTTTTTGTTTTCCTTTGATTGTGATAAAATTTCCCGGCATATGTATAATAAATATATCAATATAAGAAACATCAACAGCTGCCAGATTCACAACAACCTCCACAGACTTATCGTAAAAGCTATTGTCTATGGAGGTTTCAGTGAACAAGGCAGCTATTGAGGTGTATCTATTGTGAGGCTAAACGAAAATCAGTTAATGTAAATGGCCATATAATTAGTAATATCCCAGAATTTAATGTTAAAATCCGTTAAGAAATAGCCAAGTTTCATCCTACTTGGCCTGTGGCCATATTCCTTAACCTCATCTAGAAATCATTTTAAAATCCCTTCCAATGCACATCTAAAATTTCACTAAAACCCGCTAAGACGTAGCAAATTCTATCATAATTGGACATATTCCAGAACCTCATCTTTGAATCATTTTAGAATCCCATTTCAAACGCACATGCCAAATTTCACTGGAACCGATTAATAAATAGGCAAATTCCATCCTGCTTGGCCATTTTCCATAAATTTTTCTAAAAATCATTCAAGAGTCTCATTTCCAACGCACATATTAAATTTCTCTAAAATCCATTAAAAAATAGCCAAGTTCCATCCTAGTTCTTCATATTTCAGATTCCTCAAAAAACATCTAAGAATCCCATTTCTATCGCACATGTCAAATTTCACTATAATCCGTTTAACAATAGCCAAGTACCATTCTTCATCTTGGCTATATTCCAGAACTTTCTATAAAAATTAATTTAGAATCCCATTTCCAACGCACATGTCAAATTTTACTAAAATCCGTTTAAAAATAACCAAATTCCATACTACTTGGCCATATTCCAAAATTTCATCTAACAATCATTTTAGAATCCCATTTCCATCGCGCATATGAAATTTCACTAAAATCGATTGAGAATTAGCCAAATTCTATCCTACTTAGCTATATTCCAGAAGTTTACTTAAAAATTATTTTCGAATCTCATTTCCATCGCACATGTCAAATTTGTCTAAAAGCCGTTAAGAAATAGCCAAGTTCCATCATACTTGGCCATATTCCAGAACTTCATCCAAAAATCGTTTCAGAATCCCCATTTTCATCTTAGATGTTGAATTTCATCATAATCGGTTAAGAAATAACCAAGTTCCTTCCTAATTGGCCATACACCAGAACTTCTTTCAAAATTAAATTTAATTTTCCGTTTTCATCAGAATTTTAATCTTGAAAAAATGTCTTTAAATCATGCACTTATAAATTAATATATAATTTTTATTGTAAATTAAGCAGGAACAAAGTTTGGAAAAAATGTATTTATCAAAATTACTGAAAAATCAGATTACCTACATGTTTGGAAGTCGATACGAGCGAACACAATCAAGCAACAGCATGCAAACGTAATCAAACAAAACGAACAAACGAAAACGAGAAAAACAATGTGTTTCGTCGGCAGGTGACCGGCAGGAAAATTCGGATAATTTATGTAAAATTATCGCAAAAAATCCTTTAAAGTAGGGTTCTAACTGTAAAACTTTGCAAGTTATTTCGTTTTCAATTTTTTGAGTAATGTTGGTGACCCCTTTTCACATTTTTCATCATATCTCCCAAGTTATGGGCTCGATTTTAATTCTGTTTACGGTTTTTGTAAGCTTGTGAGTCACTTTATTGGTTAATTTGCACACTTAGCCAGATTTTTTTAAATAATTTAACAAATTATGGGAAAATAACATTTCTTTACTTAAAAAAATTTCTACTTTTTAAAAAAAGTGAACTGTAAGTTGAGAAAATATCCTCATAGTTATTTTATTTAATACAGGGTGGGCCATCTTTTGGTCCTTTTTCAATCAATGAATTTTAGTACATACTGTTATCTGTTCTAAAAAATTCTTTGACATATGAAAAGTCAAAAATATGCCATTTATCATCATGGAGTTGCTAACAACACAACAACGCATTTTGATTTTTCAAATTTATTATGGAAATAATCGTTCAAAAACAACAACATTTCGTAAATTACGTGAGAGTTTCGGTCGACATGGACTTTCTACTGAGCGTGTAATTGGCAAAATTATTGATCATTTTGAAGAAACTGGTTCATTGGAATATCGTAGACCGTATCAACATATTCATCCAGTTCGTACTCCTGATGCAGCGGCGGCTGTTAGTGAAAGTGTTCGTAATGAAGCAAGCACATCAACCAGGCATCGTTCACAAGAACTAAACATTTCACGAACCACATTACGACGAATTTTGTATGTTGATCTTCATTTGCATCCATACAAAATTCAACTAACTCAAAAATTAAGGCCACCAGACCATTTAAATCATCGTCGTTTTGTTAATTGGATGGTTAAACGAAATGAAGGTTTTTTATCAAAAATCATCTTTAGCGATGATATTAAGCTCATTTTTATCTTAATGGCAATAAGCAAAATTGTTGAATTTGGGGAGCGGAGAATACTCATGTTATTCACGAAGCAGAACTTCATCCTCTTAGAGTCACTGTTTTGTGTGGTTTATGGGCTGGTGGCAACACTTGACCGTTTTCCTTTGAAAACGAACTGGAAAATTCCCTTACAGTCAATGGGAAACGTTATCGAAACAAGTTAACTGGTTTTTTGTGGTCCAAATTGAATAAATTGCATATCAGCGACCTTTGGTTTCAACAAGACCAAGCGACATGCCACGCAAATCGTGCAACAATCCATTTATTATTAACAAAATTTGCTGATAGCATAATTTCAAGAAATTGTGAAGTTTCTTGGCCACCAAGAAGCGCTGATTTAACACCACTTGATTATTTTTTGTGGGGTTATTTGCAAGATAAGGTTTATGCTAATCATCCACAAACAATTCAACATCTTAAAAATAACATTCGAGCTGAAATTGAGGTCATTGATCCGCTTTTATTAGAAAAAGTCATCGGAAATTTTGATGTTCGAATGCCTGTAGACGAAACATATGAACGATATTGTTTTTCATAAAAATATGCCATGGTAGCATCTTTCATTATCAATAAAATTATTGACTTTTTATCCCAAAATGTGTGTTTTATTTATAAATAGAAAAAGGACTAACAGATGGCTCACCCTGTATTATTAACCTTCAGCATCATAACATCTACAAATTCACAAAACATTGTTACTGTCTAACTCATAAAATATTCGAACACCTATTTATCGAAAAAGGGCCGTTTGTAGCCATTTTCTGAAAACCGGTCGCTCTCAGGTATAGTGATATTATCTAACCTGATCTTTTAAATGATCGAAAATTCGAAGTATTTAATAATAAATAGTTCAGTTGTTCGCTAACCGATCGTGTGAAACTAGGTATTCTCAGTATCCTGTGTTTTGACAATTTCAAGTTTGTGTGATAATTAAAAGGAGAGTTTGTTTTATGTAAACGCTTAATCATACAATGACACGTTTGCGTGATCTACCACCTTCTTAGCCGATTTGCATTTAGTAAACGGTTTTTGTAATGGAAATGCACGCGCTGCTGTCGAAGAATACAGGCGTCGATATCTAGCCAGGCCGTTTTTCCGAACAAGGATTATTCCAACAACAACACGAGTCCAGCGTGAATGTTAAAGTACATGTGGAAGTGGAAGTATTACGATTAATATGCGCTGACCCTTTTTGTAACTGGATAATTTTCACCGTCGAAAACCCACACGTCATAAGGGAGACAGCTTTCCAAAACTAATTATCTATAAATGTATGGGCGGGAATGATCCACGATCAACTTATCGGACATTACGTGTTATCAAACAGGCTTGATCAACACGTATTTTTTAGAATTTTTAGAAAACACGTTGCCTTTGCTCATGGAAGAAGTGCCGTTGTTGGGGGAAATGCGGATGCAGCTGCAGTTAGATGGGGCTCCAGCTCATTTTGCAAGGATAATACCTTCGTCATTATTTAAATAAAAATTACCCACGGTGGATCAAGGTACCCTGATCTCACGCCCCTAGATTTTTATTCCTGAGGATTTATGAAACAAAAAATGCACGCCGTGCCAAAAGTATGGAGAAGAGCGAATACTGTATTCACTAAGAAAAATATTATACCAACCGTGAAACACGGTAGTGGAAATGTAATGCTATGGGGGTGTATGAGCACTGGGGGTGTGGGTAATTTGGTCTTTATTAATAGTAGGATAGACAAAAAATAGTTACCTTGACATTTTAAAGACCAATGTATTTGATAGTGTGGGAAAAATGGCCCTTAATAGACATCAATTTATATTCCAAAAGTCACCAGACTGTAATCCAATCGAGCACTTATGGGACTTACTGGAAGAAAACATAATAAAACGTAAACATAAACAGGCATTGAAAGATGCTTTATTAAATGAATGGGGAATAGTAACTCCTCATGAAACGGCCAACTTGGTTTTCAGCATGAAAATCGATTGGCAGTAGTTACACTGAAAAAAAAGACTACTCATTTTATGCAGTTAGGCCCGATTATATGAAGGATGATAAATGATTAATTCTCTGATTTAGCGTAGTTTGCCTTGTAAGAAACAATGCAAACTACGCTAAATCAGAGAATTAATCATTTATCCTCGTTCATACAATCGGGCCTAAATGTATAAATTTATGCAATAAAGCTGCTTCAATATGCGCTAAGCGAAATTTTGCTTAAATTTAGAATAAAGCGATGATGATTTATTATTTTGAGAAATAATGAAATTAGGAACTTAATGTATATTTCAAGCCAACTAGCTTTCTTCTTTCAATTGTACAATTCTCGAAATGATAAATCTAAAACTAAAAAATTGTTAACATTTTTTTCAAATTTAAAATCGCCTTGTGTTTTGATTTTCTTTGTTTAAGAACATAATATTCTTAATCGAAGAGTATTGTACTCTAAAATTGTTAATGTTTTTTATCAATCTTTCTCAGAATAAGTAAGATTTTTCTCTAATTGAAATCATGTTTTCTTGATATTTTTTAGAACTACACATAAAATAAGTATAACTACATTCCTATTGATGCAAATATTCATAAAACATGAAAAAATTTGAGCGTGTATGGTTTCATTTGAGAAGGAGATTGGTATCACTTCAAGACTGAAATTCACAGTTTATAAAAGGTTTAGTTTGAATTAAGCCTATCATGAATGAATTTTGCTCAGTCGGTAATTTTTGTTTTGAGAATGAAATGCACAATTCGAGAATATTATCAATTCCAGCAAATCTCAAATTAAGTAAATAAAATACATATTTCTTTAAATTTGTATAGTAATTTTTATTGATAATTTGAATAAAATTTTGTTTTTATATTGTAAAATTTCCTTACTTAATTTTCTTTTACAGAGTTTAATTTTAGATATAATTTGATTAATTTTTTTTTTAGAAATAACATATTACTGGGTTAATTTTAAATAAATAGTTATGCACATTATGTATGTACATAATTTCTAGTAAAATGTTTTAATAAATCAATTTCAACTAAAAAACACGTATTATGTGTACCGAATGAAATTTGTGATTCCCCAATTTATATTATCTCATAGGGTACTACGCAAAAGAAAAAAACTGGTACCGTTATTTTGTAGAAAAACAATTTAAAAAAACGAATAAACGTCAATTGGGTATTTGTTTTATTTATTTCGAAATGGATGCATCAGAACGAGAAAAACGTGATTTATTAATTAGATTATGCAATGATCATCCGGAGTATACCAATAAAAAAATTGCTAAATTGGCCGGTGTTTCCAATAATACGGTAACAAATGTAAAAAAAAAATTCAAATCAATCTTTCTGTATCACCCAAGCCCGGCTCCGGAGCAAAAAAAGGTGCTCGAAATAAAATGTTGGATCAGAAAATTGTAAGAGCCATTACCAAACATCACTCGATGTCTGTGCGGGATTTAGCCAGAAAAACCAAAATAACCAAATCGATGGTGGAAAGAGCTAAAACCAGAAATAATCTATGGGCATACAAGAAGTCAAAAATCCCCAAAAGGAGTGTTGAACAATTTAATAGAGGGATCGATCGAGCAAAGAATCTTACCAAATGATTGAACGAAAGAAAAAATTTCTGGTATCGTAATGGACGACGAGACCTACGTCAAAATGGATTTCTCGATACTTCCTGGTCCCCAATATTATATCAAAAAGAAAGGTGAAGAACTGGACGAAGCAATTACTACCATAGCTGTTGAAAAATTTGGCAAAAAATTGTGTGGTTTGGCAAGCAATTTGCCAACACGGCTTAAGATCACGTCCTTACATAATAAATGGGATTATGAAAAAGTGAATGTTCGCCGTAAAATGAACAAAAAGTTTGAATGAATGCTATTATTTAAAAACTGTACAATATGTGCAATAGAACAATTAAAGAAAAATAATGACTATATATTGCCGTTTAGTTTTAATTATTCATTCACAAATCACAAATTTCATTCGGTACACATAATAATTGAAAGAATGATGATATCGAGCTTGCCATTGAAGGCTTCCATATTATTTTTTGTTATACGCTTGTTGACTCTTGAAGTCGGCGGTAACGCAAATGCAGCAATTTAATGATGGTGATATTTTTGTTATCTGTATTGACACGTAATATTAATATTTAAAATATAACGTTTTAATTTAATTTATTTTACCTATGTCGTAGATGGTCTTAATATCGAAGCATCCTTCTTTACTTTGATGTCTTCAATATGTCGTTGGAGGAGTTGATCTGCTACTTCACGGAATTGTTGTCACTGCCTTTCTCATAAGTTACTTTGTTCAGGAAATCCATTTTCAAAGTCTATATACCTCAAAATTAACAGGTTATATAAAAATAACTTTTAATTCTGTCAAAAACAATATTCCAAACTTACCATTTTGAAACCATTTGCCGAATCCTGTTGTAGGCCCTATGGAGTTTAATTCGTGCAGCCTACCGAAAAAGCTTGATTGCCACTTGAATTCAACCGCTTCCCACGGTTCGTGAAAACAGTTGAGCCAGCTTTTGTTAGCTAGAAGGTTCTCATTTAAAGTCCCTACATCATGGCTCTCGCTGCTTTCATCTGTTAATGAAATGCACATTCATTAATATATACACAACGGTTTATCAAGACTAAGAACTAGTTTGTAGTTTTTCCTGAAGATTTTGAGCTGCTTCGGTGTTTTCGGCTGGTAAATATTCCTCTATTCCTTAGACGACTGGCAAAATTCCTGTATTTATTATGCAAGCATCAAGACGCATATTTCTATGTCTTAGAAGGTAGGTTAAATAAATATTCCTAAGATAAATAAAATAAAACGGAAAATAAATAATTTTAATAATAACAATATTGTTACTGCGATACAGGATCCGTAACTTCATACGAGGAAAATGGTTTTGCAATATCCTTACACTTTATTAAAAAAATGTATGAATGAAAAATATGTAAAAATAGGGATTTGCCGTTATTCATCCTTCGATTGAATTTTGCTTTTGAAGACCTATTGAATCAGACAACTTAGACTTTCTTCTGATGTAAAAGTGACTGTAATATTTTAATATTTTTTTTAAAGTCGACAATTTCCATACAGGTGCTTTTGACATGAATTCCTGAATTATTTCATCGACACGATATTGTCGTGCTTCATCAGTAAGTTTCGGTGGGCTTTGGCTGTTAAATAAAGATAATATATTTTTCCCATTCGATGTTTCCAGAAACGTCGAAAAACCTAAATATTAGTATTTGTACAGCAAAAAAAAAAATTATAATATTAATGATAATGAAATTTTTGGAGAAGTAGTTCAACATAAAAAAATTATGCCGCGCTACAAACTTCTTTAATTAATAAAACAACCTATTTACACTTTTCATAAACAACACTCTAATTCGCAATACATAAAACTTATACTTTTCACTTTCCACAATCTGTAAAATTTATTTTCGGAAATTAAATTTATGCAGCAATCGCACGCACGTCTGCACTGTTTAAATTTTGAACACAAACTAAGGATAAACCATCTCACATCTGCTAAAAAGGAATATAGGATATCTGCATTTTAAACTATAATGCACTATTTTCATGAATAGTATTCTCAAAATTGTGACAAAAACTATACTCAAATCATAAATATCATTCTTCAATTATGAAAATTAAATAAAAGTGTTGACGAATCGTAGATTTATTCAGATTTTGAAATTGATATACAGGAATTGAGAATTAACTTGCATATTTACAAATTTAATTTGGGTTTAACGATGCTTCAATATAAACTAATATACACAAATTGAGGCTTTTTGCAGTTCACACGTAATGTTTATGTTGTATTATTTTTGAAAACAAAATAAACTTTGAACTACAATAATACTTAGATTGTGTGTAATAGTCTACAATGAAGCATTTGTATATTAGTCTACATGAATCGATGATGCAATTAAGTTTGTTAATTATTTTAGGTGTCTTTTTTTATTAGAAATGATCTTATTAGGAGTATAGGGACTTGTAATGGAATTTTACGTATATTATATGAACGTTGAAGTTCAAACCCAACAATAGACTTTACAGAGAATAGTAGGACCAGTATTATTCAGAATGTACGCAGATAAGATTTAAATCAATTCCAGCCGACCTGGATAATTTAAATTATTTTCACAGTGACACTTTCTCAAGTACTCAATTTCAAGTGTACATCCGAAACCGAACTATTAAATATGTAGAATGCGTCAATTTGTGGAAAATAGGTGGGCAACATTTTATAATTAAATCGTAAATGAACATCGCATGTTTGCTGCTCTATTTCTTTGTAGGAAGGATTATAAAATGTATTATGTAGAAATTCCTTACTGCACCTGTAACAAAATCCCCCAAAAGGGATTTTGTTGAACAGAACATAGCAATAGAGGTCTGGTTGCGGTATTGCACTGGCTGAAGCTCGCCGCTAGGCGTGGGGGTTACCAGACATATTACTATGCTTGAAAACCGCATAGAGATAAAACGAAGGGGACAAGAAAATTATTCTACTGTGCCACGACCACAGTGGTAGATAATCATAAATGGGAGCGTTCGACAAGGACGCCGGTGCCACTCCGGCGACCCTGCTCAAGGCCTAGGTCAGCACAAGGCCGCCCATCCTCACGCGATCACAAAGAACTATTTAGTTACACATCACTAAAAACTTGAAAATGATAAAAGAGGGAAAAAACTGTAATTACGCAGGAAAAACCCAAATCGAAAAAAAATGAAATGAGAATAATGAAATGAGAAAAACAAAAATTTGAAAGAAAAAAATGAACCGTTAATGAAAATAAAACCAGAAAAAAAATGTGGTGCGAATCGATTATGGGGTGATGTCGCATGTGACGCCACCCGGAACCTGTAAAACCCGTTAAAAATTTAACTATATATATAAAAATAAAAAAAAATATAATAATAAAACCAAGAGTCAAATTTGGCTCACAATCAAAAATAAAAATTAAAAAAAATCACGCGGTGTGAGCGTACTGCTTATTTATTTTTGTAAGCCACACCCTACCTGTACAACAAAATAACTTGGCCCGTCCGACCAAAAACATTCACCAACAGCGCCGACGCAGGAACAATCAGCAGCCCCCTCGCACCGTCCTCAACCCACCGCAAGGTTAGCTGCCACACACACAATAAATCACTTAGCCAAATATAATTATCTCAGCCAATTTGCAAACATCAGTTTGCATCAAACAATGAGCGGATTAGACAAACTCACAATTTCAATGAAGAGATAAGTACGATTACAATTGAAATATTTGTTTTTGTGTTTGGTCTTGTTTCAAGTTTTTGTTTTTGTTTTGATAATGATTAGATTAATTCTGTGCCCACTTGATGAAATTATCCTTATTTTAGATGATTAACTGTTGTTGATAAGTACTTTTCAGGCCAGACGGAACTCGTTTTATATGATATCTCAAAACAAACACCAGTATGGTTTTCACCAAAACTTAAAAAAAAATGACACAAACTCAGTTCTGTTATAAAAGCCAGAAATAGTTTCTTTATTAATTTCTAGTTAAAACTTTTCTTACAGTAAAAAAAATATACCAGATACAATAACTGGTGATTATTCACGTATAACATAATACTAGGTACATGAACTAATCTAAATCACATTTATTAAATTTTTGTTTGCGATCACAACACCAGAAAAATTATAATGTATGTATAGATAGTTTTTTTATTTTTATTAAATAATTTGGATTATATAAAAAAAAAACATTAACTAAAAAACATCAAATTATTAAACATAATTTTCTTCAAGGTAACTTAACTTTATCACAAAACTATATCATGTGGATGTATTTGATTTTATATAAAAAAAATTTCTTCGACTCACAAAAAAAACTTCAACTTATTTAATATAATTATTAAGGCAAATTTTTGTTCAATTGTCCACAAAATATATATAAACATAACTAAAGTACAAACTTAACTCCCCGGACCAAACGTCTAAACTTGACTCCTTCTTATTTTGAAATTCAAAACTAGACTATCTAAAAAACGTACGACGCGTACCAAAAAAAAAATTTATTCCCCCACCCAAAAATTATTTACTAAAGAAAACATTAACCCGACCGATAAATTTCGGGTGACGTACACATACGACATCACCCAAAATCGACTCGCACACACCAATACTATTTAATTTAATCACTGGAACATTCCATTTACATGGAAAATCCACGCGCTAACCAAAACAAAACAGATAAAGCAAAACGACAACCACTACACGTCATTACATACCATCAAACAAAAAATGATAAAATGAATCGAGTAACCGACCAAAATAAGGAGAAGTATAAAATGCTAAATGGTACACTCTACCAAAAAAAAAAATATATTTTCTATTACAAATTAAGCCAAAGAAAGAATGACGTGTAGTGGAAGAGATTTTATGCAGCGCAGTGGATAAACATGCAACCTTGTTGGGATTTTCAACCGTAATTACAGATTTAAATTAACCAGATCATAACAACCACAAGCGGTTGTTACAGCGTGGGGACGACTCACACCCGAGAAAAGATCTCAAAGCCAGGCATGAAAGTAAGAGGGAAGGAGAAAAAATTTCACTAATAATTTGTCACAATCGTATATCCTTGGCATGATAAACTCCCAAAGGTTTTCCATCAAGATTTCTGATATTATACGAGACTGTTCCGATTTTATCAGTGATAAAAGCAGGAATAAACTTAGCAGCTAACTTTGCAGAAAATCTATCAGGAGCACTACTTTGTGCGAAGGATCGGACAAACACAGGTTGATTAGGCAGGAAATTCCTAGTTTTACTACGCAAATTATATCGAACAGCTGATTTCTCATGTGCAACTTTCAGGTAATGAGTTATTTGATCACGAATAAGATTCAATCTATTAGATTTGGACAACACATGTATTTCGTTATCATCCTGAGGAGATAAAAGTTTACGTAAAGCATAATCTGAACCGTTTAGTGACATGTGTTGACCAAAGACCAAATAGTGAGGAGAAAAATTCGTGACGTCGTGTTTAACATTTCGCAATGCTGCAGTGATTTCAGAAAGATGGCAATCCCATTCATTATGTGCATGATCATCAAGATAAGACCGAATACTAGACAGTAACGTCCGATTAACTCTCTCAGAAGCGTTGCTTTGAGGAGAGTAAATAGGAGTACGTATATGATCAACATTATATTTTTTCAAGAGATCTTTAAATAAGTTAGATATGAATTGCTTACCATTATCAGAAGTAATCACTGCAGGCACAGAGAAAAGTAAAAACACCTCATTTTCCAAAAAGCTACACAGAGAAGAGGCGGAAGCTTCACGCAATGGTTTGACTAGAACAAACTTTGAATAATGATCCAACACTATAGCGATACAGGTATTACCTCGTTTGGAGCGAGGATATGGTCCAAGGAAATCAACGAACAATTTTTCAAAAGGTCTGGTAGACTCAGTTTGAGAACCCATCAAAGGTTGAGTGCTAAAATTTACAGGCTTATTCATCTTGCATTGTAAACAATTAGAGATGAAAAGTTTGATTTGTTTAGTCATACCAAACCAGAAAAATTGCCGTTGAAGTCGTTCTACAGTTTTTTTAATACCCATATGAGCAGAAGTAGGAGAAGAATGAGCCAGTTCAATTAAGTTTGCAGTCAAGGACAACGGAACTACTAACTTCCATTCAGACAAATCAGTGGACGTATAACGAGAAGCGTAGGAAGGTAAGATCAAGAGTTTATTATCACGAATTTTGAAGTTGTGATCGCAATCTTTTAATAGTTGTACTCGATTGATCTGTTGTACATATTCATCGTCCTGAAAAGCTGAAGAGTTAAGATCAATATGTAGAACCGAATTGTCACTTGAAGAATTTAAACTGGACACATTTTCTTGTATCACAGGAGAATTACAAGGTAAGGAGGAATCATCATTCAAAGTAGTTTCAACAGGAGGAAAAGGTTGATCATTACTTACATCGTCTGTGGGCTCACTATAAAAAGCTCTGGAGAGGGCATCAGGTACAACATTCACCGTTCCTTTACGATATCCGATATCAAATTTGTACGCTTGCAGTTTTAAACTCCAGCGGGCGAGTCTACCAGATAGATCTTTTTGGGACATCAACCAGCGGAGACTAGCGTGATCAGTATAAATCGTGAACGGGTATCCCTCGATATAGGGCCGAAATTTTTGGACGCTAAGTACTGCTGCGTAGCACTCCAACTCAGTTACAGAATAATTCCTCTGAGCGGCATTAAGTTTGTGCGAAAAGAATTCAATGGGGTGTTCAGCGCCATCAGGATCAAGCTGAAAAAGTACACTACCCACGCCAACAGCACTTGCGTCGCATTGGATGAAGAAAGGGCGCCCATAGTCAGGATTAGCTAAAACAGGAGCAGACGATAAAGATACTTTAAGAGATTGGAAGGATTCCTCAGCGTGAAGATTCCATTTAGACTTAGACTTTTTCCCTGTCAGATCGGTTAGTGGAGCAGCTAAAGACGCGAAGTTTTTAATAAAACGCCTATACCACCCACATAAACCCAAGAAACTACGTATTTGTTTAGTTGTTTTTGGTCGAGGAAATTCTCTAATTGCCTTACATTTTTCTGGGTTGGTGCGAAGGCAACCATCACCCACTAAATAACCCAGGTATTTAACCTCCTTCAAAACAAACTGACTCTTTTCTAAATTTATGGTTAAACCAGCCTTTACTAGCAACGAAGCCACAACTTCCAAAAGTTCCAAGTGTTCATCAAAAGTGGACGAAGTAACCAATAAATCATCAAGGTAGACGAATACTTTGTCGTGCAGTTGATAAGGAATCACCCGATGCATAAGGCGACACAGTGTTTGGGGAGCGTTGCACAACCCAAAGGGCATGACCTTGAAGTGGTACAAGGGACGACCAGGGACAGTAAACGCCGTCTTATCTCGGGATTGCGGGTCAAGAGGGATCTGCCAAAAGGCATCTTTTAGATCAATAGTTGATATATAGCGAGTTTGATCCAAACGACCCAACAATCCGTTGATAAGTGGAAGCGGATACGCATCCCTGACCGTCACCTTGTTCACCTCACGGGCATCCAAACACAAGCGTACTTGGCCATTAGCCTTATGCACCATGGTGACAGGAGAACACCATGAACTGTGGCTTTCTTCAATCACATCCAGTGATAACATCCTATCTAGCTCATCGTACATTAGTTTTTGCTTAGCAGGAGAAACAGAGTAAAAACGTTGCTTAACAGGCTTGGATTCACCAACATCAATCTCATGAGAGATTAATGTAGTTCGTCCAAGACCCATTTTAGCACTTGACGGAAATTTTTTTACTATTGTAGAGAGCTTTAAGTTATCATCTGGAGAGAGAGAATGGAATTTAGGAGAACAAGATATTTCTGCGGAGTCCGATAATTCACTCAACGCAGGTAGTTGCAAAGTAATGCCGAATTTATTCCAAAAGTCAATCCCTAAATAAAGAGATTGCTTTAGAGAAGGTACTAAAAAGAATCGCATGTAATGAGATTGGAAATTAAAGCTAACCTGAACATTTATGTAACCAATGACGTTCTGAGATTGACCACTCGCAGTCTGAATAGAAGTAGGAAAATTATGAATATGAAGGTTGTTGTCCGCCAACAACTTTTCAGAACCACAACCCAACACACTTACACTCGCTCCACTATCTAATAGACCTCGGTATGGAACATCATTGACAAGAATATCGGCATAAGGCCGTTTATCGCTTGTCTCAGAACCGAGTACTGAAGAAACAACAAAGGATCGCAAAATCCGACGTTGCTCCCAGTATTTTTTTGAGCGAAGTAACTGAGCTGAGATGAGTTTCCCAAAAGTGTTGGGGAGAGACGGAACGGAATCAGAAAAATTAGAACTATTGTTAAATGAAGAAGTTGAAGGAATGGAGTGTTCCAATTTGGAAAAGGAATTTACTCGACATTCAGGTGGAGAAACAGGCAAGCAAGAGTCCGATACCATTAGGTCGGAACCAGCTGAACCAGATCCAGAAGAGATTGCGGAGTCAAAGGACTCAACGCGAACTTTCACTGGTTCGACTGATTCTTTCCATCTGGCATCAGTCTCTTCCGAAACTCTGGGTCGGTATTGCTGACTGCATCTACTTTGGTAATTATGGTTGGGGGTTGAGATGGTCGGTGGTTCCTGGTTCCCCGATCTCCATGAACCACTGATCTGGTTTCCCGCACAACGAACACAATTTGTTGAAATGGTGCCTTTGAGACCACAACGATAGCAAAAGGCACCCAAGTGAGGACGAGGACAGTCTCGAAAACCATGCCCTATATCAGAACAATTATAGCAAATGTAATTGCGGCCAGATCTGGAGGTATTGTTTACATTAGGTGTAGTTGAAGTAGAAGGGAATTTAAATGACGTAGAAGTTGTAGCCGATGTTCCCATTGGGACACGGTAAGAGTGACTTGGGCTAATCGCAGAAATATGTTGCACAGATTCGGACGTCGGAACAAAAACACCAGATGGCACGCGATATGCGGTTTCTGACGTATCTGCGGATAAAACTGACGGATTAGAAGTTGGAACGACTGGTTCTGAATCATACATACTCTCAACACCGAGTTCATTGATACTACGACGAGGGTGCATCGAGTAATCAGGTGGAGAACGAAAACGTTTTAACGAATCTTCCCATGAAGTACAACTTTTGATGAGCTCATTGATATGTGAGAAGTGTCGATCAGTAAGTTGATACTGAAGGACAGGCTTCATATTGTTCATCAGTAGTTGTATGAATTCATCGTCGCTGTAAGGGGTATGACACTGCAGGGCCAAATTCCACATGTGATGATAAAACTCCAAGAATGATTCGTTAGGTAACTGTTTACGAGACTCAACCATACGACGAATTTCGTAGGGAGTACGCCTATCTTTAAATCTTTCTTGGAAGGCTAATCGGAGGCTATCCCAAGGTGCTGAAGGATTATACCTGCGGTAGGTCCAGTACCACTGCAGTGCCACATCTTTCAGGACAAGATGCAGATCCAGAAGTACAGAGGAAGGTGATAGATTGTTGGATTTCACTACAGAGTCCAGCTGAAAAAGGAACATGTCCACAGTTATGCCAGAAGGTGAACCTGTGTAGGAAATCCCACATCGAGATAAGGAACGTCTATTGAAATCGGAGTTGAACTGAACAGGTGGATTATGAATTGCTGAAGGCACGGGATTCAAAATACTATTATGAAGATCTCTAGCATCTGGTGCTGACTGAAAATTGGAACGTTGGGTAGCCTGCTCCGGAGATGAACGCTCTTTAGAGACAGGTTCCATGAAAGAATGAGTTAATTCAGGCAAATTATTGTCCTGCGGGTTTATCGCCGTGGAAACAAGTGGATCTCTTGCAGGACCAGCAAAATCAGGGTGAGGAGGTGGCCCAAAAGACACCTCCGGAACAGGAATTTTTAACATTGGATTTAACTGACTATGCACACCGGCTGCTTGTTCCGCATCCAGCTGTATTCTCACTTCGTTGGTCAGCAGTTGAACTTGAGCCGTCAATACTCTCATCATTTCCGCCTGATCAATTGAATTAGGATCCACATTAAATGCCTTAATTAATTCGTCCATTATGAAAAGATTGAGTGAAACAGAGAAGAGAAAAAAAAAAAAAATTTAAAGCTACAAAAAAAAATTTAACCAAAATTGAATTTAAACGTGATTTTAAACGTAATGAGAGTTAATTTTCGACAAATGTAAATTAACAATATTATTTTAAAAAATTTCTAACTTATATTTACTTTATAGAAAACTGAATAAATTATAGTTATAATTAAAGTTACCTAAACCAAAAGTTAGTAAAATTTAAAGCTACAACTGAATACCAAATGAAGACCAGCGATACTGGCAATTCCACAAAAAAAAAAATCAAACAAATTATTTAATTGAAGCAATTACTGAAAAAAAATAAATTTTACCCATCAAAAAAAAATTAACTATAAAAATATTTGAATATATATATATATATATATGAAAAGACAAGATAGAATTACTTAATTTAAAGCAGAAAAAAAAATTTTTTTTAAATTATTAATTAATTATTTAAAGAAATTTATTGAAAACATATATTGAAGCACCAATCTCAAATTAGACTCACTATGACCAAGTAGATATCCACAAGCCGGGCTGTTTGAGGAGCTGCGAGCACAAATTACTATCCACTGGACCACTCGCGTCAATACTGAACTAGCGCTCAACTCAAAACCTTTTTCTCATCCGTACTCGCCAGTCTATCCCAAGGTAATGTGTTGGAATCTAAAGTGTTGCTTAATACCTCAATATAATTTAAAGGACAAAAGAATTTATGTTTACTGAGTTTACTATTGAACTGAATGTGAGAGACAAAAAAAAAAATAAAATAAAGAAAATGAATTATATTTATATATATATATATATATGTATATACACAAAAAAATTACCGAAAGAAAAAAATTAATTTAAATATCAATATCCCAAAACCGAAAAAAAAATTAATGAAAATAAGTTGACAAAATAATGAAAATTAGAATGAACTTTTTAAATTATAACTATAATAATCACGTAGATATCAACAAGTCGGAAGGATTGAGGAGCTGGAAAATTACTATGGTTATCCCAAGGACTTATCCGCGGTAAAGCACTACTATCACTCGACTCAAACACTGTATGAACAACCGCACTTGCCGGTCTATCCCACGGTAGATTATTATTGCCTGAATTCATTCGCACGCAAAATATAACCAAAAACAAAAAAATCAAAATACCGAAATAGAATTATATATATATATATAAAAAAAATGAACTGACCAAAATTATTAATAGTATTTTAGCTGCTCCATTAACCAAAACTGAAAACAACCAATAATCAAAAAAAATTCCAAAAAAAAAAAATGAAAAAGCAAAAGAAAAATAAGTAAAGCATATTACTGGTACAAAAAATACAAAATGTGATCACGCGAGAGATGATCACGGCCCCATGCTGAGCCAGGCGTGAACGCTATAATAATAAAAAAAATAAAAATTACCACTGTGGTCCCAGTAGTTTAATTAGAATTGAACAAAAAAATTTGAAAAATAAAATTTTACCTGAAAGTAGAAATTGACTAAAGATGTGCCAATGAGTACTGCGATCACGAACTGTCCAATCAACACCACATTGGTGGAAACAACAAGTTCGCGATCCCAACACCCATGACACATGGAACCAACATGACGAGCGATCCAGCAAGATCAAATAACCAAAGGTTAGAACATGCTGTGATCCCTCCCCATGAAGGTAGTCGGACTGAAATAGAAAATTACGTTAATTAAAAGGTACGAAGACTCTAAAAATTTAATAAGACTAAACTCAGAACGAAAGAAGAATGAGCTTAACCACAATCAATGCCACATGGCAGAAATGGTAAGCCCATTCATCAGACGAGCTGAGAATAGGGATCAACATTCTCATCTGCATGCAATCAAACAGCTTACGCTGGTTGCAATGCAGATTTGAATGTTGATCGGGCAGAAAACGTTGATGTGAGCACCCGTGCAAGCTCAAACAACGCAAGCGTTGGACTTTGCACGTGGTACTCACAACAAGCAAGCTGAAAAAAAAAATTGTGAAATTAAAGACGAAAAGCAAAACAAAATTAGCCGAATGTTTGGGCGCCACTGTAACAAAATCCCCCAAAAGGGATTTTGTTAACAGAACATAGCAATAGAGGTCTGGTTGCGGTATTGCACTGGCTGAAGCTCGCCGCTAGGCGTGGGGGTTACCAGACATATTACTATGCTTGAAAACCGCATAGAGATAAAACGAAGGGGACAAGAAAATTATTCTACTGTGCCACGACCACAGTGGTAGATAATCATAAATGGGAGCGTTCGACAAGGACGCCGGTGCCACTCCGGCGACCCTGCTCAAGGCCTAGGTCAGCACAAGGCCGCCCATCCTCACGCGATCACAAAGAACTATTTAGTTACACATCACTAAAAACTTGAAAATGATAAAAGAGGGAAAAAACTGTAATTACGCAGGAAAAACCCAAATCGAAAAAAAATGAAATGAGAATAATGAAATGAGAAAAACAAAAATTTGAAAGAAAAAAATGAACCGTTAATGAAAATAAAACCAGAAAAAAAATGTGGTGCGAATCGATTATGGGGTGATGTCGCATGTGACGCCACCCGGAACCTGTAAAACCCGTTAAAAATTTAACTATATATATAAAAATAAAAAAAAATATAATAATAAAACCAAGAGTCAAATTTGGCTCACAATCAAAAATAAAAATTAAAAAAAATCACGCGGTGTGAGCGTACTGCTTATTTATTTTTGTAAGCCACACCCTACCTGTACAACAAAATAACTTGGCCCGTCCGACCAAAAACATTCACCAACAGCGCCGACGCAGGAACAATCAGCAGCCCCCTCGCACCGTCCTCAACCCACCGCAAGGTTAGCTGCCACACACACAATAAATCACTTAGCCAAATATAATTATCTCAGCCAATTTGCAAACATCAGTTTGCATCAAACAATGAGCGGATTAGACAAACTCACAATTTCAATGAAGAGATAAGTACGATTACAATTGAAATATTTGTTTTTGTGTTTGGTCTTGTTTCAAGTTTTTGTTTTTGTTTTGATAATGATTAGATTAATTCTGTGCCCACTTGATGAAATTATCCTTATTTTAGATGATTAACTGTTGTTGATAAGTACTTTTCAGGCCAGACGGAACTCGTTTTATATGATATCTCAAAACAAACACCAGTATGGTTTTCACCAAAACTTAAAAAAAAATGACACAAACTCAGTTCTGTTATAAAAGCCAGAAATAGTTTCTTTATTAATTTCTAGTTAAAACTTTTCTTACAGTAAAAAAAATATACCAGATACAATAACTGGTGATTATTCACGTATAACATAATACTAGGTACATGAACTAATCTAAATCACATTTATTAAATTTTTGTTTGCGATCACAACACCAGAAAAATTATAATGTATGTATAGATAGTTTTTTTATTTTTATTAAATAATTTGGATTATATAAAAAAAAAACATTAACTAAAAAACATCAAATTATTAAACATAATTTTCTTCAAGGTAACTTAACTTTATCACAAAACTATATCATGTGGATGTATTTGATTTTATATAAAAAAAATTTCTTCGACTCACAAAAAAAACTTCAACTTATTTAATATAATTATTAAGGCAAATTTTTGTTCAATTGTCCACAAAATATATATAAACATAACTAAAGTACAAACTTAACTCCCCGGACCAAACGTCTAAACTTGACTCCTTCTTATTTTGAAATTCAAAACTAGACTATCTAAAAAACGTACGACGCGTACCAAAAAAAAAATTTATTCCCCCACCCAAAAATTATTTACTAAAGAAAACATTAACCCGACCGATAAATTTCGGGTGACGTACACATACGACATCACCCAAAATCGACTCGCACACACCAATACTATTTAATTTAATCACTGGAACATTCCATTTACATGGAAAATCCACGCGCTAACCAAAACAAAACAGATAAAGCAAAACGACAACCACTACACGTCATTACATACCATCAAACAAAAAATGATAAAATGAATCGAGTAACCGACCAAAATAAGGAGAAGTATAAAATGCTAAATGGTACACTCTACCAAAAAAAAAAATATATTTTCTATTACAAATTAAGCCAAAGAAAGAATGACGTGTAGTGGAAGAGATTTTATGCAGCGCAGTGGATAAACATGCAACCTTGTTGGGATTTTCAACCGTAATTACAGATTTAAATTAACCAGATCATAACAACCACAAGCGGTTGTTACACACCTTTTGTACTTATTTAATAACAAAAACTTACTGAGGTACAACCAATAAATGTCAATATATTTTACCTTTGCCGGTTTTCATTTCATAGATACGTCGCAAGTGTCGAAAGAAAAATTCAATAAAATTGAATATTACAGATAAGTCATACATTAACTTTGTATTATACTTACCTAAAACTACGTTCCTACATACCTAAATTAAATTAAGACTAATTCTCGCTGTAATTGCAATTTCCACTGGATTTCTTTTGTAACATTGACAGATTGATATTGTTAACATGATATAGAAACTATCTTGCTTATCCGTCAAACATCCCAGTCGATAGAGAAAATGAAGCATTTCCTTGGATTTTCTGATAATAATAAAGCAAAACAAAACATTTGGCTAATTTTGTTCCGATTGCGGAGTTGAGTTCGAATGTCTCAAGTTGTTGTACATAAGTGATTTGTTACAATCAAACAAAAAAGTATATGTTATTTCCATTTTAAACTATTTTCATGAATAGTATTCTCAAAATTGTGACAGCAATTATTATACTCAAAGCATCGATATTATTCTTCAATTATGAAAATTAAATAAAAATGTTGACGAATCGCAGATTTATTCAGATTTTGAAATTGATATATGTACAAGAATTGAGAATTATCTTGCATATTTATAAATTTAGTTTGGGTTTAACCGTGCTTCAATATAAACTAATATACACAAATTGAGGATTATTGCAATTCACGTTAATTTTGATGTTGTATTTTTCTTAACACCAAAACTATGTAACTGTGAATTACAATAAACGCGTAATTGTGTATATTTTAGTTGAATCATTTGTATTTCAGCCTACCTAAATCGAGAAGTCATTACATTATGCAACTGTTGTTGCATTTTAATGCATTGAATTGGTAATTTCAACTAAAATACTATTTATGTTGCCCATTTTTAATTTTTGATGTTAATGCTTATCGCCACAAAATATTTCTTGGTTGCTTATTTAAATTAGGCCATTTATTAGTTTGCCTAAGAAACAGCCTTTAACATATGTATAAGAGAATGTTTCAATCATCCGAACTAATGGAAAATCAAAACATATGATTGAACAAACACTTACTGACATCCCATTTTTAGCACTTTTATATTATCTGCTCAAATACCAAGCTTAGATTTATTTAATTTGAGAATATATGCTTCAAAACTAACCTTTGCTAGTGATAATGTTTCAAGAAAATCAATTTTCTTAATTTAAATGCAATATATTTAGTAAAATTGAGAATAAACATTACACAATTGCTTGCATTTTGTAAAAATATGAATGGAAGTATACATTTATTTAATTTAATTTAAACAATTTTTAAGTTTAAAAACACTTTCTTTATTTGTGAAATTATTATATTTTTATTTACACACTACTAGTTTCGAACATAATTGTTCATCATCAGGTAGTTTTTAAAACTGAACAAAAATTATATTTTACAAACTTATTTAAATACTTTTGGACCATATTACATGATGTACATACATATAAAATAAAATATAAAACAAAATATACATATAACATTACTAATTGCAATCTATATATTATATACTAATTATATACTCGTAAATTTGATTTCTCCTGATTTTGTCATTTAATAGGTTTGTGTTGTTTCTGTGTTGGTATATTTCTATTTCTTCCAACCTATCTAGTTTATGGCTCTTATTGCATTTATGTATTACTGACAGATTATTATCGTAACTAGTAAATGTGTGGTTTTCTGTCTTCAAATGTAGTGCGTAATTTGATCTGATTGTTTGTGTTGGTTGCTTTATTTCTCGAATGTGCTCGCTGAATCTTTTTTGGAAATTTCTCCCAGTCTGGCCTACATAAAATTTTTCACAATCGTCACAAGTTAATTTATATACACCCGCATCGTTTGGATGATCGTTTTTATCTTGAAATTTCTGTTGCATTTTGTTGGTGGTTTTTAATGCTATTTTGTAATCAAAGTGTTTAAAAAATTTGTGTATGTTGGTTGTGTAGCTGGTTGTAATTGAGTGAAATGTATTTTTTTATTGTTTCATTAGAATTCCTGGATAACGTTGTCATATTTAATCTTTCCATTTTTTGTTTACATTTTTCATTAATGTTTTTTACTATTTTGGTATTAAATCCATTTTTTCCCGCTATATGTTTGATTATGTCCAGTTCTTTCATGTAATTACTTTCGTTCATTGGTGTGTTGTTTAATCTATTTATCATATGTGTGTATGCAGCAAATTTATGATTCATTGGATGGTTTGAATGAAAATTAATTGTGTGATCTGTGTGTGTGGGTTTACGATATATGCTGAAATCGTGTTTGTTGTCAAGATTTGTTATTGATAGATCGAGAAAATTTATGCATTTGTCCGTTTCTATTTCCAAAGTAAATTCTAATTGTTGGTGGATGCTATTGATATGATTATGTAGTTGTGATAATTGTCTCTGTGTGCCATTGAATAATATTAAAATATCGTCTACGTATCTGTGCCAGTATATTATTTTATCCCGGTGTTTGTTACATTTGTCAAATATGTATTTCCGTTCGTTGTAATTAATGAAAATATCAGCCAGTGTTCCAGAAAGAGGATTCCCCATAGCTAACCCATATTTCTGTTGGTAAATTTTACCATCATATTGGAAATAATTTTGGGATGTTATGGTTTTTAAAATTTTAATTATCTCATTCACTTCTTGTTCATTTATGTCACTGTCTAATAGTGTTTCTTCGGTGACTTTAATGGCCTCGTCAACCGGTATATTGGAGTACATGTTGACCACATCGAAACTTGCTAATTTTGCATTTGGGGGTATCTTGACGTTTTGGATTTTACTCGTTAATTCTAATGGGTTTTTAACAGAATAGTTGTGTCTGAGTTTAATACGTTTCGTTATCCAATCGTTCGTAAATTTTGCTAATTTATATGACGGAGCAGTTGTAAAATTAACAAGTGGCCTTATTTTGTTGTTTTTGTGTACTTTTATTTGTGCTTTAAAATTTGGTGTTGATGGTTTTATCATTTTCAGGTGGAATTTTTGTTTTTGCTTTATTACCATTTTTGACCCATTAATTAAAGCATTGACCTCTTTCTGATAATTGGACGTTGGATCGATCAGCATTTCTTCTATGTTATTTTGATTTATGTAATCGATGATTTTGTTACTATATTCTTCTTTTTTCATTATAACGACAGTGCTTCCTTTGTCTGCTTTAGTTATAACTGCACTTTCTTGGACAATTTTCGTTTTGATGTCACTAATCGTTTTATGTTGTCGTTTTTGTAGTTGTGTTGGTTTTGTAAATTTATTTTTGTTGTTGTGGTTTTTTATGTAATCGACTACTGCATTTCTGATGACGTGCTGTTCTTCTTCTTCTGTTTGTAATATGGCTGTTTCGATGTCTAACATTTGTCGTATGTGCTCCTTTTTGTTCTGTTGTGGAGTTAAGTTATGTTTCAGGCCCATTTCTAGCATCGTTATCTCTTCATCATTAAAATGTATATTGGTATTGTTATATATTCTTGGGTAGAATTGGTGATTTATTGTTATTTGATTATTCGAATTTGGTGGTTTTCTTTGTTGGTGTAATAGTCGTGTTAATTTCTTGTTGATTGTCCTCCTCTTTTTGAGCATTTCTTTTTCGATTATTTCATCTATTTTGTAGAGAATGGCAATATATTCTAAGTGGTGGAAATGTTTCGATAACTGCAGTTGAGCGTTGTACAGTTGTAGTGTCACTTTGTCCATATGTGTGTATATTTGTTGAATAGATCTTTTCAACCACGTCCTCTCTGCTTTCTTCTTAACTTGATATGCTATCCGCGATGTGTTATTAATTTTCACATTAATGTAATTAGGTTTTAATTTCTTTTTTAAACATGTCCGATTGAAATATAAATTTACTTTGTAACGCTTTAATTTTTGCTTTAGTTTTAAATATTTTCGTGTTAGTTTGGCAGATTCACCATTAACCATATAACTCGACATCTTTCGATTCGAAACCACCAACAAAATGCAACAGAAATTTCAAGATAAAAACGATCATCCAAACGATGCGGGTGTATATAAATTAACTTGTGACGATTGTGAAAAATTTTATGTAGGCCAGACTGGGAGAAATTTCCAAAAAAGATTCAGCGAGCACATTCGAGAAATAAAGCAACCAACACAAACAATCAGATCAAATTACGCACTACATTTGAAGACAGAAAACCACACATTTACTAGTTACGATAATAATCTGTCAGTAATACATAAATGCAATAAGAGCCATAAACTAGATAGGTTGGAAGAAATAGAAATATACCAACACAGAAACAACACAAACCTATTAAATGACAAAATCAGGAGAAATCAAATTTACGAGTATATAATTAGTATATAATATATAGATTGCAATTAGTAATGTTATATGTATATTTTGTTTTATATTTTATTTTATATGTATGTACATCATGTAATATGGTCCAAAAGTATTTAAATAAGTTTGTAAAATATAATTTTTGTTCAGTTTTAAAAACTACCTGATGATGAACAATTATGTTCGAAACTAGTAGTGTGTAAATAAAAATATAATAATTTCACAAATAAAGAAAGTGTTTTTAAACTTAAAAATTGTTTAAATTAAATTAAATAAATTTAAATTTTTGTGAAAAAGCGTGTGTTTCGAATCGAAAGATGTCGAGTTATATGGAAGTATACAATTCATAAATCAAAAATAATAATCCCCCCCAAAGTGCATAAATGATTTGGTTTAAGTATTTTCAAATTCTTTCAAAGAGAGCAAATAAGTGTTAAATTATAAAATCATATTTATGTAAAAATTTATCCGTTTCGTCTAAATCGCGCATTATTTTCTTAAATTTTCATCAATCTCGAATTTGTGTATTTGAGAATATACTTTTCATAATAGTAGAATACGATTTCTCTCAGTGTATAAAGGCGAAAGGCAATCAAACAAAATATTAATAGTATTTCTTTGAATAAAAACATTTCAGGGATGGACGGATGTATATCTAAGAGTAAAAAGTTATCGGATACCTCTGATATAAAATGTATATGAATACTCTGATTTCTCTAACATTAAGAAAAACTTGCCCAATAAACTCTAAATCAAGAGCTTGGGTTAAACTGCTCTTCTTCAAAATGCCACATCGTTAAATTAAATAATTTTTCCAAGTGATAATCAGTCTCTGCAATTAAATTTTAATTAATGTACATACCTGTAATTGTTTTAAATCATCATAAAAATTATTCTTGTATTCAATTTGTCTTTTGTATTTAACTTAAAAAGAGATTTACTTATACAGTATGGCAAATATTAACCTAATTAAAACAAAAAAATTTTAAGTTTCTTCAACTTATCATGTCTCTGTATACACACATAATATTTGCTGACTGTCTACAATAATCAGGTGTATGCGATCTTAATGGAATTGTTACGTAGCTTACGAATATTGTTGGTTTGATTATATAAATCAACGTAAGAAGGTTTTATCGACATTTTTTTATTTTGGTTTTCTTCTCAAATATTCATCTTAAGATGTTATTTTCATTATTGAGTGCGCTGTGTAGTAGATAGGTATTATATTCGTCTGATGTGTGAGCGCTTCAACAAAATGGCACAAAATATGAAAAATAAAAAATTTATGAAAACATATAAAGCGGAATATAACATAAAGTGTACTGTGAGATGAAATACATTTGGTAGCAGAAGAAACTAGAAGAGAATTTTTTTTGTGCTTTATAACTAAATATTAATAATAATCGTTGCTAAAATAATAATAATAAATGGGAAACCCAAGGATACAATGAAAAATTGTATAAAGTTATCTTTACCAAATGGAATCAAATCAATAAATTTTATGGTTGTTTTTGATAAAAAATTCCAGTACAATACACAAAAGAGATTCGAACTATTTTACAGTGGGATGGGAATTTCAACATTTGTAAGGATTATAAAATTTTATTTCATTTTCTGCTCTTTAAACTTTTTGGGTCAAGATATTGGTTGCACATTTGTAATAAAAAAAAGTAAAAATGTTTCACAGAGAGAGATGTGTACTCTAAAATGTTATAAGAGATAACATTTGATAAAACATTTGACTTTGGCTGATAACAACAATTAATTTAATTTCTTTATATTATACATATAATCATTAGTCAGACACTACCAACTATAAGGTGGGCCGAACTAAATAACCGATTTGTTGGTTGAATAAATCAGTAAAATTCTTTTAAATTACGAATGATACTTTTACGGGACAATTCATTTTGCTTAGGTGTGAAAAATTATGTCCGGTAAATGGCCAACAACAGCTTAGATGTAAAGATAAGATACCTAATTTAATTTATTTTTAGCATGTTTGAAGCGGCTGATTTGAAATTAATAATTAATTTTGAAGTAAACTAGGATTTGCATTTCGTAGAATAGGAAACGAACCAGTTGGTTATTAAATAGTATGCCGTAAATAATCGATTAAGTTGTTTTAGTTTAGAAACACCTGAGAAACCTGACCGGATTTCCAGAAACTTCAAGCACCATCCAAGGCGTGTAGTTTATAAATTATATTACCTTGATTTGTTATCTTCTTAATTTGCAACTAACTTCTATAATTTTACTGGCAGGTTTGAGGAAATTCTACATTTATAAAAGTAATTTGAGCTGAAATGTAATTCTAAGTTACGATAGTGACCAGTATGATGGAAATCATTTTAATAAGTAGCTGATACTAATTAATATTATATTTACTAGTAATTGCCCGTCAAAACTGACGTTCTGAAAACTCAATATAGCCTGAAAAGTAAAATGTTTATTTCTAGAAGAATACGAAATAAGACAATTTAATATTAATTGAAGAATTCTTTTATCACAACGTATCTTGGAAAAGTAAGGTTATAATTTAATATAGCGCCTTGGTATGAGGAATTGTTGAGCAGCACTCTAAGGTTCTCATGATTTCGTACTCGCGTTAAAGCTACATAAAGCTGGCCATCAGCAAAATAGATTCCGGTGAAAATATCCTACATTATCGAAAGATTGTCCCTGAGCCTTGTTAATCATCATTGCAAAAGCCAACATGATGGAAAATTGTTTCCGCTCCATTCGAAATCCTAAGCTGCTCTCGCTTGGAGATATATTTTTAAATTTGCAATGAAATACCGTTGTAAAATAATAATAAAAGTTAATACAAAAGTCCTTGGTGAGGAATTGAGGCTTATTGGAAAAAATTAAATATCGAAAAATAATTTGCGGTACCACATACCAGCATAAATGTAGATTACAGTTTTACAAACAACTGCATTTTTACATATATTATATAAATTATGTTTTCAATTCGTATTGAAACAATGAAATGCCGTTATGCGAAAAAATAATACATATTAAAATTAATAAGTAGTTTGGTGACCACCGAACCCGAAACATTTTCAATTCGAAGTTTCTTGTTAACAGGTCAACACCTATATCACTCATTTTACTTTCTTTTACGTAAGTAAAATAAAGTATAGTAATCATGAAAATTTTCGACCTTGAGATTATTGAAGATTTATCTGTTTTGAGGTCCCCTGAGTCCGAAAAAGTGAGTTTCGAATTGATGTCTGTCTGTCAGTCTGTCTGTCCGTCTGTCCGTCTGTCCGTCTGTCCGTCTGTCTGTCTGTCAGTCTGTGTCCTCTCTACAGCCCAGATGGCTTAACCAATCCAGCTGAAACTTCAGATTTAAGCTTTTTTGATAAATTGGGAGGTCCCAGTGAATTTTGCTCCAAATCGGTCAACCGGAAGTAGCCACTCCCGTGGGGCAGAAAATTTGTTTTGCAAATATCTGAAAAAGTATAAGGTTTACAAAAAACTACTAAAACAAAATGTTTCCAAAAACTAAAAGTAAAAAAAAATAAAAAAAAAAAATTAAAAATTAAAAAAAAAAAAATTTAAAAAAAAAAAATTTTAAAAAAAATTAAAAAATTTTATAAAAAAAATAAAATTGATGTGTGGCCAACACATTTCTTCTACGAACAGGGAATTTTCAGACACCAATTACGCAAACTTCTTACAAATTTATTATTTTTTATTACTTTCTTTTACATAAGTAAAGCTTAAATCTAAAGTTTTTGGTAGATTGGTTAAGCCATCTGGGCTATAGAGAAGACACAGACACAGACAAACGGACAGACTGACAGACAAACATCATTTCGAAACCCACTTTTTCGGACTCAGGGGACCTCAAAACAGATATATCTTCATTAATCTCTTACATAATATTTCGGGTTCCAGGTCCCAGATTCCGTAAAACAGAAAATTTATTTTACAAATATTTCAAAAATATACAATTTGCAGAAAGCATGCAAAAATAAAAACAATCTTAATAAAGTTTGCAAGAAATTTGCATTATAAAAGTTTCTTAAAATTCGCTGTTCGTAAAAGAAAGTCGTGTGTTGGCCACACCTCCATTTTTTTTCTAAATATTGTTCTTTATTATTTAGCAATTTTCTTTTACAATTTTTGATGACAAAAGAATATTAAAAGAAATGTCAAGGTCTGTTATAATTTTTGAACGCTTTTGTCCTAATAGGATTCTCAAGTTTAACTATTTAATGGATATCCAAAACACATATTTTTTGGTCCTATTATTCTATAATTCAGGTTCTACTCTTAGTGTAAGTTTATTAATAAGAATACCAAACTAAGTTCATAGTAGTTTCTAGAGGATTTTAGTTTAAAGTTGTGGTATAGATTAAAGATTAGTTGTTTTTCCTTTCATCTTCATGCCGACATAAAATTTGCTAACTTAAACATTGTCGTTTTTACTTTCTTAAATTTAATACACTTGGGTGCAAAAAAATCGCACATTGCTCAATTTTCCACAAAAGTTCAAAAATATCAAAAAAATCCAATATTTGTTTAATTTTTTTTAATGCGGGTTCAAAGTCTATTTCAATACCTATCCAGTGGTACCTTTTTTGTATTTATACGTGCCATCAGACTGATTTTTGGGGGTAAATATCTGAGGTACAAGTTTTTGTGAATTTGCAAGCATGAAAATTAGTAGTAAAAATCGAATTAAAACATGGAAATCAGAAAAAATATTTTTATTAATAACGAGTATTCCCTCCTCTGGCCCGAATGACAGCTTCCATTCGATGAAGCATTGATCTCACCAAAGTTCTCACAAAATCTTGAGGTATCGCCTCCCATTCCTCTACGATCGCCTGTTGCAGCTCCTGGAGACTCGTTGGAGCAACATCTCTGGCTCGAACCCTTCTTTTCAACTCATCCCATATATGTTCGATGGGATTGAGGTCTGGGCTTCGAGCTGGCCACTCCATAACTGGCACATCCACCTCTTGAAGCTACTGGTATACTACACCAGCCGTAAGCGGTCTCGCATTATCCTGCATGAACAGAAAATTTTCGCCAAATAAACCCGGCAAAAGGTACGACATACTACTCGAGTACTTCCTCAATGTACCGTTGAGAAGTCATTCCTCTTGACCGACAGCCAGTATTGTGCTGGGGTGATGAATACAAGATCTGTCTTCGCCTCTAGTGATATGCCTCCCCAGAACATGCACGATCCACCGCCATACGGGACACGTTCTTGGATGCAACATTGTGTATATCGCTCTCCTTGTCTTCTGTATACTCTTCCGCGTCATCCTGCACTCGTCAGAGAACAGGACTCTTCTCCATTCTACTTCTGTCCAATTCAAATGCACTCGACCGAACTCACGACGGCTCGTCGGTGGGCTGGTGTCAATTTCGGCCCGTTTGCTGGTCTGTGTGGAGTCAGACTAACTTCTCGAAGTCGTCTTCTAACGAGGTCGGAAAGATCCTTCTCGCCGCCTGAAGCCACCAATTTCCTGATATCTCTGCCACACTCGACGAACGGAGAATCGGCTTAAATTTAGTTGTGGAACCACTTTAATTTTGGTTCTGCCCCGCTTCAATTAGTGCAATCACTTGTGCGGCTACCTCTGGTGTGGTATCCATTTCTTTGCTCCGGTTGAAGACGTAATTATTAGAGGACCGTTCAGACTAAGCGTCGATATGCGAATGATGACAATTCCGAGCGAGATATTTCATGGCATGCTATTGTATTGATCTTGTTGAATAATTTTTAGAATTTAATTCGAAAGCCTGCTGTATGCATTTGACAAAAAATCAGTTTGTTGGCATGGTACAAGTACAAAAAAGGTACCACTGGATAGGTATTGAAATAAACTTTGAATCTGCATTAAAAAAAATTAAACAAATATTGGATTTTTTTGATATTTTTGAACTTTTGTGGAAAAATGAGCAATGTGCGATTTTTTTTGCTCCCAAGTGTATTTATAACCTAATAAAATAAATAAATAAAAATAGTAAAAGATTGGATTCTTTACGTTACGATAGGGTACTGGAGCCACCAATATTTTTCTTTTCTTTTTATCAATTTTAAATGATTCATTGTTCTAAATGCAGTGCTGAATCTTAAATGCTCATGTGGATTGCTGAATTTTTCATCCTCGAATCCTTTTTCCGACGACTTTCTTTGTACGTGGTTAATTAACGGAATTTATTCTGTATTTTGTATATATCCTTATGGCCTTTTCACATGAATCGTGATTTTTCTCGTACGAGTAAAAATGATTCGCCGATTTCTCTTCAATTACATGGTAAAATATTTACTAGTCACTTGAAAAATAGAAAGTAAACGATTTCGAATGTAATATCATTGACAATTTTTTTCGCAAGCGCATATTTCCTAACAATAATTGAAAAAATGTGTTTTCTCGTGCGAACTTTCCAATATGGCGGCGATTTAAACATTTTTTGCAGCTTTTATTAGGATATGTGCGTTTTTTAAAAAAATTGTCAATGATATTACATTCGGAATTGTTTACTTACTATTTTTGAAGTGACTAGTTTAAATTTTACTATGTAATTTAAGAGAAATCGTTGAATCATTTTTACTCGTACGAGAAAAATCGCGATTCATGTGTATAGACCATTAGACATTCGTATAATACAAATCGTACGTTAACGCGTTGTTACATTGTGAAGTGGTACGTCTAATGTGTTCTCTTATTAGGTTGATAGGTTAGGTTAGGTTTGTGTGGCGGTCAACTAGGACCAGGCATAGACATAAAAAGGTCCGTAGCCGTACCACAATTTATAAATTTTCGTCCAACTCATTGAAACCACTTTGAGCTTGCTACGAAATTCTGGATACTCCTGACTGTTAAGTTGTCAGGTCTATAACACTGGGTGTTATGGGGTTAAATTCCCACTGCGCCTTCCAGCGTTAAAAATAAATAATTATACACGAACACTTTCCGTATGGTTTACAATTTTAATAAACTTTATTTAATTAAGATATTTATTATTATTATTAATACACGGAATTTATTATTATGATATTTAATTAGGATTAACAATTTTAATATTATTTCAATTATAATTTTTTCACCACAATTTAATAGAATTTTTAAAAGTCGAGAACGTCGCTATGCAAGATCGCGTACTCTCCAAGAATTTTATACTTATAATGCCACGTCATTCGTATTATTTTTTGTTTCGTCGTAATTTTTGGTTCTTTATTTTATTTTCGACGAAAGGAAATTATTTCATTTTTGTTTTTCTTTTGGTGTTGACATACGAACAATCGTATGTCAAATCGTCGTTGTCGTGACAAGAACGAGATGGAGCAAAACAAAACAATAGTAAACCAAAGAAATTTCTGATACTGCTAGCGAAAACGAGATGGAACAAATATCACTAAAAATAATTTTAGAGTTCCGCATCATTTACGCTAGGTGAAAATGAAATTAGTTACGCTAAGAAGAATCTTGTGCGTAAACCCAAAATGTGTATGTGGTGGCGAACGTAAATCAATTTGATTGCGTGAGGCGCTACAGGACTCCCCCGCAAGTGAGTCCCCCCTCTCTATGGAAAAGTTTATTCGGCTGCGAAACGAACATGTTTATGTGAGCATTGAACTGATTTTGCATCAGTGGAACACAGTATGCCGTAAGCCGGTTTGAGCCGATCAATTGAAATGGTTTGATTTTTTCCATTAATTGATACGGTGAATTGTTTCCGAAGGCGTCGAATGACTTTAAACGGGCCTTCATAGGGAGTAGATAAGCCTGTGCGAACCTTATCTGTTCTTACGAACACAAAATCGCAGTCGGCAAGTGCCTTAGGAACAAAAATGTCATCTTGTTTGGCTTGCCGAGTGGATTTCGGAATAAGGTTTTGCATTGTTTCACGAAGTTGGTCGATAACTGTGTCGCTGGTTGGTAGAGGTAAAAGAGGATTTTCGACGAAGAACTCACCTGGTAGCTTGATGGTTTGTCCATAAACCATTTCAGCTGGTGAGCACTTCAGATCTTCTTTTACTGTTGCTCGGATTCCCAGTAATACGATGGGTATTTCCGAACTCCAGTTGATCGTGTTTCCTCTGGCCATTAACGCAGCTTTAAGTTGCCGGTGGAAGCGTTCGACCATGCCGTTGGCTTGAGGGTGGTAAGCCGTTGTACGAATACGATGTGAGCCCAGGAGTTTTGTTAACTCGCTGAAAAGCTTGGACTCAAACTGCGTTCCTTGATCAGTAGTGATATTAAGGGGCACGCCGAATCGTGAAACGTAATTGTTGACAAAAGTCAAGGCAATGGTTGCAGCTGACATGTTAGTCATGCAGTAGGCTTCGGGCCACCGAGTGAAACGATCGACACAAGTTAATATATATGAATATCCATTGGATGGAGGAAGAGGTCCTACGATGTCTATATGGATATGTTCAAAACGACCAGATGGTATTTGGAATTGTCCATGGATAGATTTAGTGTGCCGTTGAACTTTGGCACGTTGGCAGGATAAACAAGACTGAGCCCATTGGCTTACGTCTTTGTTCATACTAGGCCAAAAATATCGAGCAGTAATCAATTTACGAGTAGCACGAACACCAGGATGCGAAATGTTATGTAAGGTATCGAAGATAGTTCGACGCAGTGAATCTACGATAAATGGGCGGTTGTACCCAGTAGATGTTTCGCAGATAATTTCGAGGCCAGGCAATTGAAAAAGTTCCAGTTTCATAGATGAACCAGAGTGACATTCGGAACCAGAAAATAAATCCTGAAGTTCTAGGTCAGCTTTTTGTAAAATTGCAATTTTGTTTAAGTCGAATTGTGTCTCGACTGCGGCCGTTTCATTGTCTGTTGTGCGAGAGAGTGTATCTGCAACAACATTGTCATGTCCGTGAACATGCTGAATGTCCGTGGTAAATTGACTAATATAATCCAAGTGGCGAGCTTGCCTCGGATTACGTTCAGTTTTAGACTGAATTGCTCTAGTCAGAGGTTTGTGATCGGTAAAAATCGTAAATTCCCGACCTTCGACAAAATATCTGAAGTGTTTCACTGCCAGATAAATCGCGAGTAATTCCCGATCGAATGCGGAATATTTCTTTTCAGCATCCGATAATTTTCTTGAGAAAAATCCCAATGGCTCCCAACACTCATTGTTATACTGTTGCAGTACTGCCCCAACGGCAGTGTTAGATGCGTCAGTAGTTAAACTAAGCTTTGAATCGCTCAGTGGATGTGCAAGCAGTGTTGTTTTCGCAAGTTCAGCCTTAAGTGACGTGAATGCCTGTTGACATTCGTCAGTCCAAGAGAAATTCTTTGGAGTTTTTGGCTTACGTAGAAGTACGACCAGATGGCTGTGAACAGGTGCGAGTATTTCAGCAAGCTTTGGTATAAATCGGTGATAATAATTTACCATACCGATGAATCGCTGGATATGCTTGATTGAGCTTGGAGCTGGAAATTCCCTAATGGCATTAATTCGTTCTTCAGACGGCAGAATACCATTAGGGGTTATTTTGTGGCTAAGGAAATCAAGAGTTGTTACGCCAAAAACGCATTTAGAACTATTGATATGAACATCAAACTCAGATAACCTTTGGAAAAGCTGTTCCAGGTGGAGTTTGTGCTGTTCCTCAGATTGTGATGCCACAAGAATATCGTCAATATAGACGAAAACAAAATCTAAGTTACGAACGACTTCGTTCATAAACCGCTGAAATGTTTGAGCGGCATTACGTAATCCAAACGGCATTCGAGTAAATTCGAACAGGCCAAAAGGAGTTGTAATTGCCGTTTTAAAAACATCATCAGGTGAAACGGGAATCAAATGATAAGCTCTGACTAAATCAATCTTAGAGAAAAATTTGCATCCATGCAAGTGCATGGAGAAATTTTGAATGTGAGGTATCGGGTAGCGATCCGGTGTTGTTACCGTGTTTAAACGCCGATAATCCCCACATGGTCTCCAATCATGATCTTTTTTTTTAACCATGTGCAATGGACAAGAGACAGGAGATGCAGATGGCCTGCAAATTCCTAATTCCACCATATGCTGAAACTCCGTAAAGGCGGCTTTATGGCGGACTTGATCTAGTCTTCTTGGTCGTGATACAGGAAGATGTCCTTCTGTGACAATGTGATGGACCACATTGTGTCGGACTGGCAATTTATAGTTTGGTTCTGCTGTAAGTTGCGGAAACTTTTTAAGCAGAGTACCATAGCCGTTGGTGATCGAATAATGGATCGGAGTCGGTGTGTCGACGTGACCCATGGTGGCATCGATTGACAGCTTTGTCGCAGAATCAACCAGCCGTTTATTCCGAAGATCAACCAATAGTCCAAATTTAACCAAGAAGTCAGCGCCAATGATAGGACGATTCACAGCAGCTAGAATGAAAGCATGCGTGAATGTTCGTTTTAGTCCAATATCCACCTGAAGCAACTTTGTGCCGTAGGTGTGGATATTAGTGCCATTGGCGGCTGACAGAACTAGATTTGAATTGCGATTTATTATGTTATATTCGTTTTTAAAGTTGTAAGCTGGAATAACCGAAAGGTCAGCGCCAGTGTCGACTAAATAGGTTATTTTGTTTATTCTGTCGAATACAAATAAACGAGACGTATAATTCTTGGGATTTATTGAGGTTCCGACCCCATAGTTTAGTGGTTTTTTGAACAACACGGATCAGCATCAAGTTTATTGATTTGCTGAGACGACGACTGCTTCGACGCGTCGTAGTTGCACGGCGGTACGCACTTCTTTGCCGCAGGACCAAATTTGACATGGTACCAGCATCTGCCGTGACGGCGAGAATAATTGCTGGTACTGCGGGATCGCGATCGTGAACGAGATGATCCTCGTTGCCCCCCTGATCGGTCTCGTTTAACTTTTCCTCTAGCCGAGCAACTCTGTTTTCGAGTGATCCAGAGTTTTGTCTGGAAGGTGGGGCACGATCGAAGCGTACCGTGGGACGGGATTGCCTACTCATTTGTGAAATATCAAGACTTTGTTGGTTCATGGCAATGTGATCAAACATTTTATCAGCTGTTCTAGCGAGAGTGTCGATCCCCAATGCGTCGGGTTGGGCGATAAGAGCGATTTTAATGATCTCCGGCATTTTTCGTATCCATAAGGATTTAATAACCGAGTCGTTAAAATTCTTTTCAGCCAATGTTCGAATATGCCTTAGCGCGTCTGATGGCTTACGGTCTCCAATATCTTGGCCCGTGATGAGAGCTTCAAGCTGTCTCTCAGAAGACGGCGCTAAACGTTCCAACAATGTTTTCTTCAAAATCGAATATTGTTCTGTGTCAGGAGGATTGGTCAAAAAATCTGAAATGATGTCGCACGTCTCCGGCGACAATGACGACAAAGTGTGCAGAAATTTTTGCTTTTCAGATTTTACTCCTTGGAGATTAAACTGTATTTCTGCCATTAAAAACCAGTTGGTCGCTTTTTGCGGCCAAAATGGTTGTAGCTTAACCTTGCTACTTGTGGCTGAAATCTCCAAGGGTGTGTCTTCATCTATATGCATCTCTTGAGGTTCTGTTTTGTTCTCCTCCGTGGATTCGTTACCTTTGACCATTTTGATATAACGGGTAATAAATCAATTTATGAGACAAATAAACGAAATGTTCAATAAATTTGAATTTAATGAGTAACGAGATGAAATACCCCAAAGGAAATTTTGAATAGATACACAGTATATATGTGATGTTACACACTTTAGATTGACTAACTATTTGATACACCGATAATAAAAATTAAAGAGAATAATAAAAAAAAATTTTTTTTTCCGCAAATAACCGAAATGGTTACCTTAAATTGCAAATTTAAAAAAAAATATGGCACTAAGGCCTCGAGATACCTCCCAATTACGGGGCGAGCGTGTCACTTCGTATTGGAAGGGCTCGTTGAAATTTGTAAATAATCAGAAAATTAAAACTATAATTTAATGTAGATGTAATTAATACCGCAAAATAATCAAACCAAATCACTGTCGAAACAAAAAAAAAACCTATCGCGGAAATTTTCGCGAAACCAGAAAGATAATAACACGTGGTGAAAAAAAATTTACAGTATAAAAAGGAAAAAAAAAATTTTTGAACAATAATTTTGTTGTTGTTGTTTTCACGTGTATAAATTTGAATATAATTTTATATGTTATCGTGAAAAAAAAAATTTTGATATATATATATGTAAATTTAATGATCAATCAAACAAAAAAAAAACACTTAGCTGATGTTTTCTGGTGCTGATGTCGTTGTTTCTGCAGCTGATGATTTTTATACCCCGTTGTTTCCTGGTTGTAGTATGTCTCTTGGCTTAAATTGCGCTTGGTTGTCAAATTCCCGCGATTTGAATTGCTATGTAATTATGTATATCCACGCCGTCGAATTATTGTAAAAATTCCAAATTGATTACTATGTTGTATGGTGGTAAGATGTCCACATTTATTTTCTTCTCAAGGTCACTGGTTGTATATTCTTATATAAATTGTACAAACATGTATTTGTTTGTGTTATTTTGTTGTTGTTGCGGTTTTTTGTAACCGTTAAGTTGTTGAATTATCCAGAACAACAAAAAAAATGTTATATGTATGATGTGGCGTGTTTTAATAAATAGAACTATTTATAAATGCAGCCAATGTTATACGTTGTTGTGGCTCTCGATGCCGTTGGTTCATTTATACCATCGAAAATAAAATTGAGAAAAATAACGTGTTATTTGATTGTATGTAATTCTGTTTAGGTTATAAAATAATGTATTTTTAACAATACGAACCTATTTGCCTGGCGCGGTAGCACCGGGCCAGGTTTCCGTGTATGATTTGTAAAGAAAATCCAATAAATATTTGTATTTAATCCCTAAAAAGGGCGTCTGAGGGTCACCAATTATAACACTGGGTGTTATGGGGTTAAATTCCCACTGCGCCTTCCAGCGTTAAAAATAAATAATTATACACGAACACTTTCCGTATGGTTTACAATTTTAATAAACTTTATTTAATTAAGATATTTATTATTATTATTAATACACGGAATTTATTATTATGATATTTAATTAGGATTAACAATTTTAATATTATTTCAATTATAATTTTTTCACCACAATTTGATAGAATTTTTAAAAGTCGAAAACGTCGCTATGCAAGATCGCGTACTCTCCAAGAATTTTATACTTATAATGCCACGTCATTCGTATTATTTTTTGTTTCGTCGTAATTTTTGGTTCTTTATTTTATTTTCGACGAAAGGAAATTATTTCATTTTTGTTTTTCTTTTGGTGTTGACATACGAACAATCGTATGTCAAATCGTCGTTGTCGTGACAAGAACGAGATGGAGCAAAACAAAACAATAGTAAACCAAAGAAATTTCTGATACTGCTAGCGAAAACGAGATGGAACAAATATCACTAAAAATAATTTTAGAGTTCCGCATCATTTACGCTAGGTGAAAATGAAATTAGTTACGCTAAGAAGAATCTTGTGCGTAAACCCAAAATGTGTATGTGGTGGCGAACGTAAATCAATTTATATATATAAATAATTTATATAAATGATTGCGTGAGGCGCTACAGGTCGTTGAAAAGGGGTGCCCCTAGAAAATTCAGTCTGTTTTGTGCCAGACGAGGACAGTTGCAAAGATGGTGAAGTAGTGTCTCTTCCTTCTCTTCGTCCTCGCAACTACGACGGTAGTCATGTGAGAAGAAACCAAGTCTACTCGCATGCCTGCCTATGAGAAAGTACTCCGTAATCACTCCAACAACCACACTGAGCTGACTTCGCTGAAGTGAGATCAGCTGTTTGGATCTCGCCAAGTCCAACTTTTGCCAGACCTGCCGAGTTATTACGAATGAGGTACTATTTGACCATCTGTCATTCGTTAACTTCCTAGCTTCCTCCTGAAGCAGCAGTTTGCATACCGCAAGAGGCATTTCAATATCCTTTTTGCTGTTTGAGATGTGGTCCGTTGTACCACGTCGAGCCAGTTCATCGGCTTTTATGTTCCCTGTATACTAATGAAATGTCATGGCATTAGGTTCATAATATGCTACATACTTAATGTATTTAGCAAGAATTGAATTTTTGTAGTTCGGCGTAGTTTCCTGAAGAGTAGACCTTACTTTTCTGTACGAAACCGAATTACCAACACAAAATCTCAAAGAGATTTCTCATTTTTGAGAGTTGATACATTTTGTATTGACGTTGCGGGAAACAAAAGGGGGAGGGGATTTATATTTTCTACTTTTGCTGGGTAGATATTAGGAGTGTGACTCAATTATTTTACTGATTTGCCAAATCGAAAATAATGAGTATGTCATTAGTCATTACAAATAGTATGTTGACTATAAAAAGCCGAAAACATTTTTATATTAAATCAGACAATTTTTAACTTCGTAGTGGTTGTTTCTTGTAAAGTTGTGATTTTTAATTTTTAATCAAAAATTAATTCCAGCATTCAAATTCGAAAATTCTGGAATCATATGTTTGTAAAAAATTGGATGCAGTACTTCAGGGGTCTCAGACCGCAAAATCTAATTTGCGTTACAAAATAAAGTATGGTTAGTATATGACTTTTGAGAGGTAATGAATTGGAATTTTCAGCTCAACACGGTTGATTGCATCACAAGGTCAAAATGTAACACTGTATCATCGTCACGAGGTTGAAAATATGCAATATGCGGATGGCTAGTCTATTATGGACTAACAAAATTTTTAAAACTGAATTTTAAAAGTTACGTATTTTCAATTCATTCGTCCTTCAATTTTTCTTAATTTTCATCTTTTGATGTTCCTCAAATAAAAATTCGTATCTAAAATTTGGTTTCAAGTATTAACCAACAAATTTGTTAAAATTCACGGTGGATATCGATTTGTTACTCTTGGTATTTATGTCTATGCCAGTTTATTACTAAAATAACTGAAAAAATAGTATGTAACGATTTATCTGACGATTTGGCGTCTGCTGGTGGGGGGATCAGCTGATTAGATCAGCTCCGTAACCTTCAGTAGGGTGCTCTTCACGTGAGCTGTTCTGGTCATGTTTCAGGCAGCTGGCGGGATGAGTACGATTGTGGTAGGGGTAACCTTGCCACAATTCGCAGGTGTACGTACTGCCTCCACGTGGCAATCGTCGGTAACTGATGTCGTCTATTACAGTTTTGTTCTAGTTGACTCAGGCCAAAGTACGGCGCTAAAGGAGAAAACCTTAACAAAAAACCCTAATCTAAGGTGGAACAGCATATGCCGATGGATGAATGACTGATAGGTTAATCAGTCCCAAATATGCGGACTCTGGATACCAGGCGCCCTCCAGTTTTATTTAGCCTTCCTGTGGTAGCTGGGTGTCCCACAGGTGACCTTCATTTCCCAAATACTCGTGGGAATAAAATGCCTAAAAAAATAAAAAATTATGATAAGGATGGTAACGCTCCTAAAGCGTCACGGACCAGCGAGGATTCTGCGGTGGCTTTCGAGGGCTCAGGTCCTCTCTCCGCTGTGGAATCCTCAATGGTTGACACATCGGATGGGGAAATCCGTTCGGAGATTGAGAACTTAAATCTCAATTCCGATATGGTAACCTCAGGAGATGAGGAACTGGCCCCCGTAAGTGGGGGGATCTCCTCTGTGAAAACAGGGGAAAGTGCGGACGTCGGGGAGTGTCGGAAGGAGCAGGTTGACATCATCAAACCTGCTGCGGCTCCTCATGTGAAAAAAATGTGTGGGGCTGCGAAAAAGCGGTACAGGAAGCTTCTGGCTGAGGGCAAAGCGCCCGGTAGCGAGACAAGGCTTCTGGCGGTGCGGCCACGGAAGGAGACTTGCGCTCCTACGATGGACCAACCGCCAAAGAGGGACCGCTCGGAGGACGGCACTTCACCGGCACAAAAAAAGGCCAGGGGGGAAGAACATGTCCTGGTGGCCTCGGGTTCTGCGGTCCGGCCTGGAGTTACCTTCAGGCAGGCTGCGGAATCAGAGAGCATTGGGATCTTACCCTCTGGCTTTCCTGAGGTTGCCCTCACTGGAGAGCAGCTTAAAGCTGTCCAGGAGGGAATCTTGGATAAGGTGCTGGAGCAGGAGGCCAAGGAGCTTAAACCTAAGTTCCTTGGCAGTCAGCTTCGGCTTGGTTGGCTGGTAGTGACCTGTGCCGACCGGGCCACTGTACAGTGGCTCAGGGAGACCATAGGCACTATTAAGCCATGGGAAGGTGCAGAGCTGATTGTAGCTGAGGCGGGAAACCTGCCTCGAGCTAGGATCGTGTTTGGTACCTTCCCAAACAGTGCCGAATTGCCCACGGATAAGCTTCTGGGTTTTATCAGAAGCCAAAACGAGGGCATGCAGGCGATCAACTGGAGAGTGGTCAGGAGAGAGGCGAAAGGCACTTCAGCTTTTTGCACGTTCTCCATGGACCACTCATCGGTTGAGAAGCTCAAACAAATTGACTTCAAAATCAATTTTAAGTTTGGGATTGTCCAACTGCACCCCAAGGGGGGCCAGGGTGGTGGAAAGCTAGGTTCCAGGGGCGGGCCCCAAGTGGTCAAGCCTGTGGAGGACATCGTGGCTGCACCTGTGAAGGCGATCGAGGCCGCACCTGTGGCGGCTATCGGGGCCACACCTGTGGTTAAAACCACTGGTGTGGCGGCCCTTTCCAGGAGACAGGCGAGGAGAAGGAGGGAAAGGGAGAGGAAGGCGTCAGCGGTTGTACGGGGAATGGCCCCGCGAGGGGTCACCCCGCGCAAGCCACTGGTGAAGCCTGGTGGCTCTCAGTCAGCTGTGGACAGCAGCAGCAAGATGGAGGACATGGATTCGCCATCTGGCAATGGCGGTGCGAGCAAGGAGGCTAATGCAGGCCTTCAGCAGACGTCGCTGCAGTGATGGCACACTTAACCTGCCTACAGATAAACCTGCATCATGCAAAGGCGTCTTCGGACGTCCTTTGTCGTAGGTTTATCTGCCAGAAAATTGGCATGGCTCTAATACAGGAGCCATGGGTAATAGGTAACCAAATTAAAGGTATACCAAAACAAATGGGTAAGTTGATTTATTGTAATGGAACTGAGAGTCCAAGGGCGGCCATTTTGGCCAGCTCGCAAATTAATTTTATTCCCATTTCAGAGTTCATCTCCAGGGACTTAGTGGCGGTAATGGTGGAGGTTCTGGGTGAAAGAGGGAAACAGGAGGCTATAATGGCCTCCGCCTACTTTCCTGGAGACTCGGAAACGATACCTCCTCTTGAAGTTAGGCGGCTCATAGCTCATTGCCAGCGCAATGGGCTGGCTTACCTAATAGGATGCGATGCAAATGCGCACCACACGGTGTGGGGCAGCACAAACATCAATAATAGGGGTGAGTACCTTTTTGAGTATATAATTACTAATAATGTAGATATTGTCAATAGGGGAAGGAAACCTACTTTCATAAATGCGATTCGGCAGGAGGTCCTAGATTTGGCCCTCGCTAGTCCGCATTTTAGTCATTTTGTTAAAAATTGGCATGTGTCTGAAGAGGCCTCCTTATCGGATCACTTGCACATCAGATTCGATTTGGCGGCCGAGGCCATGCAGCGGCAGGAGATAAGAATTCCAAAACTGACCGATTGGGACTCTTATAGAGTCTCACTCGAATCAGAAATGCCCTCGGTAATGGGGAACATAGAGTCTCCAGAGGGCTTGGAATTCTGTTCAAACCAGCTGCATAATTCTATACACTCGGCTTACGAAAACAGCTGCCCAGTTAAGCGAAGAGAGTCCATTAAGTTGGTCCCTTGGTGGAACGGGGCGCTGAGTAAGCTGAGGAAAAAATCTAGAAGGTTGTTCAATAAGGCTAAACGCACCGGGGAATGGGGCGAGTATAGGATGGCCTTAACGGAATACAATCTGGAATTAAGAAGATCCAAAAGGGCTACCTGGAGAAACTTCTGTGAGGGAATTATTGAATTACCCTCTGCAGCTCGTCTCCAGAAAGTCCTTGCTAGAGATCACTCAAATGGTTTGGGGCTTCTTCAGAAGCAAAACGGGATGTTCACTGAAAACCGGAAGGAAACCCTGGAGTTACTATTAGGTACCCACTTTCCGGACTCAATAGTGGTAGGTACCCAGGAGGACCCGCATGACCCTTCAAGTGAGGTAGACTATTCACCCCACAGTAGGATCTGGAGCCTCTCTGGAAAAATGTTCACACCCAGCAAGGTGAGATGGGCTATTGGCTCTTTCAAACCGTTCAAATCTGCTGGAGGGGATGGTATCTTTCCGGCTTTACTTCAAAGAGGTATTGAGGAAATACTCCCCAGCTTGGTCCAGTTGTTTCGGGCAAGTTATGCTTTTAACTATATTCCGAAACTATGGAGGAAAGTAAATGTGGTCTTTATACCAAAGGGAGGGGGTCGTCTGGACACCCAGCCCAAGGCTTATCGGCCAATTAGCCTAACATCGTTTCTATTGAAGACGATGGAAAAAATCCTGGATAATCAAATAAGAAATGAAATCCTTGTAAATAACCCACTGCATCGGAACCAGTTTGCTTATCAAGCTGGCAAATCCACTGTGATGGCTCTTAGTGGTCTAGTCACGAAGATTGAAAGAGCGGTGGCTTTTAAGGAAATTGCCCTGTGTGCCTTTGTGGACATTGAGGGGGCATTTGACAATACCTCCTATGGTTCAATAGAGAGGGCAGCTATGGAGAAGGGGGTTCCGCCGTCTACAACTAGGTGGATCCGCTCCATGCTGAAATATCGCGATATTACAGCCACACTAGGTGGCGAGTCAGTAACCATCAGGGCCGTAAAGGGCTGTCCCCAAGGAGGTGTACTGTCTCCTCTTTTATGGTCATTGGTTATTGATAGACTGCTGGTCCTCCTGAATAGCCATGGGTTTGATGTCCAGGGCTATGCGGATGACGTGGCTATCGTGATTAGAGGCAGGTTTGATGATATCATCTCTGATCTCATGCAAAATGCACTCAACTTGATATGGCAGTGGTGTAACAAGGAAGGACTTAGTGTCAATCCAAACAAAACTGTCATTGTCCCTTTTACGAGGAGGAGAAAGCTCTCGCTTGTAGCTCCCTCGTTAAACGGTACTATTGTTGCCTTTTCCAAAGAGGTTAAATATCTAGGGGTTATCCTGGATAATAAACTGAACTGGGAACAACATATACAAAAAATTCATAATAGAGCCACTAAGGCTTTTTGGGCCTGTCAGAGACTCTATGGACGTACTTGGGGACTACAACCAAAAATGATCTACTGGTCATTTCTAACAATTATTAGGCCTATGATCACTTACGCATCGTTAGTGTGGTGGCCTAAAACTCAACAAAGGACAGCGCAAACTTTATTGAATAAGGTTCAGCGTATGGCCCGCATTGGGGTTACGGGCTCAATGAAAACATGTCCGACCGCAGCAATGGAGACACTCCTAGGACTAACTCCATTGCATCTGCATGTAAAAAAGGATGCTGTTAATATGGCCCTTAAGATGCAGGCGGAGGGTAACATCAAACCAGGCAATATGGTGGGCCATCTGGAGATCCTTAAGGAGTTTCAGACAGATCCCACTATAGGAATGCCTTCCGACTGTATGCCAGCCAAACTGGATTTCCACAAACCCTTTTGTGTTAGATTACCTGACCGGGAGGAGTGGAGTACAGGGGGACCATCCTTTGAGCGAGGGTCATTGGTGTGGTATACAGATGGATCAAAAACGGAAGATGGGGCGGGGGTAGGAATACATGGGAGTGGAGTATCACTCTCGAAGTCCTTGGGTACCAATGCAACCGTCTTTCAAGCAGAAGTGCATGCTATAGAACTTTGTGCTAGGATAGGCATTTCTAAAGGCCTAAACGACGCAAAGGTTTATATCGTATCAGACAGCCAATCGGCCTTAAAGGCTCTTAGGTCTTTTACCATTGAGTCAAGGCTGGTATGGGATTGTCTGAAGGTTATTAAATCGCTGGCAAGCTCAAATAAGGTAACACTTGTTTGGGTGCCAGGGCACACTGGAATTGTGGGAAACGAGGCAGCTGATGTCCTCGCCCGCGAGGGATCTGCCTTTCCATTAATTGGACCAGAGCCCTTCTGCGGCGTCTCTAAGGGGCACCTTAGGGCAGCAGTTAAACGCTGGGAGGATGTGCAAAAGTCCTCTTACTGGCGCGGAATTCCAGGTTTGCGACAGGCGAAGGAATTTATTTCACCTTCGTCGGCCAGGGCCAAGGAATGTCTTGTACTTAGGAAACCTGAGTTGAGGCTGCTTACCGGCTTCCTCACAGGTCACATCCCCTTAAGGTATCACCTTAAGAAAATGGGCCTAAGTCCGACGGATAGATGTCGCTTCTGTGACATGGAAGCGGAATCAGCGGAACATGTTCTGTGCCATTGCCCAGCCATTTTCTGCAAAAGGTTACAACATCTAGGAGGGAGAGTAATGAGCCCGGATGGTATGCACCATATACCGGCCGGCAGTATTGTCAGGTTCATTAAGAGTCTGAATATTGACTGGACGGCTCATTAAGTAGGGTCCATGCACAAAAGATCTTTTAGGTCGCAGTGCGGGGTGGCTTGAACGCCCACATGGCCCTCAACTAATAATAATAATAATAATAATGTAACGATTTAGGAAAATGCCCTAAAAATTCGTTGATATGCTGCAAGATTCGTGAAAATTTAGAAGCCAAATTTTAAGTAATACTTAGAAATTTAGGAATATGAAAATTCAAAAAATGCTAGTTAAAATTTAGGAAGTTTGTACTTTCTTTTAATTTGGAATATCAAATAGCTTGTTAAATTTAGCTTCAAAATTTTCTAAATAAAATTTCAAATGTTGATCATATTATAAAATTGATAAGTGAGGTAACTTTCAAATTGATAAATTTTCTACAGACCAAATTTAGTTTATAAATTTTTTGAATGTTTCCAAAGTTTTCATATTTCGAAGTAAAATTTGGTAATTAAGTAGGTAAAATTCGAACTTGAGATTACAATTTCAAAAGAAGCTTATAGTGACTCAAATTCATTAATTAAAAATTATAATTATTAATATATTTAAAATTTTGTTCTAAGTTGTGTTAGGTCGTGGAAAAATTAAAATGTTTCATCAATTTATAATAGACATTAACAAAAGCCGCCCCGTTGGCACAGTTGTTAGCATGCTTGCTTTAAGCTCCGGAGGTCCCGGGTTCGATTCCCGGCGGGTGATGAAAAAATCATAATGTAAGGATCAATGAATTAATCACTCATTATCCGTTGAAAAAATGATTACGAAACTGCATAATGAAGCGGCCAAATCTCTCTATGGGATGTAGCGCCAGCGAAAAAAAAAAAATTAATATTTTAAAATATAATATTAAATATAATATAAACTAATAATACATATAAATTAATAATAGATATAAATATAATTATAATAAATAACTGTACATATAATATGTTAATTTAAGTGTTATATGTTAATAATAATTTGTGAGTGTAACCGTGTTCGTGTATAATATAATATAATATAATCTGTAAATGTGTAATAAGAAATAGTTTAATAATGAAAATTTGCTGTGTGTGTGATGCTCTAGTATCGGAGAAATTTTTTGTTTGCGCTAACGTGTGTAAATGTATAATACACAGTAAGTGTGCCGGTGTTGATTCTGAAGAAGTATTTGACGTTATCGCAAATATTCCAAATTTATCATGGTCATGCAATGTGTGTATTAATCGTTTAGACGCTAATGGCGCTAAAATTGCATCAATTATTGCGGATTTAGAAGAACTAAAAAAGTTGCCGCAGAAGACATCTCATCATGATTGGAACAATGGTAACCGTAATAGTATAACGGTTACAAGCTTACCCATCCCATTACAAGCTCAACATCCAGTATTATAATCGTCATCATCATCAATACCTCCATCCTTATCGTCACCCAACCGGAATGCGATTCGTGGAAAGAAAAAAAAAAGGTTAGTAAAAATTTAGCTAAAGAGAAATTACCTGCTGTCACAAATGAAGCTGGACCGTCTGCAAATACAAGGTCAAAAGACATGGTTACAAATTCCATCATTACCGATGATGCAAATGCCGTTGAGGATGAGACGTCGAGTGTTCCGGGTTCGGATTGTCCAGGCATGGAGTTGCGTGCAGTACCGGTGGTCCGTAGGAAGTATTTGTATATTTCCCGTCTTCATCCATCTACCACCTCCGAGTCGATCTCCAAGTACATTACGTGTAAAATCAGCTCTAATCTATCAAACGTGGCCTGCTTCTCTATTCCCTAGAGACCCAACAGAACTAACGTTTGTATCTTTCAAGGTTGGAGTCGTCGATAACTTGCATGGTACCCTGAAAAATCCTGATTTTTGGCCACCCGGGGTTCTAGTTCGCGATTTTCAAGAAAGACGCCAATCAAAAAACGAGGAAGGAGCTCGCAGCAAAGTATCAATTTAATTTCATTCAATACTTTAAATTGCAATATTTTAAATACTAATTTGCCAAATGCTCACAATAATCTTATCACAGTTCATCCTAATATTCTATATTCATATTTATCTAATTCTAACAATATCATCAATGGATCTATCAATGTCTTCAACAATAGCTTGTCAATTTTTTATTTTAATTGAAGTGGCATGCGTTCAAAATCAAAAAAATTCTATCTTGGAATATTGGAATCTAATTACAACGTAATAATTCTAACCGAAACATGGCTTACAGTGGATTTTAATGATGCGGAGTTTTTCCCATCGGACTTTTGCGTTTTCTGTCGCGATCGGTATAACATTAGTACAAAACGGAAAGGTGGTGGTGTGCTTATTGCAGTTCGGAAAATTTATTCTTGTGAATTTTTATTTTCCGATCCAGTCATTGAGTTCATGGCTGTTAAACTCAAACTAGGTACATTTTACATTAAACAATTTTTTATTTGGTTTAGGGCTCTTTTTATTTCTTTAAACTAATTAAGGATTACGCTTTTGAAAATGAATCCGAAGAGGGTTCGAAAGCTAAAGCTTTAATTAGTTTAAAGAAATAAAAAGAGCCCTAAACCAAATAAAAAATTGTTTAATTGATAAATATATTGGCTCATTAAAATAAAAATCAATCTACATTTTACATAATAATTAGCACAGTCTACTTTCCTCTAGAGCCATCCGCGCCTTTTTGTCATGATTTTATTGACAAGATCTCATGTAATTTATTACCTTTTATTTCGGATAACACTGACTTTGTTATTTTCGGTGATTTCAATTTTCCAGATCTAATTTGGATGATGGTTGACAATATGTTCATTCCTGCTAATACGAATGATTCTTCAGCCTTAATCTGTGATTTTATGGCAAACATGGGTACTTCACAAATAAACAGTGTACCAAACAGCCACGGCACTTATCTGGATTTGGTTTTCTACACTAATAATAGGTCTCTTAAACGAGAATCATGCGACGACTTTGCCGGATCTTCGAGTGTTTATCATACCCCGGTTTCATTTCAGTTGTTCTACAAAACTTCTAATAATTTGAACTTCACTAAAAATTGAACCGTATTTGATTATTCGCATGCCGACCACAGCTCACTAAATAATTTTTTAGCTGAAGTGGATTGGGCTGATACTCTATCAAGCATTGACATCAACAGTTCATTAGATACCTTCAATGAATTATTGAAGGTTGCTTTTGAAAAATTTGTTCCTAAAAAATTAATGATTAAGTCTCATACCCGGAACGTCCCATGGTTTACTAAGGAACTCAAGCAGCTAGAAGTCCTGCGTAATAAAAGTCACAGGAAGTATAGGCGTACAGGGTTGGCCCATGACTATATCCAGTTTAAGTCTCTGCGCAAACAGTTTTGCTAGTTTAACCGATTCCTGTATAACAATTACATAATTGACATTGAAGACGATTTGCGATGTAATCCGAAGAATTTCTGGAGATTTGTCAAAATTAAAAACCATAATAACGGCTTGCCGGCATTTTTAGAATTCCATGGTCAAAAATCAGATAACCCAGAGGCAATCTGCGGTTTCTTCGCTGAATATTTTAGCAGTGTTTTTGTTAAGGATAGCTCGCTCTCTCCTATATTAGCTAACTGCAATAATTCAAAAATTGTTTTTTCAAAACTTGACGTGATGACCGCTTTGAGGAACTTGGACGTTTCTAAGGGTCCTGGACCAGATGGTTTACCAGTGTCGCTATTGAAGCTGTGTGCAGTCGGTTTTGCTGCTCCTTTATGTCATCTATTTAATCTGAGCCTCAACCAAGGCAAATTTCCTGATCTCTGGAAGATATCAAGTATCCTACCGATCCACAAAAGCGGCCCCCGCAGTGAAGTAACAAATTATCGTGGAATTGCAATACTATCTTGCATTCCTAAAGTATTCGAGTCAATGGTTAACAAAGTGATCTACTTCCACTCCAAGCAACATATTAGCACACGTCAGCATGGATTTTTTCCTGGCCGCTCAACGGTCACTAATTTAACGGTCTTTCAAAATAATTTAATTAATTCTGTTGCCTCGAAAGTTCAAGTCGATGTAGTTTATACCGACTTCGCTAAAGCTTTCGATAAACTTAATCACAGGGTATTAGTAAATAAGCTCAGTGAACTTAATTGCGACATTATTCCCATAAATTGTATTATGTCTTATTTATCCGATCGCAAAATGTTTGTCAAGATTAACGATACGTTCTCAGAATGTTTTATTGCGACATCTGGGGTGCTTCAGGGTAGTCACCTGGGTCCACTATTATTCTTATTGTTCGTTAACAATGTTGTGGATTGCTTCAAATTCGCAGAATGTATTCTATTTGCTGACGACATGAAAATATATGCAAACATATCATGTGAATTAGATCGCGACCTGAACACATTTTGCGGTTGGTGGGTTACTAACCTTATGTTTCTGAATGTAGATAAGTGTCACGTGATCACCTATTCCAGGTCCAAGTCTCCAGTAGTTTTTGACTACTTTCTAAATGACATTAGTTTGACGAGAGTTAATATGATAACTGATTTGGGCGTTATCTTTAGCTCGGATTTAACGTTTAACTCACACATCGATGCGGTTGTTAACAAAGCCTTTTCGATGTTGGGGTTTATTAAAAGATATTCGAAGGAGTTTCACGACACATTAACTTTCAAGTCACTGTACACTTCTTTTGTTCGTTCACAGATTAAGTACGCGACTGTCATATGGTCCCCGTTCTACCAGTCTCATTCAAACAGAATTGAAAGTGTACAGAAACAGTTTTTGTTATTTGTTCTCAGAAAATTACCGTCTCTCGAACGGGACAATAATTTCAGACTATCACCATATGTAGACCGATGCCGTTTTCTGGATCTCCAATCTTTAAGTGCTAGACGTACATGCGGAAGTGCCACATTTGCACGGGACATCATTTGTGGTAAAATAGACTGCTCCGATATTCTTTCATGCTTTAATATTTACGCTCCTCAGCGCAGCTTACGCCCCTGGGAACTTCTTCATATTCCGACTGCAAGTAGCAACTACAATTTCCATGGCCCTATAGCGCGTATTCAACGAGACCTCAACGCTGTAGTGGCTTGTTTCGATTTCAATATTTCCAGAGATGAGTTTAAAAAACGAATCGCTAGGCTTTTGTTTTAAATGTTAGATCTATTGATGTCATTGTAACCTTATCTTGTATTGTATAAATTTGTTTAACTTTTTATAATATTTTTAATAATGTAAGCCATTTTTGCATATACATGCTGTTGGTTAATAAATAAATAATAAATAATAAATAATAATAAATAAATAAATAATAACAAAAGCTCAAAATTGGTAAGCTATTACATTGGTTGGCCCCGGGACCCGAGACATTGGTCAGTGTCGCGCATTACATAATTTATATGGTCCCTATTTACCTCATTTAATGCTTGATATATCGACATAATTAATATGTACCTACATAGGTGTTTCAATGATGCTTAACAAAACTACCAATAATCAAAGATGAAGAAACTGAGTGCATTACTCATTCATTATCATTCATATTGTGAAACATTTTTCACTCATGAGAAACTCTCTGGTTTTGCGATTAACAACAGTTTCTAATTGTTATTTTTGAAGGAATGAACGATTTTGGCACGAATTAGTTATGTTACGCTATAGATTTTTCCAATTGGATACCGGCTTGCTTCTAACGGAATGTAATTCTAAATTACATTAAATCTTTTCGCCTATTCCAAAAGATATACCAGAAAAATGGCTGCACGTTATATCCTCATATAAAAATGAGATTGAAGAAAATATTATAATTATACTAAAAAAAATTATTCAATACTGCATTTTATAGTAAACAACTTTTAGTTGAATATCTGGATAAAATAGATTTGCACGTTTCTTGCATTTCTGTTCTTTTGGAAAAGAACAAAAAAGATTGAATGTAAATTAGCCAAAAACAACACAATCTTCAGTTTTGTTATTTGTAAAATTAAAGGTTTTAATAATTGTAAAACCTTAAATCGGTTAGCTAGTTGAAACAAATTAAAACGATATGATATAATTGTTGTTGACAGAAGTTATCAAAACGTAAACCACATACAAATGTTGACAATTAAAATCAAACAATTTAATTTTGAGCTTAGGGAACTTTTTTTTATTTACCATTTACAGTCTGGGATTTGTAATATGTATTGTTTAAACATGAAGCACGACGTGAAACAAATACATTGGAATGAAAACAGGAACAATAAAAAAATATCAAACAACCTTTCCAGAAGTTTGACATTGTTTTCATTCTATAGTCGTTTGTTTCATTTACAACAACTTTTTTGCTCGTTTCATAAAGATGATGGTTTGATCTTGCCAACCAAACAAAATTTCTTTATAAACCGATCAATAATTGGATATAACATTTCAGTGTTTTGTTTTATCATTTATCATTTTGATATTTGACCTGGCACAACACAGCCATAATGGGGTATATTGTGTGGGTGAAACAAGGTGGTCAGATTTTCAGAACAAATATATACATAAAAAACCAAGAAAACTGGTACAATCTAAACCAGATTTTGCCATCAGTATGACTTTATAATTTTTTGAAATATATTTAATTGGATCTGTACTGAAAAGTATTGTTCATTACATTAACAAAAAAGAAATTATATTTTTTTTATTGGCTACAACCTGTCTGTCAAGACGTATAATTTTTTGCCCAAAAATTTAATAATCTGATTAAAATAATTTTTTTTCTGTTCATTCTTTCGGTAAATTACACTTCGTTGAAAGGATAATAATACGACGGGAAAATTTTCCTTTTGATTTTGGTGAAAATTTGGTGTCAACAACTTATAAAAACATTTAAACGGGTGTTTTTTATTGTATTGGTAGAAGTTATGGTTATGTTTTTTATCATATGGATGGTGAGAAGACTGATACTAAACATAAATATTTTACAAAACTGTTAATATTCCCCATTTCTTTTCAAATAGCAATCAATATTTTTGATCTACTAAATATAGTTTCATATTCCTTAATGCTCTGACCTTTTTCTCATTAATTTTGTATTGTATGATATAATTATTCATATCAAATCTGATGTAAAGTTTATTTTGGTTTATTAGAATAGAATTTATGTAATTTTCTTTGGTAATGTTGAAGCCATTTATCTTTTAGACCCATCTTATTCAGAATTTTGGTTGTTGTAAGCCTAGTCCAGCAATTATAAATTGCATACTTTCACATTCGCGCATTACAAAATCAAGCAAAAAAATCATATCACAAAGTGATATTTCTGCTTTTACGCATAATAAAATTACATTAAAAAATGCAGTGTTCAAGTTCTGTTTAATTGTTTATTATCTTCTTTTAATTATGTGTGTGTTTCTGTTTTTTTTCTTTTTTAATTGAAAACGAAAAAATAAACAATAAGTAAATAATGCGCAAGTGATGGGAGTGAAGCAAAGCGACAAGGATTGAACAAGATACGGACGAAGTACCTATCGATAATTTTATATCGTCCCGCTAAAGAAGGGTAAGATAAAACGAGGATACAACTATTCGAAATTGATGGGTTCAGATGCTTAACACTTTATTTCGACCAGGCACATAAACGGCACTAAATATGTATACTAGCTAACAAATCAGAAAGGATCGACTGTAATCCAAAGGAATACAGGTTCTGTAAATATAAGTAAAATACACTCTGTTCTCGGTGAAAAAGGCCTTCATGCTAGATATGGAAAAGAAAAAGTACCCGGTATATAAGACTTGAAATATCTACTCGACCGCAAAATCACGGTCCAGGAACCTAAGAAGTGGACCAGGTTGGTTCAGTGCGTGAAGTACCAATAATACGGACACACCTTTAATACTAAAACTTACTTTATCTTGAACGACATTTAAGGACGTTTTGCTCAACTTCATCGCAAATTACAGAGGTTGCCCAGTATACCTGGATTTGAAAGTAAAACCAATCCATAATTGAATTAAGCAACGAAAACTTAAGACAAATTTAACCAATAGACTATGACTCAAACAATCAATTGTTCAGCAAATCGAAAACTTGGAGACAAATTATAGAGGGCGCCGCTGCCGCTCCGAAAACAAAATTTAATTTATTGAAGAAGAATTATTTATTCATGCACCCGTACGGTGGTAATGGAAAGGCAAATGTAATAGTAATCGTTAAAAACCAATAATTACTATTCTAAAAATAGCAGGAGTAATATCAAAAATACGGGTGCAATTTTTTATTAACGGATATTCATTACATGACACCAAACATCCGGAAGGAAATGCAGTGTGGCACTGTCGTCGCGATCAAACAAAAAATAAACAGGGTTAACTTGGAAAAGATCACGCACAACCTAATATTTCCTATATAAGACTGGTCTGGAAAATGTGTAATATCAGTCGTTTGCCAAATTTCTCGCGGGGCGAGGGCAATTACAATGCGGGTTAGGGATCCGAAAAAAAGAAATACTGACTTAGAAGAAAAGAAATACTGTTTACTGTTTTCTTGGATATTGCGCAGGCTATCGACACCACGGCTGACAACACAGCTGTTATGTAAAAAAATAAACACGGTGCTGACATACACGGCTGTTAGGTATAAAATCCTCAAACTGTGTCGATAATTGCGGCTACTGTGCATTATGCCAAATCGCACAAAAAACGCGATGGATCGCCCAAACAGGGAATTCAAAATTACCACAATATTAAAAAAAATAAAAATAAATAAATTAATTGTTCAATAATATTCATTTTCCCAGCAATTTTTAGCCGATGCACTTACTTTAAAATGTGGGCGATTATTTATTTTGAAGAATCGCCCAAAATATTGAAAATGGATAATCGCCCTCAAAAAATGATTGGCGATTATTCGCTTTGGTTTAGTTAAAACAAAGAATAAAAATTTGCATAATGAGTTTCGCAAAATTCATTGTTCTTAAAAGAAAGTGTTGTGTTGGCCACACCTAAAATGTGTGCCATAAAAGAATTCAATTTGCCTTAAAATTATAATCAAAATATTATAGTTTATAGCATATAAAGTAACTAGTTTTTGCATCTTTATAAAAAACCTTAAATAACTTATTGCAATTATTTTTCAAAGGCGCCAAATGTTTGTCGCATACACAAAAAAACCACAAGCCGGGCCTGAGTGTATGTGCGTGCCAACTAAATAACGCGACGAAAAGAATTTGTATAGGCAAGATACCTACCGAAGCACAAACTGTGCGAATAATAAAGACTAATTAATATAAAGTTTGATGTGTTGTGATTTAATTTTAACTTGATGTTGGCTGTAAAAATGTGAGGTTATGAATGGTAAATATAATTGGCATGGAACTATATTTTGTTTGCGACATTTTATATTGTGGTGATGAAATGAAAATTTGTGTATAACACGAGCGAGTCAATAAATGAACCGCTTCAGTACATTCTCCATTTTTGTTTTCCGCATCGATATTTCAAATATCTGACCCTGTAAACAAGACTGACAGTTTTAATTCGTTTTAGAGACAACTGGTGTGAGAATATTAAAAAAATTGCCGAAACAAAATTTCGCTTCAATTTTACTTCGCAATAGCGAATGGGTTTTGACACGTAATTGTAGTACTAATTGTACTAATTTGATAGTTTCGTATGTCTCATTTTAACTTCTGAAGGGGAACTAATTTCTCTTAGATCCTCATAATAATATTTTCTATCTATCATAAAATTTACTCACCTTAAAACTACACTGTCTCAGAAAATTGTTCACTCGGTTAAAAAAACATTGATAAAAAAACAATTACAAATTAAAAAATACAGTTTTTATTTTTTTACAATTAAAATCGGATTACATAAATTAATTAAGTTTTACGTTTGATATGATTTACTATTTAAACAGCCTAAAACGCTATCAAATAATTGTCCGTTTACTTGCACTTTTATCAAAATTAGCACTAGTACATTAACAATTAATTATTTGTTGCACTCCTATTTTCAACTAACGGTAAATTACGAAATTGATTTTACGTAAAATTTTATTAGTTGCATTTTTTACATGGTAAAAGAAATATTGTTTAATTAATTAAAAATGTATGATTCTCGGAAATTTCCAAAATAACTAATCGCCCGCGATTTTTGATTCAATACGTCATCCAGAACTTAGAAAAAAAATACCTAGGGATGGTTCCTGGGCGTGATCGCAAACGAAAGCTGCACGAACATGAAGTACATCTAATAGAGAGGGAAATAAAACAGAATCAAAAGATTATTGCTCCAACGATCGCTCAAAAATACGCAATATTTTGCATAAACGCGAGTATCGTGGATCTGCGGATCGCAAAAATGTATTTTCGAAAAAAAAAAACATAAAATAGTGCCTGGAATATGGCATTCGACATTAATTGAAACCGTAATGAACCGGTTTTGCAATTTGGATATTTTCAAGGATAATTTGTTAACCAGTGCTGATGAAACGGGACATGGGCTAGATTTTCGCTCCGTACATGACAATGACCCGAAGCATTCAAAGCTCATTTCAAAGCTGATCAAGGAATGGTTATTGTACAATGTAAAGACAACACTCCCTCACCCTCCCCAGTCACCAGATCTAAACCACATTGATAATTTATGGCATTATTTGAAACGAAAGATCCGTGAATATCAAATTAGCGGTAAGGAACAATTAAAACGCGTCATTGTGATGGGCTAAAATTAGCCCCGAATTAATTCGGAAGTTGGTTATCTCACTGAAAAGAAGGTTGCAAAGTACCATTGCATGCTAAAGCTACAACACCAAACATTAGACCTAATCTATTTTTTACCAAATTCTCTCAACTTTTTAATTTGGAATCGTTTTAGGCTGTTTAAAAAGCAAATCATATTAAACGTAAAACTAAATTAATTTATATCATGATTATTATTATTATTTTCAGGTTCTTAAATGGAATTCCAGTTTTAAAACAAACAAAAACTAAATTTTTTGTATGATCTGGAATTGTTTTTTATCAATGTTCCGTTAACCGAGTGCTGTACGGACAATTTTTTGAGACTCCGTACTGTACGTCCGCGTGGCATATTTTTGCTTTAAAATATACAACACAATGAAATGAAATGACAAACACTGCAATTGCGCACAAGTGATCATGAATATTCAAGAAAATTATAGGTGTCGTAAGAGAATATAAAATTATGTATGCGTGTTTATATCGTGTTTTCATATAAAACGTGTAGTGTCGATTTTGATTCTCAAATTAAATACGAAATTTTGCATAGAGGGCATCCCATCATCATGAGTACGTCGGGGTAGTTGACGTTGATTAAGCTGCATTTACAAAATAGTTCAGTGATATAGGATTGTATAAAAAATGTTATTTGAAATCCTTTTTTTTATATGCGTGGTACTATATCAGGTCATCTACGTAAAAGTTGCTTTTGATGTGATTTAACATTTGATGTGAATATTAACGAATTTCTTAAATCGGATTTTTAAATTTCGCATGATTTTAATCATTGAAACCTAAGTTTAGAGTCGAATTTTTGTTTTACTTATATTACGACTAAAAATTGAAAATTATTAATGATCATCGGAAATTATATGAAACTTTTAAAAATGTCACCGTCGTCATCGATCAGATTGCAATCAGACGAAGATAAACCCCTTTTACATCCTGACCCCAGTGTGATTTGAACTAATTTTACAACACTTCCATTGCAAATCTTATTTGTCGGAGCTACGTTCTTAAATAATTTGTACTGGATACTTAAGGGCACCGATACTGTTATTACGGTACTAGTAATTAATAAAGTATCGATATTTTATGTGCCTATAGGTTTAAAAAATCTGTTCAGCAAAACAAAACTGAAAATTCTGTCGACTATTTTTTTGGTTTACTGACTCGCTAAATTTGTTTGTCTAGTACGGCTTAGAAGAGGGTTAATAGCATTTGATTAAGAGTTAAGAATTAGAATTTTCTTGGTGGAATGGTGCACGAGAGTTTATAAAGAATCTGATAGAATTATTTAAATTGATATAGATATACATACTTGAACTCTGTACATGATTGACGAAAGCAATTAAAACTTTTTTCAATTGGAAATATTTTTTTTCGGAAATTAAACGTTTTTCAAAACAAATTAATTTTTTTTTTCTGTTGTTTTTGGTATTCCACATAGTTATCGCGGAAATTGGAGTATGTATTTGTATTTCAATAAATTTTCCTAGGGACTTTCCAAATAATTAATTGAATTAAATTTAGCAATCAACCTTTAAAAATAAACATCAAAAATTTAAAAACAAACATTTTCGAGTGGACTTCAATTAAAAATTTGAGAGAGCTTTGACATCGATTATTGCTAATGTTTTAATCAAATTTGTCCTCCAACACATTTAAACATATGATCTTAATAAACGTATTAATTAATATTTTATCAACAGATGAGTTGGTCAAAGCAAAGCGGAACTCAAAGCGATTGTTACAAAAAGCGACCTGGCATAAAAGGCGCTTACAATTTCTTACAAAGTCCTTTAAAGCGAGCGTCCATGCAGAGCCTTATAGAGTATAGAGCTATAATCATTCGTTATAATTTCTCAGCTGCTTTTTTAGTGGTATAACTTTTGACTGTACGAATGATGTATAAATATTGTTTTTAGCTTCAATTTTTCCAAGCTATTTGAAAAAATGTTACTAACGAAATTAAAACCAGTGTTAAGCGCCATATTATTCCAGACCAGTTCGAAATATTACTCAAAACTAGAAGCACATCCCATCGAATTGGCCAGGGATATACTAAATAACCACGGTTTAGGCAACTAAGAAGAACAGATCCACTCGGACTGATGAATCTGTAAATTTATTAATGTTTAGGTATAATCTAAATTACTTAAATCGTGAACACAAATAATAGGTATTAACATTGGTTAATATTTAAAATTTTAATAATTTTAGGTTAAGATTTGAATACTTCTTGTTGGTTTCTTTTGTTGAAAGATTCAAGAACAAAGCCATTGGCAGCATTTAAAAAGAAAAAAAACTTTTGTTGTATAATGACGCAACATAATACCCTGTAAATGGTAATAAATATATGTATATATTTTTAAAAACACACCAGGGTACGTATTTCAGTCCAAAAAATGTGCGATGTGCGAGTGCAAACCGGAAAGAAATAGTATTCGTAAAATATATGTGTATGCGAGCAAAAAGCATGGGCGACTTGTGATATTTGGGAAAGTAAGCACCAACAATTTGCACCGATTTCACGCGACTCAATTCTTTTTGATACTGGGATCACAAAAATTGCACTAACACAAGTAAATTATTTGACAAAACACAAACGCAAGAAGTATATTATATACCATATATGTATAAGAAACGAACATCGCACATCGTACATTTTTTGGACTGAAATACGTACCCAGATTACGCTATATGTACGTAACACAATGATATTTATGTATACATAATAGGTATATTCGCGGTTTTTTTTCTGGTTTTTTTCATTTTCACGTTAATATTTCACAGAACGGTTAGACGAGTGATCACGGCTACAGAGTACAAACAATTTTTGTTGTTTAATTTATATGTGTTAATTTTCTTCTGTTTTTTTAATAATGTTGTGATTCATAATAATTATTTTTAAATAATGTTTTTTTAAAAAACTTGCTGTAATGTTCTCATTATTTTAATATGTCAGAAGGTATGTAAAATATTTCTATTGTTAATTATTGTTTAATTTGGTTTTTTATGTAAAGTATTGCCCTAATGATGTGAATGTATTTTTAGTTACTGATGATGGCTAACAAGCCGAAATATCTAACAATAAGACGTTTTTTAAAATAATAAAAACTAGATTATTGAATTAATTAATTTTGTCTATAATAAGCTGCTTTTTGGAACTTACAAAAAAACTTTTATATAAAATGTTCACATCTGTAACAACAACTACAAAAATACTATATTGATATTAAATTATTATTAATTACTTTAATATTCAATTTAATGGGCATCATGAGTTCCAATATCCTCTCCACTCCACCGGAAACTAAAATTTAAAGCGAGAGACGAGTATAATTAATATCATAAACTCGATTACTAAACACTAGACTATACTACTTTTTTATTTATTTATTTATTTATTTATACTGAGAAAAGTCTACAAATATGACTTGAATTTATAACATACTGAACATGGTAGAATAAAAATTAAATTAAACAAAAAAAGAATAAAAATTGAGCTAAAAATATTTTTAGGTTGGAGCAAAATGTTGCTTCAACCTACGTTTAAAGCTGTTTTTACTTAAGTAAAAGTCGAACAGATGGTCGATTTTATTAAAACTCTTCGACATCATGTTTACCGGTTCATTGTCACCATAGTTTGTTCTGTGTTTATTTAGATGAAGGAACTCATGATCTCTTAAATTCCTACTCGGTGCCTTTATTTTAATTGATTCCAGTATGGATGGTGCATCGATTTGATCAAGTAAAATATTTCCAATAAACGAACACTTTAAAAGCTCTCGTCTATTTGCCAATGTTGTCATTTGATAGGTTTTGCATCCAGTAGCATATGATGGTAATCGCTTCAGGTTAACGTGGTGCGGTAAGTCATGGTCATAATCCCATCCGTCTTTACACGTTATATACCGTATAAACTTTTTTTGGACACTCTCGATTTTTCTGATAGGTTCGTCGTAAAAAAGACACCAGATATTGACAGCATATTCAAGTTGAGATCTCACGTAGGCATAATACAGGATCTTGATTGTCTCTAGGTCATGAATATCCCCAGTCCAACGCTTAATAAAACCAAGCATGGAATTGGCTCTAGCAACGCATTGTTCAATATGCTTAGTAAAGCACATGTTTTCAACGAAAGTAACCCCTAGGTCTTTAATCTCGAATACTTTTTGTAAAAGTACGCCATTTATTTGATATTGTTGTGTAACAGGGTTAACTTTTCGATGGAACGATAAACTCTTACACTTGTTGATGTTGAGACTGAGGAGGTTAGACTCACACCATTTCGCTAGATTGTCGATGTCTTCTTGTAGCTTATGGGTATCGCCGATGTTTTCTACTGTTTTAAAGATTTTGAGATCTACGATGGATAAGGTAGCATTTTCGAGTGGGACATTATCCTGAATAGATAATATATATTTGCTTACGAGTGGCATGCAACGTTTTATCTACCTTTGTTGAAATAAATTTCTGAAATGTACAAGTAGAAGAAGTTCCATTTTGTGTATTCACACTGTAACATTGAATTTTGAATATAATTTATCAAAGTGACTATTGCTTAGGCTGTTATGATGAGCTTTTTGTTTAAATACTACTAGGGGTAACCACTATATACCGGGAAAATATTAGATTGGTAAACTCACAGGCTTCGGAGAATGATAGTTATTGCATAAAATAATTCTCCTGCGGCTGCGGTTGTTCAACAAATTATTAATTAAAAGCAATCTATTTGGTAAACAACGTTTTTAGTTTTTTTTAATTCATTAACGTCCCCTAAAAATGTTTATATGTAGAATCCCACTTCGAGCGCACATGCTGGATTCCTTCAAAATCAGTTAACAAATAGCCAAGTTTCATCCTAATTTGCCAAATTCCAGAATATCATTCTATTTTGTGTTCTTGCATTGATCGGACGTAAAATATTATTTTTATTTTCATTGTTTATTGTTGAGTCATAAATAAATATGTATAATTTTACTGTTCTTACTAGTTGCGAACAATATTAAGCAGTTAATTTTTTTAAATTTTATTGTATTATTAAATAGTCAAGCTTCAAATAAAAAAAACTAATTTTCTTTTTTTTTTTAAACAAACTATGTACTTTAATAAAGTTTTGTGCAGTGTTTGTAAATCTAAAACGTAAAAGGTTAACAATAAAATAAGATTATTTGGTTCTACTAAAAGTGCTGTATTTCAAAAATATATAATTTACTGTATTTGATAAACCGTTTATATATAGTATATCATTTACCGTATTTTAATCAGCTGTGAAATATAAAAAACTATAACATAAAAATAAATTGTTTTCATCATCCACTTGCATTGATCATTCTTTGCTTGTATTCGATCAAATGATCTTTCATGCCTCAAGCCATCTGCAACCAACCTTAAAATTTCGTATCATCACTTCATCGAGATATTATTCAAATTTGATACAGTTTTGAAATCCGGAAATGAATTCGTCGAGCTGGCAGACTGAACGTTTGTTCTGAACCTAGATGATGCGATGCGTCTCTAGCTCTTGATATAGTAATTGATATTATTACGAACATTTTGAAGCAGTGTTTTATTTATTGTCGGGCTAAAAATATCAGGCTCTTACAACCTGGATCTCATCCTGCCAGTCGAATTAAAAAAAGAGACCAATTCAGAAGGTATGTAAAAGATCAGAAGGTATGTAAAATATTTCTATTGTTAATTATTGTTTAATTTGGTTTTTTATGTAAAGTATTGCCCTAATGATGTGAATGTATTTTTAGTTACTGATGATGGCTAACAAGCCGAAATATCTAACAATAAGACGTTTTTTAAAATAATAAAAACTAGATTATTGAATTAATTAATTTTGTCTATAATAAGCTGCTTTTTGGAACTTACAAAAAAACTTTTATATAAAATGTTCACATCTGTAACAACAACTACAAAAATACTATATTGATATTAAATTATTATTAATTACTTTAATATTCAATTTAATGGGCATCATGAGTTCCAATATCCTCTCCACTCCACCGGAAACTAAAATTTAAAGCGAGAGACGAGTATAATTAATATCATAAACTCGATTACTAAACACTAGACTATACTACTTTTTTATTTATTTATTTATTTATTTATACTGAGAAAAGTCTACAAATATGACTTGAATTTATAACATACTGAACATGGTAGAATAAAAATTAAATTAAACAAAAAAAGAATAAAAATTGAGCTAAAAATATTTTTAGGTTGGAGCAAAATGTTGCTTCAACCTACGTTTAAAGCTGTTTTTACTTAAGTAAAAGTCGAACAGATGGTCGATTTTATTAAAACTCTTCGACATCATGTTTACCGGTTCATTGTCACCATAGTTTGTTCTGTGTTTATTTAGATGAAGGAACTCATGATCTCTTAAATTCCTACTCGGTGCCTTTATTTTAATTGATTCCAGTATGGATGGTGCATCGATTTGATCAAGTAAAATATTTCCAATAAACGAACACTTTAAAAGCTCTCGTCTATTTGCCAATGTTGTCATTTGATAGGTTTTGCATCCAGTAGCATATGATGGTAATCGCTTCAGGTTAACGTGGTGCGGTAAGTCATGGTCATAATCCCATCCGTCTTTACACGTTATATACCGTATAAACTTTTTTTGGACACTCTCGATTTTTCTGATAGGTTCGTCGTAAAAAAGACACCAGATATTGACAGCATATTCAAGTTGAGATCTCACGTAGGCATAATACAGGATCTTGATTGTCTCTAGGTCATGAATATCCCCAGTCCAACGCTTAATAAAACCAAGCATGGAATTGGCTCTAGCAACGCATTGTTCAATATGCTTAGTAAAGCACATGTTTTCAACGAAAGTAACCCCTAGGTCTTTAATCTCGAATACTTTTTGTAAAAGTACGCCATTTATTTGATATTGTTGTGTAACAGGGTTAACTTTTCGATGGAACGATAAACTCTTACACTTGTTGATGTTGAGACTGAGGAGGTTAGACTCACACCATTTCGCTAGATTGTCGATGTCTTCTTGTAGCTTATGGGTATCGCCGATGTTTTCTACTGTTTTAAAGATTTTGAGATCTACGATGGATAAGGTAGCATTTTCGAGTGGGACATTATCCTGAATAGATAATATATATTTGCTTACGAGTGGCATGCAACGTTTTATCTACCTTTGTTGAAATAAATTTCTGAAATGTACAAGTAGAAGAAGTTCCATTTTGTGTATTCACACTGTAACATTGAATTTTGAATATAATTTATCAAAGTGACTATTGCTTAGGCTGTTATGATGAGCTTTTTGTTTAAATACTACTAGGGGTAACCACTATATACCGGGAAAATATTAGATTGGTAAACTCACAGGCTTCGGAGAATGATAGTTATTGCATAAAATAATTCTCCTGCGGCTGCGGTTGTTCAACAAATTATTAATTAAAAGCAATCTATTTGGTAAACAACGTTTTTAGTTTTTTTTAATTCATTAACGTCCCCTAAAAATGTTTATATGTAGAATCCCACTTCGAGCGCACATGCTGGATTCCTTCAAAATCAGTTAACAAATAGCCAAGTTTCATCCTAATTTGCCAAATTCCAGAATATCATTCTATTTTGTGTTCTTGCATTGATCGGACGTAAAATATTATTTTTATTTTCATTGTTTATTGTTGAGTCATAAATAAATATGTATAATTTTACTGTTCTTACTAGTTGCGAACAATATTAAGCAGTTAATTTTTTTAAATTTTATTGTATTATTAAATAGTCAAGCTTCAAATAAAAAAAACTAATTTTCTTTTTTTTTTTAAACAAACTATGTACTTTAATAAAGTTTTGTGCAGTGTTTGTAAATCTAAAACGTAAAAGGTTAACAATAAAATAAGATTATTTGGTTCTACTAAAAGTGCTGTATTTCAAAAATATATAATTTACTGTATTTGATAAACCGTTTATATATAGTATATCATTTACCGTATTTTAATCAGCTGTGAAATATAAAAAACTATAACATAAAAATAAATTGTTTTCATCATCCACTTGCATTGATCATTCTTTGCTTGTATTCGATCAAATGATCTTTCATGCCTCAAGCCATCTGCAACCAACCTTAAAATTTCGTATCATCACTTCATCGAGATATTATTCAAATTTGATACAGTTTTGAAATCCGGAAATGAATTCGTCGAGCTGGCAGACTGAACGTTTGTTCTGAACCTAGATGATGCGATGCGTCTCTAGCTCTTGATATAGTAATTGATATTATTACGAACATTTTGAAGCAGTGTTTTATTTATTGTCGGGCTAAAAATATCAGGCTCTTACAACCTGGATCTCATCCTGCCAGTCGAATTAAAAAAAGAGACCAATTTCGAAAAAAGTTAAAAAAATATCCAAGTGATACGAATTTATGCGAAATATATGATTGTATTTGCAGACAAATTAATGTAGATGTTAAGAGTGAGAAAGAAATGTATCATATGAATCAATTCGCAATTAATGGAGGTAGCGTTAAAAAAAAAATTGAGCCTTGTTAATGAAATTTTCACAAAAAAAGGCTAAAGCATTTTCGATTAGAAATATTTTATTCGATAGCGATACTCTGCTCACATATATATGAAGTAGATATTTCTAATGAGTTCAAATGTTATTTTACTAGCGTTGCTGACAAGTTAAGGACACTTTTTTTTCGCGAATAAAATACCAATAAATCACGACTTTCCGCATAATTACTGTTCTAAAACATTCTTCATGACTCCGACTTCTAATAGTGAAATTTTACCTATTATTGAATCGTTAGAGCCGAAAGAGTTTTTATATAATGAAGGAATTAGTAATAATATTTTGAAAGCTATTTCTTAATTCATCAGCCCAGTTCTTGATCATATATTCAATCTTTTGAACAAGGAGTAGTACCTAAGAGGCTTAAATATGCTACTATTATTCCTATTTTTAAAAGTGGTGACCATAGTGATAAGGGTGACTATAAACCCCATTGCGATCCAGCCAGTTACTCTCAAAGTTCTGGAAAAAGCAGTTAAAACAGAGTTACCATATTCCTAGATCACAGTAAAACACTAAGCGTTCATCAACATGGGTTCCGTCAAAGCAAGAGTACTGAATCAGCTATGTTGGATATTTAGATATTATTCATAATGATCGAAACAATGATAAGATCTGTGCTGGTTTGTGTATTGATACGGGTTGTACGGCATTTGATATGGTAGATCATAAACTTTTATTATCTATTCTGTTTGATGTTGAGTTTAGAGGTGTTTCAAATAAGTGGTTTGCTTCCTATCTAGATGATAGAGCAGCGGGGGTCAGAGTTAATGGTATTTTAAGTTATCTATATTATAACATAGTCATCTGCTAGAGCATTTGCAGTTTCTAATTTATATGAATTCTATTTTTAAACTTAATTTGAATGGCCACAGTACTAGATTTGCTGATGATTTAGCTTTAGCTTATTTTGCTGAACCTGCCAGTGACGTAATTTCTTTGGTTAATTCTGACTTAAAGGTTTTACGTATTTGGTTTAATAAGCATTTCCTGATACTAAGTAAAAAAACTAAGTTTATGTGAAATAACATATCAAAGTGCTTCTAAATGTAATTCAGTTAGTTGTCATACGGATTGTTTGAATCTAGTCAACTCTTTTAAGTATCTCAGAATTCATTTGGACACTAACCTTAATTCGAAAGTATGTATCCAAGTTAAAAAGTTACACGGCATCTGCATCAGGTATTTTTTACCTCTTCCATGATTTATACCTGTTCCATGTTCCCAGATTCAATAATGAGAACTTTCGCGGCTATATATTTGTTACTGCTCCGAAATTTTTTAATGCATTACCCGAATATATTCGGTACATTTATTCTAAACAATTCTTATTCTACGTTTGAAATTGGCTATTTGAAACATCAGATGCTTTTTTTTGTTGTGCGTTAATACAATTATTCTTATGAGCTAATTAATTTATATTATAAATATTTTTTTTGAACTTTAGATAACTGATTGGTATTTGAACACAAATAGGTATATTTTTAATGTTATTTTTCAAATGTTGTTAACAAAGTAATTCCTCTCACTGGATTTTTGTCCACAAGTTATCTATTGTTATTTTATAATATAATAAAAATGTAATATTATTGATTGATTGATTTAGTGTGTACGACCAAGCCTAAGGCAAGTTTCCCGGATAACGCAGGGTCCACCGTACACCCTTTTACGAATAACAAAATCGAGGGAAAGGAAAGATATTTTAGTAGCAAAGAATCAACCCGATTCCAGATACCTAAGTAGTTGATAGTTAGTAAATAAGACAGCACACGACAACACAATTTCTAAACTACATGGTTTTTAACAGCTTGTTGTTCCTGGAGAGTTGAGTCAGACTATAGTTTTAGTTCTGAAATTAGGATTAAATTTAATCCCTTTAAGAATGATTATTTGTGGAACTATCTTATAGCGTGGCCGGACAGCGATTCAATAAGCCCGATTTAGCTAAACCGGTTCAGACGCTCTATGAAAGAAACCGCGATTAGCAAAAATTAGGGTTGACACATTACAGCCCCCAACGGAAAGGTCTGCATCCATATATCGAATTCCATACGCTGGTGTAATAAAGAGCTTATTATCCTGTACTAGAAGAGTATGATCGCAGTGGTTTAATTGTTCGACTTCTGAAATGAACATCACGTAATCAGGATCTTGAAATGCAGGGACTTCACGTCGATATATAGAACCTGCGTCGGAGTGGAAAAAGACAAGGCAGATAGAGTTAACAGATCTACAGTATCCGACGGTAAACAAGAATTGGTGGAAATTTGCTCAGGTGCACTACTAGACGTTGCAAGATCCACCTTTGACAAGAATGACTCCTCGCTGAAGGCGCCTGATAAAGCGTCAGGAACTACGTTCAAGGCTCCCTTCCGCGAAAGACACCCCGACACACGGAAAAAAATAAACAAGTTCTCAGCTAAGAAAACGGACTTTTAATTCAAGACAATGTACTTTTCTTGATTTAATAGCCAATTTTCTTATTTCTATCGAGTGTTTCTTCATGTAAGAATTGTTTTTCTTGAAATGAAGAAAAAATCGAAAGAAATAAGAAAATTAGCTTTTAAATCAAGAAAAAGTACATTTTCTTGAATTAAAAGTCCGTTTTCTTAGCTGAGAACCAGTTTTTTTTTTGCCGTGCATATCCTTTTTTGACATTAACCAGGTTAGACTGGCATAATCCGTGTATATCACAAAAGTATACCCTTCTATATATGGCCGAAACTTTTGTACGCTGATCACCGCAGCGTAGCATTCCAGTTCAGTCACCGAGTAGTTTCTCTGAGCCGCATTGAGCTTATGCAAGATAAACGCAATGGGGTGTTCAACTCCCCCAGTATCGCACTGTATAAAGGCCTTACTGTATTGAGGTTGGTCAGGACGGGAGTAGAAGACAAAGACAGTTTCAATGCCCGAAAAAATGCATCAGCAGCGGCCGACCACCAAAACTTCGCAATTTCCCGGTAAGATCTATTAAGGAAGCGGCTAAAACGGAAAAATTGGGAATGAAGCGGCAAATGTGTTTGGGGATTTTGGAAATAGGAATCTCCAAAATTGCTTTACACGTTTCCCTGCTACACAAGTAACCTGCTTCCCTCAACATGAACCTACTCTTAGCGAGATTGATGGTTAAACCCGCAGTTTTTAACCTAGTAGCAACTTCTCTCAACAGCTCAAAATGTTCAATCAGCGAGGCGGATGTGACCAGCATGTCATCATGGTACATAAAGACCTTATCATGCAGTTGGTGCGCGGTTACTTTGTTCACCAAGCGACAAAATGGCTGTGGTACGTTGCATAACCCAAAAAGCATCACCTTAAACTGATACAAAGGCCACCCAGGAACCGTAAACGCTATCATATCTCTGGATTGTGGGACGAAAGGTATTTGCCAAAAGGTGAATTTTAAATCAATCGCCGAAATAAATCTGGTTTGATCCAAATGACCCCACAAACCATTGATAAGAGGAAGACGATACACGTCCTTAATGGTAGCCTTGTTCAGTTCTCTAGCGTCTAAGCACAGACGAACTTTGCCATTTTCCGTACGCACAAGAGTAACCAGGAAGCACCAGGAACTTTGTGATTCCTCGATAACTCCCAAAGACAGCATCCGATCTAACTCGGTATACATTCATTTTTGTATGGCTGGAGAAACAGAGTAAAAAAATTGTTTAACTGGTTTGGCGGGATATTATTAAATAGGAAGTTCGGTCTAACCCCAGTTTAGAACTTGAAGGGAAAAGTTCTTTAATACTGCCAAGAGTATGTTGCTCATCACAAGAGAGCACATCACCATCGTATTGAAATCCATTGCGGAGCCAAAGGAGAATTAGTAACAGCTGCTCATTTTTTGGTCGTACGATGTTTAACAATTTCTCCGATATACTCTCCAAAATATGGTAAAAGTTAAATAATACTTGTTAAAATTATCTTTAGTTTTACTAGAGTACCTCAGTTGTCTAGATTTGTTAAAATGAGAAAAAAAATAATTAATCACAAAATTTTCAAACGTTCTTAATATTTTGAGAACCTGCTTTGCTTGTTTGTATAATTTTTCAACTAGAATTTTTTTCAAGTGGTAATTTTTGGTTCGATTTTACCAAATTTGTGCTGCCACCTAAGTAAAGTGTATTGATTTAGTGACCAGAATGCTGTTGTTATAATATATGAAATAATAAATCAAGTATTACAAGAAAGTGAAAACGATGTAAATACGTTGCCATAAACTGTATTTAAATTTAAAAAAATATAATTTATATCATTGTTTTGTATAAGAAGAGTAATGCTTTACAAATTTTGCTCTTTATTCAGAATTCCAGCAACAGACGACGTCCTTAGAAATTTAAGGTCACCTTAAGTCGCTCCAAACCCTACAAGTTTTTTCTCACCTTTCTCCTTTTTGTAGTTTTTCGAGATTTTTACCTGGGACTATTAAAGTGGAACATCCGGAATATTATCAGCCAATTTCAGTTTAATTCAAAAGATATACTATATTTCACTGTAAGTAAAATACAAAATAACTTTTTAATTATTGCCCTTCTTTGCAGGTTCGATAAACTCTTTGTGCTGTCGGGTTTTCTCTTGTTTAAGAGGGGAGAGAGAGAAAAGTATCTTGTTCTTTGAATGAAAAATTGGGTTGTTCGAACCGGGAGGAAAGTATAAACTGAAATCATTGCAATTCAGCTTCAATAGCATAGGACAATTAAATACAAAATTTAGACACACAAAACACTACTATTTTAACAAACTAGTTATACGAGTATATTTATTGTCGAGAAAATCGTGTTTGGCTACACCTCCGTTTCTAAATTTCTCTTTCAAGGTTTCATTCAAATGATCATTATAACTTCTTTCAAAATTAGAAATAATGGATACGGAATATGTTTTGTTTCTTTAGAAGGCTTCTTCTCATAAACAAAGTTGCATAAAATGGTTATTTTTTCATTTGAACAATTTTTGCTCACCCCACAATATATTTTATATAATGGAAAAATGGCATATATTAAATTTTATTTATATTGATCAGTGTTATAAAATTAATTAAGGCAAATATTGTATTATTATTGTATTATTTTTTTTTGTTTTCGAACGTGAAAATAATTGAGTTTTGCAATGAAATATAGTGTTTTTTTGTGGGAAAATATACATATTGTAATCTGACTGTTTTCTCTCCATCTGATTGTGAATAATTGGGTTTAAATGTATGTGTCAATTAAACAAAAAATAACTTGGAAAATAATAGTACGTCAAAATGAAATATCATGCAGATGAGTGTTTATTTGTTCTTCTATTTACCAAGAATATTTGTATAAGGTTATTGCACTGAAAATAAGTGGTTCAGACAATTACTGGTTTGTGGTTGTTTTTGGGAAAAGTTTATAAAGTAATAAGGCTGCACTTCACAAGAAGTAAGACACAACCTTAGCTGTTTAATCTATCACGATGATTTTTATTGACTTATGATCTAACATTTTTAGGAATTTCATTGACATATCTGAAAACATGTATTTACATTGCCAATTCATGTAGATTAAATTTTATATTCAGCTTTTGTTAAAATTAAAAACTTAAAATTTGAATATCGTCAGTTTTCTTAAGCTATTAAGCTATTGCTATTTGTATTTACTTTGCAATCCTATATAACTCGGGATGAAAAATTTTGTTTGTGCGTTAAAATTCTCTCGTATCGAAATTTTAAAATTTTCATTTGATACCAATTTTTAAATATCTTCTAATTATTAATCAAAAGATGTAGGCTTGATTATTATTGTTGTATTTTTGATTCATTTTTTGTTCTCAACACTTAAGTTAATAGTAAAAAAAAAATCGAAATTAAAAAATATCGCAAAGCTGAATTTAGATTCAGTCGGTCAAACCGGTTGTTTGCGGTTGTCCTAACCTATAAATCTAATCTAGAAATAAATTTATGGTTTTGACAAAAGTTTCTGAAACGAAATATTGTTATTTCGACAGAAAAATATCAGTTTCGCGGTATTTTAAAAACATGCGGATAGAAAAATGCGGAAATTTTAATCATCGCTCTATAATCCGTACACGGAAAAAAATAATTTGGTTAACATCACAAAACGACTTCTATTAATTGAGATTTGTGATAAACAATATTTTTTTTTTAATATTCACAATTTTTTTATTGATATAAATAAACCCAGTTTTTCTTTCATTTTTGTGAATTTCAAAAAACTGCTTTTATTAAATTTTTACTCTCAAAATTACTAAAGTTTTTTGTAAATGATAATTAAATGTAAGTGAATTTCAACAAATTTACTGTTTTATGAAATTCATACAGATAGTTTGCACCAGAATCATTAAACTTTTAAATAAAAAATTGAATAAAATCGGTTTAATGATATTCAATAATCATAATTCAGCCATGAAATAATATTTTATAAATTTCTGGCTATGCTTAAAATAAGTTTTCATTTAAATCACAAAACATATTTTGACCTTCGTAACGCTTTTATGAATTTCATAAAAAAGTTGGATTGCTTTAAATACATACTTTAACTATTTTACGTAATTTAGTAACTGACATTATACAAATTAAAATTTACAATTCTTACGATTAATATAGGCCAATTAAACCTTTCGCGCCTATATATCGGGTCTTGATTGTGAGTTAAAAGATGATTTAAACTGGCTCAATACATATTCTGTTCCAAAATAAAACGACTTTCGACAATATCCTATTCGAATACATATATTTCTAAAACAATTTTTTTTTACGAATTCTAAAAAATTCAAAAGGAAAATCAATGAAACTTTGACAGAAAATGATGATTTCCCATCTATTCCCCATGTGCGGTTTTCGATCCACGATTGATTTGATCCCGCCGATTCTGTAATCGACCTGCATATATTCCGTTTAAATATGGTAATGTTTGTAAAATTAAGAAGGATCAAACGTGTGCCAAATCATTAAAACAGAATTAAAGGCTTCAACAATATAAGACACCATAAAATTTAAAATTTGACTTAGAATCTATTCCTCTAATAAAATAATAAATGTATTATTTTTATTTTAAAACACTAAATTTTAAATGAATTTCATTAGATATTTATTTTATGTTAGTCATATAAAACTTATGTTTATCACGAAATAATTGGTATAGGTACTTACAGAACTTTTGTGTTTATCAGTTCATCTTTTGTTAAATACACAAAATTGGTTACAGTCTTTTATGAATTTAACTCAACTTTTGTGAATATCACAAAATGTTTAGTATTAATATACCGTTCATATTTTGTGTAATGCAGTTTGATGTCTTTGTTCGAAGAATCATTTGAAAAAGGACGCTGTTTGAATTGGTTGTGAAATTTAGTTTTTAAAAAGTAATTTTTTTTAAATAGCGAGCACATTTATTAACTTTAAGAAGTGTACTTTATGCGTTGTAATCTTGGTGTGCAAACTAAAAATTAAATAATTTATCTTGTGCTGTGGACTGAAAGTGGAAGTGAAATATAAAAAAAAATTGTAAGTATGTGTACTTTTGTTAAACTTATAATTTCTTATTCATTTTTCTATTAATTTTAGGGAATTTTACCTTTTACGACATTTTGTTTTAGATTTCAATCTAATAGATATAATTAGTTTACGTATTTTGTGTAACGGTATCAGATATACATATTTGCCTTTCTTTAAATACGTAGTAATTTGTATTAAATTATGAGGTGCTTTAAATGCGGGATAAACGTAATAGGCAATTTTGGGAACTTCAAAATTCATGTTCTTACTTTTCATAAAATGTTCGCAACAGATGGATTCCAATGTTTAGAAGGGGATTGTTTTATATGTTTCTCTACGTTAAAAAGCTTCAGAAAACACGTGTTTTGTAAACACTCAGAAAATTTCGGAACAATAAATGAGATTCCTAACGTAATTGAACATGTGACTTTTCAAAATAATCAAGTTAACAATAGTTCGATAAACCTCCAAAACAAATTTATTAAAAATACTTGTGACGAAATAAATAAATGTTGCCCTTCGACAAATAACAATAAATTTGATACTAATCAAATATTAAAGTTTGTGTTACAAATGCATTCGAATGATTCCTTTTCTCGGAAAGATGTATTGGATATACAAAATAATATTGTTAATCAAATAACTATACCGTTTGTAGCAGAAATAACTAGTTTTATAAAGAATAATTCCAAAACAGACAATTTTATAAACAATTTAGGTAATTTAATGAAACAGTTTGAAAATCCCTTTCAATTTTATAAATCGGATTATAAATTGTTCACTGAACTACAAAACCAAGATCTTTACCTGTCGCCGACATGTTTTTTTATTTCAAAAGAAATAGCTCCAGTAGTTTTTAAAGATAATTTGGTCTACGATGAGATTAGTTCATCGGGAATTCTTTTATCGCTAAAATTTCAATTCAAGAAATTTTTTGAAAAATCTGGAATTTTGAAAGAAGCTCTTTACAATATATCAAATATAGATGAATCTTGCACGTTATTATCTAATTTTATGCAGGGTGAGCTTTGGAAGAAAAAAACAAGGAAATTTTTTAATAAGACTGTTGTTCCATTTTTTCTATATATAGATGATATAGAAATAAATAATCCTCTTGGATCACACGCTTCTCAATACAGTGTTTCAAACATCTATTATGCATTTCCTTGCCTCGACATGTCAAGATTGGAAAATATCTTTTTGGCAGGAATCATAAAGTCCAATGATATGAAATGTTATGGGAATAACTCCTGTTTAAAAGGTTTGATTTCGGAAATAATAGATTTGGAACAAACTGGATTAATGGTAAATGCACTTGATAAAAATTTACAAGTCCATTTTGTGCTAGGCTTAGTTTTAGGTGATAATCTTTGTACTAGTAGAAATTTTTGTACTAGTCTTGTTGCGACGCTATAAATGTTGAAAGCATTAAATACAAAAAATGTAGATTTTCGTCTTAAAAACGACGTGAAACAAACTTTTCGACTACATAAAATTATTCATATACTGTAATGAAATCCTTTTAAACTTTTTAGTACGGCGGCAGCGGTTAAGCTATTGGTGAAAACTTTAAAAGTTTATATTTAAAATAAATGCACTAAAATAAAATTAGGAGATGGGTAATTTCACAACCCCGCACATGCGACAAAATGAAATTATTAATATTCATAAAAACCCTTTCATTTGGTATCAAAACTTTATATTGGATACCCAAAATATGTCCTGTCCTATACACGATAAATAAATAAAAGTCGTACTAATTTCAAGAGCTTTTTATGATATTTGGTTCCAGTTTGGATGTCAAATAAAAATTCTTGCTCACTATTATTATTATGAAACTATTGTAGAGTTTGGTTTTGTTCTCCATCCAAACAAACATAACTTTTATGATCAATCATATCACCAACAACAAAAATGCTAACACAAATATTAAATAATACAATGAAAATACAAAAACTAGTTAAGGAGTTGAGCTTTTTGGGGTGTTTTAATATAAAAATAGCCAGAAATAGTTTAAAGTGGTTATGTATGTATGTACGCTATAGTGTAAGTTATGTTTCACTATACGGCAACATTGATTAATGATAGTTTTCTTTTTTTGAGTTTTGTATTGTGGCTGGTTTTATTGTTTATAGCTCTCCAAAGAGCTATGCGAGAATGTAAAATTTTGTGCAAAACTATTGTGGAAATAGTTTACCTTTTGGTTGACGGAATATGAGAGATGAATGTTATTAATCATTTCTGTTATATACTATGGAGAAATGCTTCATTTGTAAGAAAAGTTTAATTTCGTTAAAAATAAATGAGATTGTAATGTTGATTTATAAGTCAATTTATATACAATTAAATGAACGAATTTTGATCCCTTACAAATTTTAAATTAAAAACTATTTCTTAGAATCATTTTTTAAAAGCGATTTATATTAACTGTCATTAATAATGTAGACGAGGAAACAATAGTGAGACCAAAAGCTACTATGATTTTTTTCAATGTATAAGTGTACGAGGAATAAATTTCGCGTTAGGTTTAGGTTAGGCTAAATTGGCGCTCCAAGAAGACCGGCATAGACATAACCTGGTCCGTAGCCATACGACAATTTATTATTTATCCACCTACTCAATGAAACCATTTGGAGCTATTAACAAAGCGCTGGATATTCCTGACGTCCATCCTACTGAGGTCCATCAGGTCATTTAGAAGGAATGCCCCTAAGAACTTTAACCTGTTTCAGGCCAGAAGAGGAAAGGCGGAGAGAAGTACTGCCTCTTCCCTTCGCCTTCACAACTGCGTGGACAGTATTCATGTGAGGAGAATTTATATCTACTCGCTTGCCTACCAGTGAGATAATGCCCTGTAATCACTTAAACAACCATACTGACCTGACACCACTGAAGTGAGATCAGCTGTTTAGATTTCACCAAATCTAACTTTGGCCATACCTGCCGAGTTCTAACACATAAGGTACTATTTGACCATCTGTCGTTCATCAACTTACTAGCTCCTTTCTGAAGCAGTACATAAAGCTATTTACATAAAGCAAGGGTATTTCAATATTCTTTTTGCTTTTTGTAGTATGGTCTATAGTGCTACGTCGAGCCAGCTCATCGGCTTTTATATTCCCTTTATTATTGAAATACAATGGCACCAACATTAGATGGATATTGAACTGATCTGTCATCTCGTTAAAAGACGAGGGACAGTTCTGCACTACTTTCGACGTGAGGCTAAAATGTGAATATCACCGTCCGATAATACATTATACCTTAACCAGTCTGCAACTTCCTTTATGGCAGTTTCTTTAGCTTGGAAACGCTAAAATAGTCGGGGAGACGAAAGGAGAGGTTTATAAGAAGTTCCTTACAGAGCACCCCATCCCCGACTTTCCCTTCCCCTTTTGAACCATCAGTGAAGAAGTTTACAACTTCTGGTTCCAGAACTGTATCCATCAATCAGCCCTCTGGGTTCCCTATCTCGAGGGAATTAAGACCGGAATTTTGTGTCAACAAATAGTCACGGGACAGTATAGTCGGTGGTCTGGGGAATCTCTTTGTTACACAAAATAGATGAGTGCCCTGCATTGTTACAGGTCCACATTGAGGCAAATTTCAGTTGTATAGCAGTACAAGCTACGAACAGTTTTCCCAAAATGTCAAAAGAACTCAGATGTAGCAGAGTCACCAGTACCTGGGTAGATGTGCTGTTCAGTGTACCACTGAGTCTGTTCTCTGAACTTTCGCCAACAGCTTTTGGTTGAGAGATTTGTCCAGAGCAGACCATCAGACTGTTACCCCGTACAAAAAAAAATGGGTCTCACTACTGCGGTGTACAGTCAATGTACAGTGTGGGGCTCCATAGCCCCATTCTGTCTCAATGGCGGTTATGCAAAACTATAGCGCTACCGTAGCTTTCTATACCCTTTCCGAAATATTAGGTTTCCATTAAATTTGATATCCAAAACGAGAACCAGTTCTTCGCTTCATCCATAAAACTCAAGGTAATCCCATTTAGAGTGGGAGGATCGATATAAGGAAGTTTATATTTCCTAGAAAAGTAAAGCAATTCAGTTTTGTGTGGGTTTCCATTCATCCCACAATCTTTGGCTCATTTGGAAAAGACGCACAGGGAATTTTGCAGGAGTTCACTAAGCGTACTGAAATATTTGCCACGGGCAGCAATAGCAACGTCATTCGCATAGGCAATCACCTTGAAGTGACTATCCTCCAATTTTAGTAACATGTCATTAGTGATCAAATTCCAAAGTAAGGAGGATACCTTTACTTACAAGTCTTCTAGCAGAGGACTCCCCAAAACTCGTCTTTGTTGAATATCCGCAAGGATAATACCATCAGGTCCTGGCGACTTATATTGTTTAAAATTATAATATTTATCGCCCACAGAATCTTCATTCTACTAATAATTTGACCTACGAATCTATTTGCCCTTTTACCTACTGACCAGGTAACTTAGCAAGTAATCACCTACCTTCCAGCAAGCCTTCTAGTAGTCCTCATACCACCCGGTCGTGGAAGACAACTTGAGATGGAAGATAGTACTTTTTGTACCCTTAACGTCTCTGAAGAGTCCTGGATTTTGCCGCAGTATAGTCTTCACGATCTGTTCTTGGCACTTTTTAATTCATATTTGTAAGTTTTAAGGATTTCCTTAACGGAGTCCTAGTCTACAGTAGCTATTGTTTTCCTTGCATTTTAGAGAGCCTTTGCATTTTTGACGGGTTTGCTGAATCTCCTAGGACCACCAAGGTGGCGAAGATTGCCCCTACTAAGAAGATTTGAGCCTACTATCACTCTATTAAAAGCGCTGGACGGCTTGTCCAATAAGGCATCAAGTTGTTGCTTAGTTCCTTGAGATTTTGGCTCCGGAACTGGAAATGAAGTACTCTGAAAAATTAGCACTCTGTACCTAAATTTTGATTGTATGTATATAAATATTGCACCTGTATATGTATATATTCCCTGTTTTGTGCATATTTCAAAACGGAATACATATTTCAAAATGGAATATGAAAATATGACATTTGGTACACTATGGCATATTTCAAAACGGCATATTTTAAAACGACATATGGTATACACTATGACATAAGGTAAACGACGGCATATTTTCATATGGCATATGGTATAATAAGGCATTTTCTAAAACTTGGCTATTTCTTAGCCGAGTATGATGAAATTTGGCAAGTGCAATGAAAATGGAATACTAAACCGGATTTTAGACGAAGTTCTGTAATATGGCCAATTAGGGAGGAACTTACCTATTAATTAACCGAATATGATGAAATTCAACATATACGTTAGAAATGGCCTTCTAAAAAGAATTTTTGTTGAATTTCTAGAACATAGCCAATCATTATGGTACTTGGGTATTTCTTAAACGATTATGATGAAATTCGACAAGTGTAATGGAAATGGGATCCTAAAATGAGTTTAAGTAGAAGTTCTGGAATATGGTTAATTTTGATAGAATTGGGATTATTAAATGGTTTCTAGATAAAGTTCTGAGATATGGCAATTTGTATACAACTTGGCTATTTCATAACTGATTATGATGAAATTCGACAAATATGATGGAAATAGGATTCTAAAATGAGTTTTAGATAAATTTAAAAATCGGCTATTTCTTAACCGATTATGATGAAACTCAACAGTGCGATGGAAATGGGATTCTAAAATGGTTTTAATCATCAACTTGTAAAGTTACCCTATACTTACTAAAATTGCCCTTTACCTATTGGAATTTTATTTCGCTTAATATAATTTTCTTTCACTTATTAATGCAATTAAATTTATTCTCCCAACGGAAATAAAAATATTGGCAATAAAGATATACTTGGAAGTGCTTATTAATATCTATAATTTTTCATTTTTATTTAAATCTAATTTTAAACTGTATATTGGTCCTTCCGGTTTATTCTTTTGAACTAATTGTATACCAACACCAAAATTTAGCAACATAATTGGATAATAGCGCATTTATTCAAGGATTTTTTATTATTTTAGTAAAGACTTTTTTCAAATCACTAGTATGAACTCGTTTAAAGACGAAAATAGGGTTCTAAAATGGTTTTAGATAAAACCACAGAGAATTACTTCGGTCTAAAAAGACCAAAGTATTGAAATCCTGTCAAAAATTAAGAAAAATTTGGTGGGTCCAAAACCACTTTTCTCGACGTTTTGAAAGTCCCTGAGTCTGAAAATGCAAAAAAAAAAAAAATGTCCGTCCGTCTGTCTGGATGTCTGGATGTCTGGACCCATAGTATCTCGAGAACGGCTTGTCCGATTTGGATTTTTTTTTCGACAATCTGTTTCTATGGTCAAGGCGGAGATTTGAAAAGCTTTTGGAGACTGTACGTCAAGGGGGTGGGGTACCTGCAATACGAATTGACCCAAAATACCTGCTTTTATTTACGATTTTTTATATATGCTTATTTGATTATTGGATTGGGCATTGAATTGGGAATTGATTTGAAGGTTAAATTAGGGGTCAATTTGCGCGTTGAGTTGAAGTTGAGTTGGAGTTGAGTTGGGGTTGAATTTGGGTGTAGTGAATAGTTGACACATTTTTTATATGATGGAACTTCCGTATTTATCAACCGATTATTATGAAATTCGACATGTGTGTTGAAAATGGGATTCTAAAATGAGTCTTGGATGAAGTTCTAGAATATGGCCAAGAATGATGGAACTTGCCTATTTCTCAACCGATTATTATGAAATTTGATATGTGTGTTAGAAATCGGATTCTAAAATGAGTTTTGGATGAAGTTCTGGAATATGGCCAAGCAGGATGGATCTTTCCCATTTCTCAACCGATTACGATGAAATTCGACATTTGTATTGGAAATGGGATTCTAAAATGTTTTTTGGATGAAATTCTGGGATTTTGAAACGATTTCTGGATGAAGTTCTGGAATATGGCCAAGTATGATGGAACTTGTCTATTTCTCAACCGATTATTATGAAATTTGATTTGTGTGTTAGAAATGGGAATCTAAAATGAGTTTTGGATGAGGTTCTGGAATATGGCCAAGTATGATGAAACTTGCCCATTTCTCAACCGATTACGATGAGATTCAACATTTGTATGGGAAAAGGGATTCTAAAATGTTTTTTGGATGAAGTTCTGGGAGTTTAAAACGATTTCTGGTTGAAGTTCTGAAATATGGCCAAGTATGATGGAACTTGTCTATTTCTCAACCGATTATTACGAAATTTGATTTGTGTTTTAGAAATGGGATTCTAAAATGAGTTTTGGATGAGGTTCTAGAATATGGCCGAGTATGATGGAACTTGCCCATTTCTCAACCAATTATGATGAAATTCGACAAGTGTATGGAAATGGGAATCTAAAATGAGTTTTGGATGAAGTTCTGGAATATGGCCAAGTATGATGGAACTCGCCTATTTCTCAAAGGATTATTATGAAATTTGACATGTGTGCTAGAAATGACGATTCTAAAATAGGTTTTGGATGAAGTTCTGGAATATGGCCAAGTATGATGGAACTTGCCAATTTCTCAACCGATTACGTTGAAATTCGACAAGAGTGTTGGAAATGGGATTCTAACATGTTTTTTGGGTGAAGTTCTGGAATATGGCCAAGTATGATGTAACTTGGCTATTTCTCAACCGATTATGTTGAAATTCGACATGTGTAATGGAAATGGGATTCTAAAATGAGTTTTGTATCAGGTTCTAGAATATGGCCAAGTATGATGTAACTTGGCTATTTCTCAACCGATTATGTTGAAATTCGACATGTGTAATGGAAATGGGATTCTAAAATGATTTTTGGACGAAGTTCAGGAATATGGCCAATTATGATGGAACTTGGATATTTCTCAACCGATTATAATGAAATTGAATATGTGTGTTGGAAGATCCTAAAATGAGTTTTTGGATAAATTTCTGGAATATGGTCAGTTAGGCGGTTAGAAGTATCAGTATAATTTGTTATACTGCTTTCGGTATAAAGTTCTAGAATACGATTTTTCGTTTTAAATTGGATGCCTGTATCCATGTTACTGACGCTTTTGACCTGTTTGGCTGTTGTTGTATAAGTAAATATATGTTGGTTATAATAGAAATCAATAATGTCAAAACTGTCACACTAACTTTATGACATTATTGAAGATGCCAAAGACCGAAGTTCTGATCCCCTCGTGAGGTTTCAGCCCTTTATATTTTTCTTCTTAATTCAATGTGATAAAACTCTAGAATGTTGTGAGAATATTTTTAAAAGTTGACAAAGGGTGAATACCCGAAAGATGTACTAAAATTTTAAAAAAATTATTAAAATACCACAAAAAGAAAGTATTCTTGAATATTGTTTTTAATTTTATTTTAAAAATAACATTGTGGTATAAGTGCACTAAAATGGATACCTTTCAAAAATTAAATAAAATGGATACCTTCCAAAAATTAAAATCTAGAATTTTGTTAATTAGGATGAAACTTGGCTATTTTTAACCGATTATTATGAAATTCGACAAATGCGATGGAAATGGGATCTTAAAATAATTTGTAGATGAAGTTCTGGAATAAGATAAATTAATCTCATCAACATCGACGCACTCCCCAAATGCCGGAGTCCCTCAGGGGTCACCTTTGTCACCGACCCTGTTTTTGCTATACATCAACGATTTGCTGGATAGCACTGTAAACCCTATCCATAGCTTTGCGGATGATGCCACATTGCATTCTTCTATTTCATTCGAGGCGGAGCCTAGCATTACAGATCTAAATAATAAACGGTCAGAAGTCGTAACTTCTCTTAATTCCGATTTAAGTACAATATTTGAGTGGGGTAACAACAACTTAGTACAATTTAACGAAAAAAAGACACAAATATGCACATTCTCACGTAAAAAAAGTCGCAACGACTACCCATTTGTGGTAAAAAACCATATCCTTGTGGGTTGCGACTCAATTCGACTGCTTGGTGTTCAAATAAGTAACAAACTCAAATGGAATGAACACATTGTTGCATTGGCTAAATCAGCTTCAAAAAAACTCGGGTTCCTGAATCGATGCAGATGGTTTTTCAAATCGCATCAAGTTCTCCAGATATATAAAACCTTCATCCGACCATGTATAGAGTATTGCTGTCAAGTTTGGGGAGGTGCGTCTGGTACCACCCTCCACTTATTGGACAGGGTTCAACGCCGCGCTATCAGAATAATACGGAATCCCAGACTTACTCAAGAACTAGACAGCTTACAGCATCGCAGAGATGTTGCAGAACTCTGCGTCTTCTACAGATGCTTACATGGTAAATGTTCTGCAGAACTATCGGAGAAAATACCACCATTCGTTACAACAACAAGAGTAACAAGAGGAACAACCAATGCACATAGGTTTAAGGTGAAGCTCCCGAAACCTCGAACTGAAGAAATCAAGCGCGAATTTATATACCGAACATCAAAAAAGTGGAATTCGCTAATACATTTCAAATTTCCGAAGGAATATAAAATGAATAAATTTAAGGTAGCTATTAATCTTTACTTGCAGGATCGCGCATTGGGTGCAGAAGCTCTGACAGTTACAAGGAGCTAGGACCGTTAATAAGTCCGCTCTGCACCCAATTAAAAAAAATTGATAAAAAAAAAAAAAAAAAAAAAAAAAAAAAAAATCTGGAACTTGGTGATTTTTTAACCGATTATGCTGAAATCCATTCTCTTAATAAAATTTTCCTTTACTTAACGGATTTTCCTTTAAACCTTTACCTAACAGAATTATCCTTCAATTAGGTAGTAGAATTATCCTTTATTTGCTTAAATTTTCCTTCACCTTTGCGATTATCATGAAATTCGACAAGTGCGATGGAAATGGGATTACAACTACAAAATGTTGCAATTACAAAATGTTGCAACTACCAAATCTTGCAATTACAAAATCTTGCATAACAAAATAGTGTAATAATTTTGCTGTTTAGTAGGTGTCATTATTAGATTCCATATAATCCGCTCCTATGTGCGGCACGCAATGCGACATGTTTGCTGATCCCGGCTACTACGTCCCCTGAAGCTCAAATCTAAAGCCCCTCGGAGGGCTAAGCAGGAGGGGGAGCGCAGCGACCTCCCGCGTGCCCGTGAGAGTTACCGTAGCCGTTAGACTCTACAATTCTAAGTTAAGTTAGTCGATGTCATTTTTCTTAAATTTATATGTACGAGAAACTGTTATGCAAGATTTTGTATTGCAATATTTTATAATTGCAACATTTTGTAATTGCAATAGTAGTGCACAATTTTGTATGCGAAATTTTGTAATGCAATATTTTATAATGCAAGATTACATACCCAACCCAGTTTTTCTATGTCCCTTATTTTCAGTTAATTTTTCACATGAGCAGGCATTTATGTACATTAAGATGGTTCAGATTCAATTAATAAAAAACAAATTTTAATAATTAATTTGCATACACACATTTTATTTAAAATTATAATTTCATAAGTTAGTTTCTCTTCTTGAGATGTGTTTGAAAAAATATAATAAAAATTAAACTAAATTTGATGGATTAGTGCTACAAATCAATAAAGAGTCATATTATTTGCGATGCCTTTAAGGGAAGACGTATCCTCTTTAGGCCGTCGATTTATCATGATATACCCGTATTTCAGTTTTTTGTCTTTTTCTAGATATTTTATTTGGAAATAATTGTTCACCAGATCTCATTTAGTCGATTCGGTTTTTAATAAAAATTTGTTCTTTGCCTAATGCGTCTATTAACTTATAAAGTCCAACTTGCAATTTTCCAACAACAACTTGCAGCCTGCTATGCCAAGCTTCTAAATTGTTTTGAGTTCGTGGAAAGTTATTCTCAAAAGAGTCAGCAATAGACCAAAAATTGGGACTATATCGTGGCGGTTTATTGTTTTTACCAGCACGACCCGAAATATAATTTGTATTTATCCATGATGCAATGATTTGTACATCTTCATCCAAAACATCCTCTAATTTATATATAAAAGTAAACATAGAAGTAAACAAGTTTTTAGTGACAAAATTTTGTAAAACAAGATTTTGGAGAAAAGATTTTAGAAACAGTCTTTTGTAAACAGTCTTTTGAAAAACAGTAATACGTGGCCAACCCTATGCCGTTACGTACCATATGTCGCTTTAAAATATGCCGTTTTTAAATATGCCATAGTGTACCATATGCCGTAGTGTACCATATGCCGTTTTGACATATGCCATTTTGTTTGAAGTATGCCATAGTGTACCATATGCCGTAGTGTACCATATGCCGTAGTGTACCATATGCCGTTTTGAAATATGCCGTTTTTTCATATTCCGTAATGAAATATGCCGTATCGACCGGGACCCGTTTTGTACATAGATGAGTGCCTGCTGTTTATACATAAAACAAATACAAAATATATTTTGAGAAAGAGTAACATTGTCTCATATATAGAGAGAATGAAAACAATAAAAATAAAAAACTCCCTCAATGCATCTAATATGGAATTTGTAACGCGTATATAATTTATAATACGTTAGTAATTACACTTATCCGAGTTTTACATTTATCTAATTACGTCTAAACAATAACAAACCATTACCATGCTTTATTTAAAACCAAAAGCATACAATTGAAAAAAATTTGATTTTCTTTGTCACAAAACCTTGGCAAAAATTCCGGATGGTATCATGCTAACTGGATAAATATTTTTCGAGTTAATATTCACTGTAGCTTTGCTTTGCTTTATTATTGCAAATTTTTGTTTATCGTTATCGGTTATGATTGCATATCCTTAGGCTGTTAATTAATGTAGCATTAATAATTTAATTTATTTTTCGGCAGATCAGTTGGTTGCATTTTAAATTAATAATTAATGAAAAGAGTATAGTTGACCTCCAGTTGGAGTGCAGAACTCACCATTTTTGCGGCTTAACTAACATTTTGCAAGCGAATATTGAATTTTTCAACTTGAGCTAGAATTTAACATTGCTGCTCGACTCATCAAATCGATTTTTATTAATTTTAGTTGTAAGGATCTATTATTTTATGCATTTAAAAAAAAACAGTTTATTTCATAAAGTTAACTTTTACTTAATATTTGCAATTAAAAACAATTATTTCCACACGTGTCCATAATTATTTCCACAAGGATTTTATTTAATTTTCCTACTAATAACGAGTTAATAATGGGTAAATAAATTAACTGATAAAAGTAGCAAACCGCCGATATCCAAATATCTAGGCCTCCCGTAATTTTGGCTAAACGATTTTTTTCGTTTTTATAATCTAAAATTCTAAAGCATGGGATTTTATTTACTTTTATTTAACGAATCGAACTGTAGCAGGAGGTGAACTTAATAATGTGGGGTTGTGTGAGATCCGTACTAGAAAGTCTCTTTCAAGGATTTTATAATACACCGAAAATGTAACATGTGTACCTTTTTTTATTAAATTCTTTCCTTCTTTTTTTATCTACATATACATAATTAAAAATTACAAAATGTTTGTATTTTATTCGCTTACAAACTACATAACTGCATTGCTGTGCAAAAACTTTGAAATATTGTTTTCAAGTATCCAACAAAAACAACACTAGAATATAAAATTTGGGACCATACCATAATGCAATTTATGAAACTTAAATTACACATAAATAATTAAAGAGATAAATAAATACACAGACAAATGAACAATTTCCATTTAATAATATGTACATATGTATATTCCACTAGAATTATGCAACAATTTTCGGAATGGGTGGTACTGATAAGATGGCAGAACCAAATTTGTTTCAACATGTACAATTAAAGTGCAACTGGTTAAATATTTAGGAATAGCCTAGCAAATAATTGATATTCCATGCGGTGATTAAGTACAACATACGAGTTAGGCATCTAAAATTGTGCGTGACCGAATAATAAAAGGGCGATTACATTTATCTTTTCATCACCGCCCTATATTAAATTCTAAATTGTGAAAGAAAATTAAGCTTAATGATACATAACGTGTAACAAAAAATATGAGGCTTTAATAATAACACAATAATCCACTATCATTATGACAAAATTGCTAAATTTATAGTATTCATTACTATAAAACATACATAAATACTTATAATGAATGCAGTACTACGTACATAGCTGTAGCTATGTTCAATAAATATTTATTGTACGAAAATATTTGCTCTTTTCTGTATCTTTTCGTATTTTATAATAATACATTTTTATGGTGAATTTATGGCAACATTAAAAATAATTTAGCACCAGTTGTAGAGGCACACAAAAGATAGATTTCGAGTTATTAGTGCTTTGGCTCAATATTTTGAGTTTATGTTTAGATTTGGAATCATGTTTAAATAAAGTAACGAAAATTTTTAGATACAGTTTGCAAGAAATTAAAGAGATATAATGGAACTAATTCAAAAGATTATATCAAGAAAATTAAAGGGTAGCGATTTTGACGATTACGAATTTTTAAAGGTTACATTTTTAAAAGAACGTCGATTTTTTCAGAATCGATTTTTTGATGTAAATAAAACAGGCAAGCAAAAAATGAACGTTTCGTCCAGCCCTAAGTTTCCCAATTTTTCAGCAATAAGCAAAAGAAAATAAGAAAAATTAAATCAAAAACAAAGACAATTACATTATGAATTAAAAGAAGAAAATGTATACATTGGTACAATGGTAAACACCTGCGCTCAACATTTTGTTACGTTGTTTTTCAATACAAATTCAAATTGGAAGCCAGGAATTGAAATAGCATTAAGTGCCAGTAATTTTTGTGGATACAGGTAATTAATTTTATCATTATAGGAATTACGCCAAATTAAAGTTCGAAACTAGAGTGATATCGAACAAGCAATTAAAAACCAAAGGACGAGGGAAAAGTTACGAACTAGCGTTTCGACAGCACGAACTAATGAAACCGCTGTACAATTTCCAACATTTTTACTTACATCCATATTTTATTAATACAACAACACGCTAATGAAACCGATGTTTTTCATGCAGTTCGTTTGGAAAATTTACGAAATAGTTCTCACAGACTAATAAAACCGAAGTGCAACGCGGAGTTCGTTTGATCAGTTTACAAAACCTTATGTGCTCAACATTCGTAATTTGAATGTGTTGTGTAGCCAAAAAAATGAAATGCTACCATTTGAGAGTCTCCCTTAGTCACTTTAGAAAGTGTGTGTTGAGTTTTAAAGTCCAAATAAAGCATAGAGCTCGTATGCTGAATTTAAAATGAGAATTCTTTCAGATCAGAAACCAAGAAATTACATAGAGGTTATTAATTGCTCCAACGTGCAATAAATTAGCTGTTTTAGTTGTTGCGGGAAATTTCAAAAAGAATGTTATTTATTTAAATTGACACGTTGGAAATCTGCGTTAATATTCATTGCGAGCTCGTGATGCATTACCATTGCAAAATCCGTAAACAAAATGGATATCAATGTACTCCTCACCTGAGAGTTGCGCCATCATAATATTAATTTTCTTGAATTATTTAAAAGTTTTGATTCACAACACTGACACAACACTAGACAATTTCTCGAAACAAATGACTGAATCTACACCTGCATGCATTTGCTATTGTCAAACAAAATTTTAACTACATTGTTTTTTTTTTTTTTGTGTTTGTGAGTTGCAATTTGTTCACCATAAATTTTACTTTCTTTTACGTAAGTAAAATAAAGTATAGTAATCATGAAAATTTTCGACCTTGAGATTATTGAAGATTTATCTGTTTTGAGGTCCCCTGAGTCCGAAAAAGTGGGTTTCGAAATGATGTCTGTCTGTCAGTCCGTCTGTCTGTCCGTCTGTCTGTCAGTCTGTGTCCACTCTACAGCCCAGATGGCTTAACCAATCGAACTGAAACTTCAGATTTAAGCTTTTTGAATAAATTGGGAGATCCCAGTGAATTTTACTTCAAATCGGTCCACCGGAAGTGGCCACTCCCTTGGGCCAGAAAATTTGTTTTGCAAATATCTTAAAAAGTATAAGGTTTACAAAAAATTACTAATACAAAATGTTTCCAAAAATCAAAAAAAAATAAAAATAAACAAATTAAAAATTAAAAAAAATTAAAATTAAAAATTAAAAAAAAAAATTTAAAAAAAATTTAAAAATTTTATAAAAAAAAAATTAAATATTGTTTTGCCAACACATAAATATATGTGTATATATAGCCTAATTATGCTAATTATAATTAATTTGCACACTACAGTGACATACTTCCGGTTTTTAATGCAAATATTACATAATTGAATGTGGATCATTTTTTCATGTTTCTTAACTTTTTTAACGACTTATTAGGGTTTGTAATACTTAAGTATATATATCGTTTTATAATTGCAAAAATATTTCGCAACTCCTGCCCCCCCCCCACACACTTTTTTACAGGGAGTTACAGCAGTTCTTGCATTTGTCATTTTAATTATTGTGTGTGTTAGCCCAATTATGCTAATTATAATTAATTTGCACACTTCAGTGACGTACTGTATGTTATAAAAATATTTAGCCTACATGTATGTTAAATTGCCAAATCGGTCAACCGGAAGTGGCCACTCTCGGCCCGAAAATGTGTTTTGCACATATTTTAAAAAGTATAAGATTTACAAAAAATCACTAATACAAATTCCAAAAAATTAAAAGAAAAAACTTAAATTCATAAATATCACCTTTTATTTCTTTTACGTGTGTACTAATGAGTTCAAAAAATTGAGTTTTGATGTGGTGTCTGTTGGTATATATGTCTGTCAATTTGTAGTCCAAATGGTTTAACCAATCAAACTGCAACTTCATGTTTAAACTTTTTACATAAATTTTGGGGTCCCAGCTCCCAGCTCCCAGATTCCGTAAAACAGAAAATTTATTTTGCAAATATTTCAAAAATATACAATTTACAGAAAACATGAAATAATAAAAACAATCTTAATTAAGTTTGCGGGAAATTTGAATTATAAAAGTTTCTCAAAATTCGCTGTTCGTAAAAGAAAGTCGTGTGTTGGCCACACCTCCATTTTTTATGTTGAAATCGACACAGCAAAAATATTACCCCTCCCACAAAGTTCGTGGGAAAACCGGCAATGAGGTAAGAAACGAGGAACTGTTGCGTAGCAATTCATGCAGGTGTAGACTGTAGAATGAAGACATTTAATTTTTGTGTTTTCAACATTTAAACAAAGAAGTTGATAATCATCGCATATTGTTTTACTGACTCAAAAAAAAATTGGTACAATATTAACACTGCAACATCTCTTAATTAGATTGAGAATAAACGGTATACGAAGAAAACTATGACACGTGGATACAAATAATATATTGTGGGATTGTAGGGGAGATGATGGCAAATTAAAATTAAGTAAAAAAAATAAAAAATTACATTGGTTCTTTTGAGAGAAACTCAATTTTATAAAAATAAAAATAAAATTCTACTTTAAAGCATCATAGCTCTCAAATGGATGCAAATGCAAGATAACCAATTAAATCCTAATGATAGCCTATACAATTACCAGTCAAATAAAACTAAGTTGGTGCTCTCCGATAAATATTTTGGAAGTAGCAGTTTAATATTTGGGTGTACTTTTTTTCTGAACCAAATTTTTTAAACACCCTATATCTCAAAGGATATCAAAAATAGACCCCCCTCCCCTCCAATACGATTTTTTTTTTTAATGAATCAAGGAATCACCCCTTAACTGATTAGTATCCCAAACCCGGACACCCTGTATCTTTGACCACTATAATTTACTATGGAAAATTATAGCGATATCGCTTATGCCAAGTCCACAACAAGCAGACAAAATAGGAACAAAACAAAGACAATGTGGGTGGAGGATGGAGTATATAAGACAAGTAAATGCTTTAACTTCTGTTTTATAAGCAGGTGAATAAAATTTAATTACTTGTTCCATACATACTTGATAATTTATAAGGTTGTATACAAGAATACTTCAGTTTAATTTTGAAATATATTTTTATGAGAATGGCTGGAATTGTTAATATTCCAAAAACAAAAAATAATCGTGAACTTCGGGAAATAGAACCAATCAACGGTAAACAACTTTTGAGGTTCGACGTTGAAAATATTTAGCGGACAATTTATTGGTTGAACATTTCGTGAATGTGGAGAGCAGAGTGCAAACCAAAAATGCAATTTCTTTACAGTAGCTAAGTGACCCTGGATATCAAAGTGGTATTCTGAGGATATGGGAGAAGATAGAACTACCGTTTGTAAGAACTTTTCATATGTCCCCGAGGAAACAATTAAAAAATCTCATGAATGGATAAAGTTTCCTGTAACACAAGAAGAGCTTGTCGAAATGGCAAATGAGTTTTAAAATTCCAACAGCTATCGGCGCATTGGATTGCACGCATGTAGGAATATTGAAGCCGAAACATTTTGGGAATAGAAAGGGATACCCTAGCTTAAATGTACAAGCAATTTGCGATACGGAAGAAAAATTTACCAGCAATGACGTCCAGTAGCCAGGAAGTACGCATGATAGTAGGATTTGAAAGCGCATTGAAGTTTACCAAAAATTATCGTGGTTTAGAGATTCTGCTGCTCTACTAGGGGACAGTGGAAATGGATTAACGCCGTGGTTTTAAACTCCGTCGGAGAGGAAGAATTAAACTTCAACAAACAAAGTTCCAAAGAAAGGGTGATGATAGAGTAGTGTTTTGGTCAAATCAAGAAAAGAATTCCCATTTTGGGCAATCGAATTCGTGTGGCTACTGAAAAGGTTCCAAAAATTGTTATTTGTTGCTCGGTTTTGCATAATATTGGAATGCTTTTAAATAATATATATGAAATCGAGGAGGATGTAGGCAACGGAAACTCTCACGATGATGAATACGATCGAGTAGACGAAGATAGAAACCGTCAGCTACAAACGCGAGGCTAACACCAATAACTAAAATTAAAATAATTAATTTTAGTTAAAGAAAAAGTAATGAAATATATTATATAACTTGTAACGATTTGGTCCTTAAAAACATGTTCTCTGTACTGAGAACTGAGTGTTCTGAAATAGAACAAGGGTTTTTGTGGTTGAATGTAGTTGTTTTCTTTATTTTTCATGCTAAGGTGTGTGTTTGGAGTGATAACAGCTCATTAGCTATTTTTTTAGTATTGTATATTGCATATTACATTAAAGATTTATTGGTCCTACAGGGGCTTATTCTTGGTATAGCTAATATTTATAGTGTTTGTCTAATTGTTTTTTCAGAATCCAAATTGGACGCGGTAGTAAGATTTTTACATACATTAAGTGAATTTCGACATTAATATGAAAATTAGACATTTTGAAAACGACGAACTCCAGGTTGAATTGGAAATTCGGGGCATTTCGGACATACCACGGTCGATAAAAACTTTGATTGTGCGCTTAGAAGAGGAAAGGAGATTTTCAATTCTCGTTCCAAATCAGCCACATAACCATGCTGTTTGAAATAGTGCACTTGAGATTAAACTATGTACGCTTAAATTGAATCGTATCCAATCGGCATTAGCGTTAGACCACACAACTCATGAGGATCTTGAATCGTCCCAATCACTTCTTGTATCACTTTCTTGTTCAAAATCGTCTTAAACGATTGAATAATGCTAATCTCGATGTGCCCGGAGTAGGGAAACTGTTAGTTCGCATCAACCAACTTAACGAAGAGTTAAATGATGCCATGTTTAGTGGATATTTTGCCACATATTCGGTAACTTAAACAACCCAGCAAAAGATATCTTTCGAGAATCCTCAAAATCATTCTGATTCTCGAAACCATCCTGTAGTCGGTAATAGTTTCGTTTTTATTCCGCAATTCAATTCAATAGTAGGTAAACCCGGTAATAATTTAGAAACAATAAACCCTACAGAGCAGTAAGAATATCCCTACTGTTGATCCAAACCACATTATGCCACAATTAATGGTCCGTTTCGATACGCTACGCTATTGAATAACTTCAATAATAAACTAAATATGGTTGTTCAGCCAAAATTGGAGAGAATAACAGTAGTGTTAATCAACAACAACACGGTAGAATTGATGACCGTCCGTTCGGGTTGTGTACGGCACTACAAACTATGTGTCGGTTGATGCACATGGTGATTCCTCATGATTACCATGACCGAATTTTTGTCTACCTTGATGATCTTCTGGTTGCAGCGAGTACTTTTGAGGAACAACTTGTGCTTCCTCTTTGCTGCGCGGCGCCAATCTTACCATTAATATAGAAAAAAGTAGGTTTGTTCTAAAACGGTTAAAATATTTAGGATACATGATTGGAGAGGGTAGTATTCGCGTAGATTGGGATAAAGTACGGGCCATCCAAGATTTGCCCCTTCCACAGACGGTAAAACTGTTGCTATACGTTTCCTTGGTATGTGTCGCTGGCACAGACGATTCATTGCTAATTTCTCTTCAATCTCTGTGCCACGCACTGATCTATTAAAGATTAAGACTATATTAGTTTGGAACGACGAAGCACAAAATTCCTTTAGTATCTTAAAACAGTGTCTTACTTCCGCTCCAGTTCTATAGAACTGTACTATAGTACACCCAAATTTCAAATTACCTTTTGGCGGTTGGTTTTCTTAGGCGGCGTTTTGTTTCCAAAGATAGCTGAATCCGAACATCCCATAGCGTTTTTCTCAAAAAAACTGAACGGTACTCAAAGAAAATACATAGTTTCATAGAACTCGAGTGCTACGCTGCCGTTCTTTCCATAAAGTATTTTCAACATTACATCGAAGAGTTTGAGTTCACCATAATGTCTGATGCATTGACTGATTGTGTTGATTCGAATGAGGCTCGTAATAACTGTTGGGTAGATATGAGCTCTCCAGCGCTCCAGGACGAGGAGTAAATAAACCTAATGGAAAAATACCAAAACCTTGAGAATGTCGATTCTAATTTCCGAGTCGAGAATGGTAAACTTTTGATATCTCAGGCTTATGGTATACGATATACACACACGGATATTTCGAATTGGAAATTGGTCAACCGCAAAACTCTGATTCCATCTGTTATCCATTCGGCACACATACCCATCGCTGCTGGCCGATGACATTCGAAAATTTGTCAATGATATGCAAAATGCCAAAAGCAACCAATTTTCTTACACGACCACCAATGGGTAGTTTGGATCCATATCCACGCTCTCAAAATGGAAATATACTTGCCTATTGGTCGTACCTAAAGCCTTTCGAGATGCATCGTCAAATTCTTTGTGTGATTACCTGAAAAAGGAAATATTCTTTCTTTACTCTGTTCCTGAAATAGCATTTTCTAACAACGGAAAACAATTTCAGTCTAATTTGTTCAAAAACCTACTAAATAAGTATGAAATTCAACATACCAAAACACCTTTTCATTCTCCTCAGAGCAATGCTTCTGAACGAACAAATCGTACTGTTCTACAAACCATAGTGCATACTTGGGCGAGAATCACTTCACTTGGAATGTGAATCTTAAAACGAAACGAAAAAACCAAAATTGAAAAATTAAGACATGTTAAGTGGTAATGATACAGATTATTGGTTTTACAATTTAATGATTTGATCATATGTGATACTATTGGTTTCCTATAAGGTGAATACAAACCAAAATATAAAATAAATAAACAAAAATAACGGTTTCTTAAATAGAATAATGGTGTTTATAATTCATTAAGTTGATCAGCTATGATAATATTGATTTCCATAAGTCTTCCAAGGTCGTTTGATGATAAAACTTTGGTAACCTTTGCTTTCTTCTCTTAGCGATAGAAAATTTCCGATTTACTAATCCAGAGGAATTTATATTCGTTTAGTTTATTCAACTTTTGGGCTTCACGGTATAAATCATGCTGCAATGGAGTTAGGGCTCGTACTTCGGGTATCGGGTACCCGGGTACCCGGGTATTTTTCGAAATTTTTAACTACCCGAATACCCGGGTAATTGCTCCGGGTATCGCGAAAAAATTCAAAGAACCCTGCAAATTTTATGTTATTTATTTCCAATATACAAGGTGTCTTGTACTTGAATGCTAATCCTTTAGGGGTGATTCCTTGATCAATTTTGAGCAAAAAATGTTTGTGCGAGGGGATCTATCTCCAGTATCTACTGAGATACAGAGCTTTAAAGAAAATTTGCTCGAGCCAGTACCAACACTCACATTTAGGTTAATAGTTTATATTTTACTCGACGTTTATTAGCTTTCGAGAGCATAAGTTTTTGGAATTGAAATTATCTTTTAATCAGTGTATCAGACCGACGCGTAGGCCTTTCCACTTCATAGATATTGTGTTCAAACGTGGAAATTTTTGCGAGTTTGAAAAATGGCCAACACGGCCACGCATCATAAAAGCACGTAGAAACGCAGAAAGGCACAAATGTACACATTGTCAGTCACCGTGGAATACGCTTATTTCGACAATCAATCGATTTGTAAAATTGAATATTTCACTCGGTGAATTAGGCGCCGAAAAAATAATCGACAAGTTTCTAGCATTATTAAAGGAAACCTCACTTATTTTTGAATCGCTTATGCTACAAGAATTAAGCAAAAAAGGCGACATTAATAATATCTAAACGGAAGTAATTTCATTATTACTATATTTGCATCACGACAGTTATCCAAAAGAAAATGAATATTTAAATTTCGCATCTAAACTTTCAGCAAAACAGTTAGCTAGTCAGCTTTTATTACGCTTAGTCTCGAGACAAATCAACATTAGAAAGGCCGACCAAAGTTCAAGCTCTTCTGAGGTAGAACTTGAAGAAACAACTGGTTATAATGAGCTATGGAAGATTTATACGTCGAGCAAAGAGATAAGCTGATCTAAATTTTGGATAATTTACACCAAGGACTACTTACGGATGTTTTCAGTAGAGGGAAATATACAGTAGATTTCATTTATAGCGACTATGGATATAATGACATTAGGGATATAACGACGGAATTTAATCGGTCCCTTGGTGGTCGTTATAGGTGAAAACTACTACAAAAATGCGAAGTTACTTAGCCGTTTCTACACTTTCTACACTTAATGGCTTCTTATTTTTGAAATGTTTCATTAATATAAAAATAAAAGTGAATATCTCACATGAGTATCACACATGGATTAACCTGTTTATTGAACGTACATAATCTACATAAGTTAAATTGTATGATTATACACATATTACCTATTTTCAATAAAAGACCTGTTAAAACACGTTTTGCCTACTTTTTTTCGGGTAACCCGGGTACCCGGGTATTTGGTAAAAAAACTACCCGTTACCCGGGTACTTAATTTTCGGGTATTTTACGAGCCCTAAATGGAGTTAGGTGATCACGAAAAAATATCCGTTTATCTTCAGCCATTTGGAATCTTATTTGATTTAAATTCACCAATCTCCCTTTTTTCTTGTCATGGACTTTGAATTTGTCTTCAGAAATCTTAATGGTTATTAAAATATTATTCATACCTGATATATCTGACGAGCTATTTTACTTCACATTTGTAATATCCTGGATAGAGTTGGCGCAATCAAGGATACCAAATAGTTTACCAACTACATATATCAACAGGCTGAAAAACGGTGCTTGGAATCCCCGCAACGATCAAGTTACTCGTAGTTTCGTTTTGTTTAAAAGTATCAATCTTGGCTTCCAGTGAGTTGATTCGTTGCGTCTGCTCAACTTCGCATTTGTCAAGTTTCACCAATAACTCGGTATGATTCCAGGACATTTCCTCGCGCACATTTCCTCGCGTACATTTCCTCGCACACATTTCCTCGCGGGGAACATTTCCTCGCGGGAACATTTCCTCGCTGGAACATTTCCTCGCACATATATTTTATCGCAGTTGCTGTGTGGTGCTTGGGTGTATATCTCGGCCGGCCGAGATATACACCCAAGCACCACACAGCAACTGCGATAAAATATATGTGCGAGGAAATAATTTATGATTAAATGTTAAGTAAATACAAATATAAAAAAATGGAGGTGTGGCCAACACACGACTTTCTTCTACGAACAGCGAATTTTAAGAGACTATTATAATATATACAAATTTCTTGCAAACTTAATTAAGATTGTTTTTATTTTTTCATGTTTTCTGTAAATTGTATATTTTTGAAATATTTGCAAAATAAATTTTCTGTTTCGCGGAATCTGGGAGCTGTAATCCCAAATATTATGTAAGGTATTAATGAAGATATATCTGTTTTGAGGTCCCCTGAGTGGGAAAAAGTCGAAAAAGTAGGTTTCGAAATGATGTCAGTCTATCAGTCTGTCCGTTTGTCCATCCGTCTATCAGTCTGTGGCTTCTCTATAGCCCAGATGGCTTAACCAATCGAACAAAAACTTTAGATTTAAGCTTTACTTATGTAAAAGAAAGTAATAAAAAATAATAAATTTGTAAGAAGTTTGCGTAATTGGTTTCTCAAAATTCCCTGTTCGTAGAAGAAATGTGTTGGCCACACATCAATTTTATTTTTTTTATAAAATTTTTAAATTTTTTTTTAAATTTTTTTTTTTTTTTATCATAATTTTTTTAATTTTTTAATTTTTTTTTTTTAATTTTTAATTTTTTTTTTTTATTTTTTTTACTTTTATTTTTTGGAAACATTTTGTTTTAGTAGTTTTTTGTAAACCTTATACTTTTTGAGATATTTGCAAAACAAATTTTCTGGCCCAAGGGAGTGGCCACTTCCGGTTGCCCGATTTGGACTAAAATTCACTGGGGCCTTTCAATTTATCAAAAAACCTTAAGTCTGAAGTTTCAGTTCGATTGGTTTAACCATCTGAGCTGCAGAGCGGACACAGACGGACAGACATCCAGACACAAAAAACAGATAAATCTTCAATAATCTCAAGGTCGAAAATTTTCATGATTACTATACTTTATTTTACTTCGTAAAAGAAAGTAATATATTAGAAATATATAAATATTAAACTAAATATTTATTTTGAAAAGTAATGGATATAATGTATAAATGTTAAGTTGGGTAATGGATATATGTACATATTATGGACTACCTACTTTTGAGTTATTAAATTAACGAATTTTTTGAGCTCATTTAGAAACAAACTTTTAATACTAATGTTTTGAGCTATTGCTTTGAGGTAATCCATTATATCATAATTGCTTATATTCTTTGCAATTCTGAATAAATTTTCAGATATGTCTCGGTACTTCTTTCGTTGTGGAACTCCAGTATCAATTTCAGCCAAAACATGTTCTTTCACCATCTCAATTTCAGCTTGTTTTCTGTGAAAACAATCAAGTAAAAACCAAATATTTGGATTGTCGTGGCCAATCAAATTATGCATTGTATTATTGAAACGTTCAGCAATATTATTGGTTTTTTGTTGTTTATTAATTGTAATTGAATACACTTTCCATAAATTCTGAGGAAAACGAGGTGTCCTACGCGTCCCACTTGGACTTAATGTTCCAAAATAATTCATTTCAAAGTATTTTATAAAGTTCTCATTTTCGTTTACCCATTTCAATTTTGAACATAATTCTGTGTAATATTCATCCATTTTTTCTAATGGAACGAATGCAATTGCAATTACATTTCTTAAGTTTAGAGCATACGAAGCGCTACCATTGTACAAAATTACCTACCATTACCACGACAATCCAAATATTTGGTTTTTACTTGATTGTTTTCACAGAAAACAAGCTGAAAGAACAAGTTTTGGCGGAAATTGATACTGGAGTTCCACAACGAAAGAAGTACCGAGACATTTCTGAAAATTTATTCAGAATTGCAACGAATATAAGCAATTATGACATAATGGATTACCTTACCTCAAAGCAATAGCTCAAAACATTGCTTAAAAATTATAAATTCTGGAAACGCTCCCTTATATCAGGCGAGGAAATGTTCCCGCGAGGAAATGTTCCCCGCGAGGAAATGTGTGCGAGGAAATGTGCGCGAGAAAATGTGCGCGAGGAAATGTGCGCGAGGAACTGTCCTGTTACCACTCGGTATTGCTCCTAGATACCTTCTGAAATTTCGCACGAAGATCATCAATTTATTAATGTTTTAAATATCGACAATTTCTTTGCCATAGAGCTCCAGCTTATTGAGGATGTGGTCCAATTTTGATGGATGGCCGATATTGAAGGGTTAAACTGGGGTATTGCGAAATCCTCCCAGGATCGAAAACAATACCAAGCATTTTGAGCAGCTTTCCGAACTATGTACTGCCCAACGATTCCCTTACAAGCTGGATGATATCCCTTTCGGTACGAGCTACGTTCAAAAATTGCCTGCTTTTGGGTTATGTTTTTTTCACAATCATTACATATTAACACGGCAGAAAATTTTGGATTCTTCTCTGCAAATTCAAAGAAAGGCATGTTTAATATTGAGGTTATGTATCACAGAATCAATTTAACACTAATTAACTTATTTATTTGGATTAGTTATTTTATTTGTTTATTTTTAAATTACAGCAATTAATTATGTAACACACTACAATTATAATTATATATTTAAAATTAATTCACTTAATTATTAATATAACTTATTTATTCTTTTTATTTTATTTTAGAGATACACTGTATCAAAAAATTATCCGTACAGCATTAATCGAATGAAACATCAATGAAAACATCAAAGAAGAGACGTCGAGTGAAACATCAATTAAAAAATAATTCAGTATTTATTTTTAATTAATTCAAATAATATTAGAAAAACAGAAAATAATAGGTAAACATGATAAAAATTTATTAAGTTTTTTGTTAAGCATTATTTTACATAAACAGAGCCTAAAATTCCATCAATTATTTGCCCCTATAGATAAGAAAATCATTGAATTATGGCAAGAAGATTATGTACTAATATTTGGTTTGCTGGCCCTTGGCAGCGATCATACTCTGTAACCTCTTTTTCATTGAGAAAGCTAATTTCTGTATCAGTTCATTTTGTGTTTTCGTATTTTTCGCTCAAAGTATACCCACAATTTCTCGATGTTTTTACATTATACAACTAATATACTATCAACTAATATGCACTAAACAATATTTTCAATTAAAGGTTCTATCATACCAAGCGCGGCGCGTCGGCGGCAAATTTAAATAGACGTTTTTTTGCTTATGTAGTGATATGAAATCTTTACTTGAACAAAAATAAAATTATTATTCATAAAACAATTTACAAACTTTATATTTTTATTAGAAAAATTACAATTTCTAGAAATGTATCGAATGAAGTTGCATCTGCCGCCGCGAAATTATGTTCCACACCCAGCGGCAACAAAAACGCTCTTAATCGCGAAAATTTTAAATTTAAATAAAACCAATCGAGCTATTTCGCATCGCACAACATTTTGTTTGTTTGTAGCACAATATTTTCAAAACAATGAAAATGTCAAAAATATTAATCAATTTCATATAAGGCATTTTCGATTGGAGTGAATTAACTGAATTAGAATTGAGTTACTATTTAGATAATTCAGTTGCTATTTAGATAATTGAGCTACTGAAGTGAATTGGGTGTTCGATTGGTTCCATTCACTTCAGATAAATGTCAAAAAAAGTCATTCAAAATTTGATTTTTGTTAATTATAGTTTGAATAAAAATAGAAATTAAATATATTAAAAATTGTTAAGAATATATACAATCTATTCAGATAACTCAGTTGCTTAATTTTTAACTGAAAGTGAAGAGTTGTGAATCGAACACTCAATTCACTTCACTTGATTCAGTTAATTCAGCTAACTCTGTCAATTCACCCCAAACGAAAGTGCCTATAATATTTGGGTGAATGATCAAAGCTTACTGCGATAATTTTCTTCAAATCTGGATACGAAGCTTTTTTTTTGGCCGATAGAGCACACAGTATAATCATCAGCGATATAAATACATGGATAGGGGATAGAACAAATTTTATGGAGCAACTGAAAAAGTATTAAGTGTGTGATAGAGAAAGAAAAAACCTTCGTCCTTGTCTTTAAATTCGAATTTTCGAATACCAAATTCAAATTTATGTGTAGAAGGCGGTAAAGCAAAGTAGCTGTCGCCTAGAGACGGAAAAAATAAACGTTGCAAATTCAAAACATGCCAGATACAATAATATAAATGTGGTAGTAACCATGGTAACAAATTTAAAACACATCTTAAAAATAAAAAACGAAAATTCACTGAATGTTTGTTTATGCTAGATTTTTGACGTTTTACTCGAATTTTTATTGTTGTTGTTTATTTTTCAGGGATGTATTGGAAATTTAAAGGAATAAATGGTTATTAATTCTTTAATTAGTGTACGAAAAGCTAGTAGCGTAATGTTTAACTATTCAAATTTGATATAATTAATTAATTATTTTCAACATTATCCAATATTTATCCCATTCAATTTAAAAAAAATCTGTTTCAAAAAATTTCGAAATGAAATTTATTCAAGTACGGCACTTATTCGGAAATACTTTTTTTGATAAAGAAGAGTATATAAAAGAGTAGTAAGACTATACAATAAAATTTGCTCCATTTTTAGTGACGTAAATCAATGTGATTTTTGATCAATCCCCTATCCATGTATTTATATCGCTGATAATCATCAATAAAAATAATCGGGCCGCGCTTGGTGTGATAGGATATGTGTGGTATATATTGTCAGGGCCGTCTTAACCATTGTGCTAACTGTGCTAAGCACATAGGGGGGCTAGCTATAAAAGAGGCGCCTTTCGTTTCCAAAACAGAATATGTATAACAAAATTCTAAAAAAAATATTTTACATGTTAAAAAAAAATTTCGAAAACATTTTTGTTTCTAATTTTTTTAGTTTTAGTTATAGTCGGACATGTATTTCTATTGCAATGGCACCCTTTTCACGTTTAATGTGATACATTTTCAACGTTTTAATATCACTGCTTATGAAAAATCAACTATCGGTTAATTGGTCATCCCTAGGTCGAATATCGACGATTTAATTGTTTTTCGAACCCTGCGAATTGTCAAATTCAAATAAAACTTAGCCTAAAAACATTCGTAATTGAAGGAGTGGATCAGTTTTGAATAAACTTTCTTATTTATTTAATAGATCTGAAAACATTTTTTTTAGGGCGCCTTATAAATTTAGCGCAGGGGCGCATAATTTCATAAGACGGCCCTGTATATTGTGGGTTACGTGGAACGTGCATGCCGCGCCGCGCTTGGTGTGATGAACCTTAATTCAAACTCTTTCGTAAATTACCGTTAAGCAAAACTAAAAGCCTTCTATTATAGATTATAGATATGTATTTAATATAATAATTAAACAGAAATGTTTGCGTGTAACGCTCAAAGGTTACTATGATTTTTTCGAACTTATTTTTAAATTTTTTTTTGAATATTTGTATGTTTGTAGTGCTGGAAAATTTGTATCTGAGCAGCCTAAGTGATATAGGTGTTGACCTGTAACAACAAACTTCGAACAGAAAATGTTTGTGGTTCGTGCTCACCAAAATACCTAATAATTTTTTTTAATAATATTTTTATTCCATAATGGCATTTCATTGTTTCAATACGCATTGAAAAACATAAAATTTTGTATTGTAAAACAAGGAATATATTATGTATATATCACAGATTGTCTCACTGATTGACTCCGGAACGCCCGCTTTCCGGAACGTTTGATTAAATTTTTTTGAATTGGGGAAAACTTTTTCTTCAAACGATGCGTAACTACCAAAAAAACGATAGTTGTTTGTGCCAAATAGATTCATGCGATATACTTCAAGGAGTCAGTTCTAGATTTTACAAGCTGCGCCTTACCGAGATAATGTTAAGATACAACTTACAAATCTGTCTTTTACCTAAAAAAAAATTGAAAACAATTTTGGAGGTCCCTAACAGGTAATTATAAATTGTACCCGTCCTAGGACGGGCTGTACCCCCTAGTTTTTAAATAATTACGGAGTAAATAAGTAACTAATAAGTAAATAAGTAAGGAGAATTTTTCATGTAATTTTAGGATGTGTTTATACAAAATCATGTTTAACAAAAAAATAAATGAATTTATATCTTGCTAACCATTATTTTCTGTTTTTTAAAGATTATTTCAATTTATTGAAAGTAAAGACTGAATCTTTTAAATTGATGTTTCCTTAGTTGAGAACTGTACGGATAATTTTTTGATACGGTGTATATCAACCACCATTGTCAACAGTTCACAAACATCTGAGTTAGAAAATTCTCATGGTTATGTATAAAATACGATTCAAACCTCGTAACCTCAAACAACCCACAGCGTTGATGCTATTCTTAAGCCTTCTCCCAAGAAATAAGTAAAAATGTTATCCTTGTTGTTGAACATAGGAAAACATAAAATTATAATTATCGTAAATTTTTAGAAAAACATTAAACCTCTAGTTAGTTTCAAACAGCAAGAAAACTTTTAGCTAATTCGCTATTTTTATATTTAATTTTAATAATGGGAAGGCCATTTTTCAAAAAATTCGAGACCATATATAATATTCTTTAACTTTTATTTAAACTTTAGCGTCCATCCAAAAATGAGTTCTTTATGACTTTAATATACTTTCTTCGTACATACTCTTAAAACATTTAATCCAAATTAACCCTTCCAACCAAATGCAAAAGGGTTAGCAATAAATTATATAATGTTTTTACGTTTCGGTAATGGAAAATTTTATTTCATAAATTATGCTAAATTATTGGACTAGGTTTCGTTACGAAACAAAAGAGAAGAAAAAGTTTATTTGCAATCGTAAATTAAAACGGCAACAAAAAATATGTAAGATTTCTCTTCAATCCGTTCGCTTACACTTGCTTTCTATAAAAACACATAGTTACGAGTAACATAATCGCTTATTTGTTGACATTTATATAAATGATGTCTGTACTATAAAAAATTGTACTGCTCCTTAAAATAAGGTGCATACATTGCAATTATTGCTATGAAACCGTGCATCTACATTTATTTCAAAATTTAACACAATGCAGGAAATAGAATAACTTCAGAACATATTTGAAATTTTCAGGAAGAAACTAAAAGATTTCAAGATTTTTTTTACTAAGCTTTGAACATGATATAAGTACATCCATTCCGTATGGCATTTTTTGTAAATATGTATATACACTTTTTATGATTGTAGCTCTTAAGTGTGATGTAATTTAAATTTTTCATGTCAATGATTTTTCTATTGTATTATAAAAACGTAAAGATTTTTTTTTCTCCTGCAACATCATTATTATCTTGTAAGTAAATTTTTTGTGTGTTGAATACATCAGTTATCGTTTTTAAGCTGATCTTAGACTAACTGAATAGTACATTATAGTATTTTACAGTGCGACAGAGAATTATAAATTATTTTGATGTTGTATAAAGTAAGATACTATACATAATCGTATTTCATGGGCACAATTTAATTTTACAGTTTTTTTAAAATGAAATTTGCTTATTTCTTGAAATTTGTCTTGCTACACATACAGAATATTTACATGTACTAAGTTACTTCCGGTTGGTTTCTTAAATATACTATTATCTACCTATGATTTTGAATTCCAAGGAGGATACGCAAAGTAAACAACATTTCTCAGGAAAACATTTTTTTTATTATTAATAATTTTAATAATCTTATTAAATGTATACGTACACACATATCTAATAGGGATATGTATTTTGAAAACAAACATTCTACGAATATATTGTAACGTAAGGTACCATACATGTTCCATTAGAACAAAATCCTTTTATGCTAATTTCCATTTATTATGTTTACGTAAATATCTTCAAGCAAAACAGCAAAAAATCCTTTATTTGTAATCAAGGCGAGACATAAAATAACTTTCTTTTCAAAAAGGTTCTTTAAATTATGAGAGTGTATTCATTCAAGATTCTTAAATTTTGTTGTTTTGTTTACCTTGTTTTTACTCTTACTCTCTTTATTTACTCTATTATTTCCAATTACAGATTAACATAAATTGGGAAAGTAGTCATAATGAATACCTTTCATGTAAGAAAGAAAAGGTATGTCAGTAAGGAGGGAATCGTAACCGATGCGGTTACAGACACCTAAGCATTCGATAGTTAGTAGTACAGCACAGTTCTAATCTACATTAAACATACAAGTTTTACGCTTCAAATTGAACCTTTTACACTTCAAATTGAACCTTTTATTCTTCAAATTGAACCTATTACATTTGAAACCGAACCTTTTACGCTTGAAAATAAACCTTATACAATTCAAATTCAATCTTTTGGAAATTATATTTATCGAAACAAATTTTATGTCTTAATTAAGTTTTATTCACATCTTCTATGGAAATAGGATTCTAAAATGAGTATTAATGAAATTCTAGAATATGGCCAACCAGAATGGAAATTGGTAATTTCTTTAACCTATAACGATGAAAGCGGATACGAGGGATGAAGATGGGATTCTAAAATGATGTTTAGATGAAGTTCTGGAATATAATATATTAGGAAGGAACTTGGCCGTTTCTTAACTGATTCTGATTTAATTCGACATGTGCGATGGAGACCTTTTCATAACAAATATAAAATACTCAAAGAATTATTTAGAGATTTCTTAACAAGAAGCTTCCAATTAAGATTGCTGTCCAGAATTAACCCAATATATTATGAAATGGAATAAGCGAAACCAATTCTATTGTATAAAACATAATTTATGTTTTCTCACCTTAAATTAAAGAGTGATAATCAAACCGTATATCCTTAGAATTTAAAGGTCAAGTATTAAGTATGTTGCTTACATGGGATAGTGACGGCCCACTGTAGCTCAAACATATGTCATCAGTAAAAGCAACTATCTGGCCATGCAAATTGGATTTTAAGATGGAATTTACATTCATATATCAAAAACAATAAAGAGCCCAAAACGGAACTTTAAGGAACACAAACGTTTACAACATACGGATTACTTTTAGCATCAATTACGTTAACGTGGAAAACCCATATTGAAACTAAGCGCAACCAAATAAAAATGACATTTTCCAAAATGTATTGGCTAATGGGAAGGAAATCTCAGTTGTCATTAGCCAATAAAGTTTTACTGTACAAAGCGATAATCAAACCCATATGGACATATGGTATTCAGTTATAGGGATCCACCAGCGCTTCAAACAGAGAGCTCCTGCAACGAACTCAAGCGAAAATACTTCGAAGTATTACTAATGCTCCGTGGTACATTCGAAATAGTAATATACATGATGACCTTGGGATTAAAACCATTAAAGAAACAATTAAAGAATTCAGTTCTAAATATTATTCAAAACTAGAAGCGCATCCCAACGAATTGGCCAGGGATATATTAAAACAGCCACGATTTAGGCGGCTGAAAAGAACAGATCCACTCGGACTGATGAACCTGTGAACCTGTAAATTTATTAAATGTTGATGTTATACATATGTATGTATAAGTATAATCTAAATTAATTAAATTGTGAGCACCAACAATAAGTATTAACATTGGTTAAGACTTAAAATATGTAATAATTTTAGCTTAAGATTTGATTACTTCTTGTTAGTTTCTTATGTAGAAAGATTCAAGAATAAAGCCATTGGCAGCATTTAAAAAAAAAAAAAAAAAAATTACGTTTACTATATGATTACGATTAACCAAATATGATTCAAACCACTTGTTAATAATACCCTTAAAACCAATTTTATGAAGCTTATACAAAAGAATATGGTGGTTATATCACACACAGTTCGTTCTATGATGCAAATTTTGCTACAAATTATTCCCGGCCGTATAATGTCACAAAGTGGTGATATCGACTGGCCTCCACGACCCCCTCATTTTACCCCTTGCTATTTCTTCCTATAGGGGTACTTAAAAAAACAGGTCGATGCTTAAGGACAACATTCGAAACGAAATTGCTGGAAAACATCAGAAGTCTGCGAAAATGTTGTGAAAAATGTGCTTAAATGAGCTCGCCTTTGCGCCACTTTCAGAGGGGGACACTTCACCGACGTTATATTCCATACATGTTAAAGATCATAATAAACAATCAATAAATTATAAATTATAAAATTGTATTTCATTTAAAAGTTTTAAACTTTTTTGAATTATTCTGGTGTATTCCAGATTGATAAATATTTAAGAAGAGGAGAAATTGTTAAGAGTTTGCAATTCAGTTTCGATCTGCGAGCATGTGAAAAATAAATCATTTTTCAGTACATCTCATCAGGCTATAGCAACTGAACTGCTAATTTATTACACTGATTTTTTCCTATATATAGGAATCAACCGTGCACTTGTAGTATTAGCGAATTTTTACATTCCCCTTTCTAAACTTTTAACAATTTCAATGTTATTGTATTTAACCAGAGCCTTCTAGAGTATAGACAAAGCAACCTTGATTATACAAGCCATAATCTAAAAAACGAAGCTTTTATAGGGAATTAGAAACGAGGAAAAAACCAAAATTTTCATAGTAAAACACATAAAACATATGGGAAATCACTTTTTTTCCGAAGACAAATTTGTAAATGAAAACGTTGCAAATTCTTAATTATGATTTCTGAAATATTTTCATAAATGTTTGAATTTCAACATATATAAATCTCGTTTAAGTAAATCGTTTTCATTTTCTTGTAATAATTGATTTATTTTTTTTTTTTTTTTTTTTTTTTTTTATCAATTTTTTTTAATTGGGTGCAGAGCGGTCTTATTAACGGTCCTAGCTCCTTGTAACTGTCAGAGCTTCTGCACCCAATGCGCGATCCTGCAAGTAAAGATTAATAGCTACCTTAAATTTATTCATTTTATATTCCTTCGGAAATTTGAAATGTATTAGCGAATTCCACTTTTTTGCTGTTCGGTATATAAATTCGCGCTTGATTTCTTCAGTTCGAGGTTTCGGGAGCTTCACCGTAAACCTATGTGCATTGGTTGTTCCTCTTGTTACTCTTGTTGTTGTAACGAATGGTGGTATTTTCTCCGATAGTTCTGCAGAACATTTACCATGTAAGCATCTGTAGAAGACGCAGAGTTCTGCAACATCTCTGCGATGCTGTAAGCTGTCTAGTTCTTGAGTAAGTCTGGGATTCCGTATTATTCTGATAGCGCGGCGTTGAACCCTGTCCAATAAGTGGAGGGTGGTACCAGACGCACCTCCCCAAACTTGACAGCAATACTCTATACATGGTCGGATGAAGGCTTTATATATCTGGAGAACTTGATGCGATTTGAAAAACCTTCTGCATCGATTCAGGAACCCGAGTTTTTTTGAAGCTGATTTAGCCAATGCAACAATGTGTTCATTCCATTTGAGTTTGTTACTTATTTGAACACCAAGCAGTCGAATTGAGTCGCAACCCATAAGGATATGGTTTTTTACCACAAATGGGTAGTCGTTGCGACTTTTTTTACGTGAGAATGTGCATATTTGTGTCTTTTTCTCGTTAAATTGTACTAAGTTGTTGTTACCCCACTCAAATATTGTACTTAAATCGGAATTAAGAGAAGTTACGACTTCTGACCGTTTATTATTTAGATCTGTAATGCTAGGCTCCGCCTCGAATGAAATAGAAGAATGCAATGTGGCATCATCCGCAAAGCTATGGATAGGGTTTACAGTGCTATCCAGCAAATCGTTGATGTATAGCAAAAACAGGGTCGGTGACAAAGGTGACCCCTGAGGGACTCCGGCATTTGGGGAGTGCGTCGATGATGATCTCCCATTAAGCACGACGCTGATTTTTCGGTCATTGAGATAGCTTTTAATCCACCTGGTGGTCATCGAGTCCAGCCCGTATGCCACAAGTTTACAAATAAGATTCTCATGCCACACCTTATCAAAAGCCTTGGATATATCCAAGGCGATTGCAAAGGCCTCTCCGTGGTGTTCTAGGGCGAGATTCCATTTGTTCGTGACATATGTCAGGAGATCGGTCGTGGATCGGCTTTCACGAAAGCCGTATTGTCTATCCGAAATTAGTTTGCTAATTTCAAGATATTTAACTATATGTTGATTGACGCATTTCTCAAAGACCTTAGCGACGGCTGACACAATTGATATTGGCCGGTAGCTTGAAGGGTCAGTTTTGTCACAACCCCGTTTCAGCACGGGTTGCACCATTGCATTCTTCCAGGCGTTCGGGTAGTGACCTTGCTTATATGAAAGTAGGAAAATTTTAGATAATATTGGAGCCAAGTCACTGGCAAACTCCTTCAATATTCGAACTGGAATTCCATCAGGTCCGGTGGCCTTGTTTGCATTCATTGACTTCAGATTAGTAAAGACAATTTCCTCCGAGATGACGACGGGGCTCATTTTAGAACCACAATATGGAATTAATGGAGGTCTAATTCCATCTGGGACAACTAATGTCGAGCTCGATTTGAAGACGCTCGCCAATAAGTCAGCTTGTAAATATGGATCCACCACCAAGGCGCCGTCAGCACGTTTCAATGCTGAAACAGATGTTTTCGAAATATTTGCAACCGATGCGACCATGTGGTAAAAGTTGCGATCGGAGATTTTCAACTCGGAAGCCACATTGGCTTTCTTGCTGTCGGCTCTTTTTGCTTCTCTACCACAGATTTTTTTGCAGGTGTTCCGTATCGTTTTGTATTCCTCATAAGAAATTTCGTTGCGTTTATATTTTTTGTGTGCCACTTTATTTTGTTTGGCAGCTTTGGCGGCTTCTTTTGAAAATATTTTAAAATTTTGATTGGGATCGGAAAATGATGAGGGTATAAATTTATTCATTCCATGTAAGACCGTGTCAGTAAAACTGGAAACGGCGTCGTCGATGTTGTTGTTATGTAGGCAATGGCGTTCCCAAGGGAAATGTTGAAAAAATGACCGTAAACCATCAAAATCAGCTTTATTAAAATGCCAAAGACGCCTTGGCTGCTGTCTAGATTCTAGTGGTGTTTCGACAGATATTTTTGTGGTTATTATCATAAGTTATGGTCAGAATTTCCAATTCCAGTTTCGACATGGGCCTCCATGGAATGAGGGATTGATGTCAGACAGAGATCCAGAATATGAACTCCTCTAGAATTTTGGCATTCAAATGTGGACTCACTAACAATCTGTGTGAGGTCATGCGAAACGGCAAGAAATTCCGCATGGCGCCCAGCGACATTTGTATCTTTGTGATTCAACCATTGTTTATGGTGGGCATTAAAGTCACCGACCATAATTAATTCGCATTCGGGATGTTGATTGCGAATATCGTCACATTTGTCTGATAAGCCCTCGAAAAAGCTAATCGTTTCTGAATCCGTCTGATTAGGAGATCTGTACAAGCTAATTAAAAAAATGAGTTTATTAGGAAGAGAAATTTTAAGCACAATAGTTTGAGCGGTTTTTGAAAATATTTCGTACTTTTTGTGTCTTGAGTACGGTATGTGGTTTTTAACGAAGATGCACACTCCACGTTGCAACTCAAAAGCTTGTTCGAACTGGTAGCGCTTGAAGTAGAATTCGTTTTCGTAGATGTTCGACGATACTTTTGTTTCCGTTAGAACTAATATGTCGGGTTTACGTGATTCGAGATGTTGATGTGCGCAATTTTTGTAAGTCACGAGACCTCTGACATTGGTATAATGGATGTTAAGGCTATTAATTGTGTCTTTACGAGGATTATGCCTCGCCCCGCGATCCGAAGAGACATGTTTCGGGGATTTTCTTCTATTATTATTCATATCAAAAATAAATCATTTTTGTACGGAAAAATGTTGAAAAACCGACCCAACAAAAAATATAAAATAAAATAATAAAATTTCAAAAAATAAATTATATTAAAAAATGAACGCGGGCAAAATTATATATGAACTAAAATAATTGTTAAAATAAAAAAATAAAAAATTTTTACGGATGCTGGGTATTAACCCAGCGATCCAACCATTTTAGTCGCCTCCTACGACAAGCAGTGGATGCTGTGGTGGTATTCTAAGGATATCATCATGATCGTTCGGTGCACTTTACGAATCATGAGAGTGCCCCCCGACCACAGGGTGAAGCCAAAATATAAAAAAAAGTTCATAACGACAACATTCTGGTCAAATTAAAAAGAAAAGCTTACTGCAAATCGTGTGCATTAAGCCAATATACATAGATGGCAGTGGGCAGTAAACATTTTGAAAAACCGTACCAAAAATCGCCACTTGGGGGAAATTTAAGTTCAAAGATTGTAGGAAAAGCAAAACAAATTCTCAAAATATTAAGCACGTGTCATAATTTTGTGATTACACAATTTTTTTCGTATTTTTCTGTATAAATCTGAGACATCTAACGTACACTAGTAAAACTAAAGATAAATGTAGCAAGTATTATTTTAATTCGTCTGAGCCAACTTTGATGTATTTTTCAAAATGAAAGTTCGAAAAATATATTTTAGAAATAATTTAATTTTAATATTTCTGCAATTAATATTTACTTAATACCAATAAACCCTTCCTGTATATTGTTGCTAAAGATATGTAGAACACTTTTGTATAAAAATTTTGTAACATTTTTGCTTTTTTCAATGAAAAACTTGAAGCTAAAAACACCATTTTTACTATGGATTTTTATGAAAATTAGTGAAAAGTTATACCACTAAAAAAGCTTCTAAAAAATACGTCATAATGATTATGGCTCTATACTCTAGAAGGCTCTGGTATAGAGCCATAATCATTATGACGTATTTTTTTGAAGCTTTTTTAGTGGTATAACTTTTCACTGATTTCCATAGGAATCCATAGTAAAAATGGTGTTTTTTAGCTTCAAGTTTTTCAATGAAAACAGCAAAAATGTTACAAAATGTTTATACAAAAGTGTTCTACATATCTGTAGCAGCAATATACAAGAAGGGTATATTGGTATTAAGTAAATATTAATTGTAGAAATATTAAAATTAAATTATTTCTAAAATATATTTTTCGAACTTTCATTTTGAAAAATACATCAAAGTTGGCTCTGACGAATTAAAATATTACTTGCTAAATTTATCTTTAGTTTTACTAGTGTACGTTAGATGTCTATAATTGTTGGCAGAGAAATACGAAAAAAAATTATTTAATCACACAATTATGACACGTTCTTAATATTTTCTGAATTTGTTTTGCTTTTCCTACAATTTTTGAACTCAAATTTCCCCAGGTCGCAATTTTTGCTACGATTTTTCAAAATGTTTACTACCCACTGCCATCTATGTATATTGACTTAATGCACACGATTTGTAGTAAGCTTTTCTTTTTAATTTGACCAGAAAGCTGTTGTTATGAACTTTTTTTTATAATTTGGTTTAAATAAATCGATTATTACAAGAAAATGAAAACGATTTACTTAAACGAAATTTACATATGTTGAAATTCAAACATTTGTGAAAATATTTCAGAAATCATAATTAAGAATTTGCAACGTTTTCATTTACAAATTTGTCTTAGGAAAAAAAGTGATTTCCCATATGTTTTATGTGTTTTACTATGGAAATTTTGGTTTTTTCCTCGTTCCTAATTCCCTTATAAAAGCTTCGTTTTTTAGATTATGGCTTGTATAATCAAGGTTGCTTTGATTTAACGCATACATGCGGTTACTATGTTTTAAACTTTTTTGAATTATTCTGGTGTATTCCAGATTGATAAATATTTAAGAAGAGGTTATTAAAAAGTTATTAAAAAAACTTCGACCTCCAGGTGTTCTAAAATAAAACGCACCCTGCATTTACAGTATTAAAATCTATTTACTTTTATAGGATCCAAAACAGTGGTTGTGCCTGACTCGTCCAAGTTGAAAATATCTTTTACAGTGAAAGGATTCCTAAACCAGCATTTTTGCAAATTTTCATAAAATTTGCTATGAAAAATCTAAGACGCGGTAGAACAACAGCTGTTTTTCAGCCTTTCTCAAAGAAACAGAGAGATTTCTCTTAAGAAACCCAAAAAGCCAAATTTTTACTACATTTTTATTTACATTCTACGAAGATGGATATTAAATCTCATTCAACCCAGTAAACTGATAAGCGAGCTTCAGAATCAGAGCAGATTAATAGCTTAAACCGAACTCGAGTATTGAGCATTTTTTAATTTGATTTGCTATTGTTCCTTCCTGGCATTTTGTAAAGACTTGAATAACAGCATACTTGGGCAAAAATTTTGGCTTATTATCGTCGCTTACCTCATTTCCCAAATCAAACTTGGTATCTAGTGCCAACGAGTTAATCGATTTAAGTTCTTTTTAATTCTCGAGTTTAAAGTAGACCTTTTTATATTAGATTTGTAAGCGGTACTGTTAAGACCGGTATACATTGAAATCGAGCGACGAGAAGGATTTTTTCTTTTCAAGCGAATTATTTAAGCAAATTGTTAACATAATAAAAATCGTTTGTTTTTAATTAAGGATAGCTAAAATACGAGTATTGTGTATTTACTAAAAACAAAAAGTTAAATTTTAACACTTTTAATACAAAATTTCAATTTATCGTCTTAAATTAAAAATTAACAACGATAAAATGAAATTTTGTATTAAAAGTGCTAAAATGTATCGTTTTATTTTTAGTAAATACACGATATTTTAGCTATCGTTAATTAAAAACAAACGCTTTTTATTATTTTAACAATTTGCTTAAATAATTTGCTGGAAAAGGATAATCGTTCTCGTTCTCAATGTGTACCGGCCTTTAGGCGTTTCGGTCTTTTAAAACATATCTGAAATAGCGTTTTAGTCTTCTTCACTTATCGTAGTCCTTTTCGTTTTCTTTTAAAATTTCGCGCCATTTTCGAGATCCTGATATTCAAGAATAAAACATAAGTTTCTTTAAAAGATATGGGGCACATTCACCAGTTCTGCGGGCCTAATCCGTCAATATCGAAACATCCCCATATCACATTGGCGATTGTGCCCCAGTTCAAAAATATTCCAATAAAAAAAATGCTTTTTCTTTAATTTTGATAGATTACACTATAAACGCTTGAGAGATAAGTTATCTATTAAAATCCACTGAAACACTCTCAATTACAATTAGTAAACATTCACTTCACATAAAATTATTATTATTATTATTATTATTATTATCTTTATTTCAAACAAAAAAACATAAATACAAAATCAATAGCTAATTAAAACAATACAATTTGAATATGAAATAAAGTACAGCTTCTATAGACATATTATGTCTGTAGTGGAGCAATTTGAATCAAAATATAAATAAAATGTATATAAAATTCTAGGTTACATTAAAATACTGATAATATATTAAAACATTGTAAAAGAAAACAATAACCTTTAACAAAATACAAACTACGTTATATTTAAATATGTTAGACATATTTAATTACACGAAGGTACAATTAGAACATAATGCAATTCAATATTCATACTAAAAAATATTGCTCTATATCATCAATGTCAAGCAGCCATTCCCGAATTTCCCTGTAAAATTTGTATTTCCGAACAGATGGAAGCATTTTGACATGTTTAGGTAAAAGATGGAACCAATAAGGTGCCATATATAAATAAAATCTAAACTTTTCATTATTACAACGAAGACCGACAAAACTGTTTGAATTTCTCATATTATGCGCGTGAAATATACGACTAAGATAGCTATTGCTACGAATAAAAAACATTTTTAACACCTTAAAAATACACAGATACCTAAGAGGTAGCAAATTTAACTCACGAAAAAGTGGAACTGTGGGTGTATTTCTTGGACGAGCATAAATTAATTTGACAATTCTTTTTTGCGCTATAAAAGTAAGTTCCACCCCAACTAGTTATACCATACATTATGATTGATTCAACAACAGCATGATATAACCTTCTTAAAACATAAGAACGACACAAAGGTCGAAGGCTATAAAATGTATGCACTGCAGTAATAACAATTTTCCTGATATTAGTTAGGTGGGAGGCCCAATTAAGCTGTGAGTCAATTTGTAACACCTAAGTATTTAAACTCATTTATGCAGGGCAGTTGTTCAAAACAATGCCCAAAATATGGATTCTTATCTCACGAGTAAACATGATACTTGACAAAGTTTTGATCAACTATTATGTAAGGTCGTCCAAAATGCATAACTCTAGATTTTTCACTAGCAACAAGTCGGTGATAAAAAACCATTTACTTAGAGTGCATAAATCAATATTAATAAACTGTTATATTTGATAGTAATCATAGGACGCTTATGTTAGTGCCGAATCATCTACGACCGCTACCCTCTGAGATTAATTTCAAAGACGGAATTGAAATAAATTAACAACAATAAGGGCCCCAAAACTGAACCCTGAGGAACACCACATTTTAGAAGACCTGGAGGACGATTCACGTTATTAATTTTTACAATTTGACTACGGTTAAGAAGGTAACTTAACAACCAATCTATTATTTAGGCCTCTAACACCAATACTAGACAATTTCAATATTAGTATGTAGTGGTTAACAGTATCAAATGCCTTTGAAATGTCCATAAATACTGCTGAGCATTTCTAAGAATTGTTAATGGGTAAATAAATATTGCTCAAAAAATTTAGAAGAGCTTCTTCCGTAGATTTTCCTGCTATAAATCCAAATTGGTGATCACTAAAAAATTTTATTTTACCAAGGTAAGAGACCAATGGTCGTTTTATTAATTTCTCAAATAATTTGGAAAAAGTACTCAATAGCGAGATCGGTCAGTAATTGTTCAATTGCAGAGCATCACCCTTTTTAAAAACTGGAATAACAACTGCTATTTTTATGGCGTCTAGAAAAATTCCACTCTTTAGACTTAAATTAAATAAAAATTTTAATACACCTGAATTTCTGAAATAATCTCCAAAGAATTAATTTCATCGAAATAACAAGAAGTACAGTAATTATCTCGGTTTCCAAAAATAAATTGTTTGTGTTCTCCACTGTTATAAGTACTACATATTAGGAAAAATATTGAAAGTTATGTCGGATGAAACATTTATAAAAAATTTATTAAATTCATTACATATATTTTATCATCTGTTAGAACAGCATTAGGTTGATATTTATAAATTTGTGTTATTTGGTTATTGTTTTGGTACGTGCTTCTACCCAAAATATCATCAATTTCCTTCAACCTAAGCTTAGGATTATTCCCTACTAAATCAAATTTATCTTTGATACTCTTTTAACCCGTTTAACATTCATATTTACGTGCTTAGAGAGTTTTCTTACATAATTTTCCAACCGAGCGTTATTTGGATACTTTCTTAATTTTTTAGAAAATTTTTTAAGTTTATAAATTTTACACAAAAGATAATAATTCATCCAGGGCTTTAACTTCTTGTTATGGCGAAAAGTAATTGTATCTTTGAAAAATTCAATATGGGAAATAAAATTTTTTAAGAAAATATTGAATGCTGTATTACAATTTTTTTCACGATAAACAAGGTCTCAGTTTTCAACTAGGAGACGATCTCTAAGTTTGTGATAATTTACTTTAGAAATTTGTTCACTATAGCAAGTCACAGGTATATCGTATATTTGATTCTGCCCAAATATTGAGTATAATTAAATTATGATCAGAAAAATGTATTGGTAAATTCTCAATTCTAAAAGAATATGACGTACATCACGCCAGAAATCCCATTTTAGAAAACCCACGTTTTCTATATATAATTCGCACCATTGGGATTGTGCAATTTTGTGCCTGTGATTAGAAAATTTGTGCATAGCCTACAAGAATATGTACTACTTGATTTAACAAATACATGATCAAACATGATAACTTTCCTAGTTGGATTGTTACACATAACTGAGGAATCCGTTTGATGCAAGCATTGTTTGGTATTTAAAACAGCTTACGTTGTTCAACAGATTTATATTAAGATCACCTAAGGTCATTATGTTATTATTGTTAATTGTTCCCAGCAAATTATCCAAATCATTGGAAAAATCATTAAGATCACTATCAAAAAAACGGTAAAAACATCCAAACACTTTTACCTAGTTGAATTTCCAATCTAAGAACATCAGCTGAACTCCAATTACAAGTATAGCATGATACAAATGTTAAATTTTTATGTATAAAGACACCAACTTCACCGGCGCGGTAATTATCGTTACAACATGTGCATTTCGTTCGAATAAATCCAAATTTCAGAAACAAAAATCGTAATGGCGGGTCCGCCCCACTTTACTACGTCATTAAAACTGAAAATTAGATTCTTAGAGTTTCTTATTGTATTCTTCACTAATTAATTGTTGATATGTAAATATTTTCAATATTTTACTTATTTATTTATTATTTTGATTACTTTTCCCAATATAATGAAGTTATATTGTGTAAATATTGTAATCGCGAAAAAAATTTTGTTACAGATTTTCATATTTTTCGACGAATTAGGTTACCAGGACCCCGAAACATTAATTAGAAAAATGTCGTGTCCGTCCAGTCACAAATTTTTTATTTTATTTATTTTGCCTCCCATTCTCACAAATATTGATAGTTTTTATCGACATTTTGTACAAATTAATAAGCAGTTTGTGTTAACTTTTAGCTCCATTTGATTGTAAAATAGAGGGGGTGTCAGTGGAAGAAAAAACTCCCAAATAGATTTTTTCAAAAAGGGAACGACTATTGTTGTGTTATATTGATAATAAATTTGACAATGCATCACCTACCTGTTCACAAAATTTGAAGTTGGTTGAAGCATAGCGTGGGGGTTCATTTTAACAAAAAAGTGTAATAAAAATTTGTTGATCTGTTTAACGGGGTAATATCGAACTTTTCGAAAAAAAAAATTTTGTACAGTTAATACACCTTCCAAATTCCAACAATTGTTCCCTAGGAGTCCTTAGACAAAATGAATACATGACCGTGTAATATGGACTTTACATTTCTAAATTTAACTACAATACATTGCTGGTGGCAAATAATATCGTTATCATTTCAAAATAATTATATCTAGCAAGCTTTTAAATATAGCAAGACATTCCCATTTATGTAACATATGCTACGACATTATACTACAGCTAAATTAGCAATGCTGTACCGAAATGACAACTGTAGCAATGGTATAAATGCGACATATACATAGTTCAGATAGCTAAAACAGCACTGCTAATTTAGCGTTGCTACGAAGTTAGCTAAGCTACATAGCTACGGTATAAACATTGCTACCCTCTAAACAATTTTGCGAATTCGCAAAATATGTGACATAAACGAACTATAAACGAATCATATTTTTCAATGGAGTAGACTCTTGTTCATACAAAAAAAAACAAAGAAAAAAACATTTGATGTGTAGTTTGCGACCAAAACTAACGCCATATTGTGGTTTTAATAGTTAGAAAATGTATGTTTATAATTGATGAGTTGAAGAAAATATGTGCCGAAAATGAAATGAACGATCGATTTGAAGCCTACACGAATAATGAAGTGATCGACTTATCCAATGTAGTGAATGCTGTCATTGAAGAACCAGAAGTTAGCTTCGATCTACAATCCGGTCCCACCAATTTTTTAAATTGTACACCTGTTGATATACCACAGGTGAATGTCAATAATTTATCACGAGAACTGGCGCAATGGCTTGTAGACATGTATATAAATAAATATAACAATTAAAATAAATGTTGAAGTTTTATTTGTCCGATAAATCTTTACTTTATGTCTCGCAATAAATATTTAAATGCGGTCCATTAATGTTTCACTAATAGCGATCCATTAATGTTTCCCTAAAAGCGGTTTCATTGTGTTTCCCTAAAAGCGGTTCATTAATGTTTTTTTGACAGTGTTTCATTAATGTAACACTAAAATAAAACTGTTCACAACTATCAATACTTCGCTATAAAATCTAATTATCATGTGATGTGAACACCATAAACGGTTCCTTTTTGAACAGTATTCTTCATTTGTAAACGTTTCACCTTTTTTTAAATTTTTTTTTTCGCTGGCGCTACATCCCATATTGGCCGCTTCATATTGAAGTTTCGTAATCATTTTTTTAACGGATAATGAGTGATTATTTCATTGATCCTACATAACCAGCCGTGATTTTTTCATCACCCGCCAGGAATCGAACCACCGGGACGTTTCACCTTGTTTGAAGGATATATTACTAAAAATGTCAAATTGTTATTTCTGTGGTTTTTTTGAGAAACTATAATAATTAACTGCAAAGAGTAAATTTTTCAGAAAACGCATTTAAAATAAAAACTCGCAGTAGGTTTTAGTAGTAATTACTCATTTTTAATTAGATTTTCCGGAAAATTGAACGAAGGTATTGGAAAACTTAAATATATTTTTGAAACTTTAGACAATTGTCCAGTTATTTTCATTCATAACCCAAAAACGACAAAAATGCAGTTAACTAGTTTTTCAAAAAAACCACAGATAATGTGTTTTGTTTATTTTTGGTATTGCCAGAGCCTTCTAGAGTATAGAGCCATAATCATTATGACGTATTTTTTGAAGCTTTTTTAGTGGTATAACTTTTCACTAATTTCCATAGGAATCCATAGTAAAAATGGTGTTTTTTAGCTTCAAGTTTTTCATTGAAAAAAGCAAAAATGTTACAAAATTTTTATACAAAAGTGTTCTACATATCTTTACCAACAATATTCAGGAAGGGTTTATTGGTATTAAGTAAATATTAATTGCAGAAATATTAAAATTAAATTGTTTCTAAAATATATTTTTCGAACTTTCATTTTGAAAAATACATCAAAGTTGGCTCTGTCGAATTAAAATAATACTTGCTACATTTATCTTTAGTTTTACTAGTGTACGTTAGATGTCTCAGATTTATACAGAAAAATACGAAAAAAATTGTTTAATCACAAAATTATGGCACGTTCTTAATATTTTGAGAATTTGTTTTGCTTTTCCTACAATTTTTGAACTTAAATTTCCCCAAGTGGCGATTTTTGGTACGGTTTTTAAAAATGTTTACTGCCCACTGTCATCTATGTATATTGGCTTAATGCACACGATTTGTAGTAAGCTTTTTTTTTAATTTGACCAGAATGCTGTTGTTATGAACTTTTTTTTATATTTTGGTTTAAATAAATCAATTATTACAAGAAAATGAAAACGATTTACTTAAACGAGATTTATATATGTTGAAATTCAAACATTTATGAAAATATTTCAGAAATCATAATTAAGAATTTGCAACGTTTTCATTTACAAATTTGTCTTCGGAAAAAAAGTGATTTCCATATGTTTTATGCGTTTTACTATGAAAATTTTGGTTTTTTCCTCGTTTCAAATTCCTTTATAAAAGCTTCGTTTTTTAGATTATGGCTTGTATAATCAAGGTTGCTTTGGTATTGCCCGTGGTCGCAAACCGTAGTAGCTTTAGTCAGCATAAGCTCAAAATAAATTTATTCAACTTTCTCTACGTCTCTAGAAAAATTATCAAATTTGACTGAAGCGATTTTACCTTTTGACCACAGAATTCTGTATATGACGTTTTATTGACATGTATGACATTTTAATGATTGAAATTTCAACGACATATTGATCGATACATTATTTTTGAATTGCTTTAATAAAATCGCCTTTAAATGTATTATTTCTGAGTAATAAATTCTCTTGGTATTTAAAGTCGTATATAAATATTAATAGCAAATCTATATGGGAGGCCTTTAAAATAATATCAAGCCATTAGGATGGAGCAAGTTTAGGAAAAAGAGCTGGAAGATATATAAAATGAATTGCTATGTGACAAGAAGATGGGATTCGGTAACAAAAGATAATTAACTTTAATTCTGATTTTGTATTGTTTGTGTTTTATTGTTTTGTATTTTCGAATGGTCCACAGCGATGGCTCGTCCAGACTGAAGCACCTAATAAATAATTATATATGCCAGTTCTCACTTCACTCGCATAATATTGTGATCTGAACAAATGGCACAAATTTTCAGAAAATAAATTTTGAACATTGTGGATGCTCTCTGAACGGAGTAATTTCAATTTTAAGGATTTTCAACAGTATACTAGAGATGTGTAACTGGATCTAATCTTTAAAGGTCGAAGATGAAAAATGGCGAATGCGGGTTTGATTGCTGGTCAACCTGTGTTAGTTCTAACTAATCTAACATTATTTGTGAGTCTGTGATTTGACGGTATGAGAGCAAAAGGTTCATATTGTCGTGACCAATTGTGATATTGGAGAAGAGGTCTCCAAATTTAAGAAAAACCGTAACGTTTTTTAAAGACGCTGCCCCTCCAAAATAACGGAAAATGTTTGTAAAATATAAATGGATGGTTTGTGATCTTTAACGGATGCTTTGTAGGAAAAGTGCCGTCCGAGGAGTCGGATGATAGACCCATTTTTTTTTATTTATTGTCAAACTCGAACAAAATCAATTTGTAATTTTATAAGTAAACCCCACTTATTGTGAATCAGACAAAAGCAATATAGTTAGCAACAAATGCATTTTTAACAACATTTTCAATCGTCCTCATGTCACCAAATCAGAAATTTACAGTTTACAAAAGTTTTCCGTTATTTTGAGCAGGGCCAGTAAATAGTAAATAGATCAGCGGCGTAGCGAAGGGGGTTGCGGGGGGTTGAAACCCCCCCCCCCTTAGTTTCACATATTATACTAAAATCATTACATGGTGATGTGTAATTTTTAACAGATTTTTACAGATCTGTGTAGACCTTTTTTCCAGATTAAGTTGAATTTATATTACATAAGCGAAGTTAATTAAAATGTTTAAAAGACGATCAGGTATCTACCGGTTGAACGCTTCTACCTATAATAACAAAATTAGCACAAAATATTTGTCAGATGTTTAGTAGTACTCTTAACCTGGATAATCTCTCCAATTGAAGAGTTCTAAGACGTTCAGGCGCCTTAAGAATTACCTAAGAAACACAATCGGTGGGAAGCGACAAAATGGATTGGCATCATTAAATATTCATAGAGATATGGTTATATAAATAGACCGTGTCCTCGATGAATTGACCTTACTGTCACGACGAATCAATATAAAACTATAAAAAACGAATAAAATATTGAATTCAAATAAATTCGAATGCATTATTTTCTTATAGAAATTATTTTTTATTTTAAAACCCCCCCCTTGTCGAATTTCTGGCTACGCCACTGAAATAGATATACATAGTTTTATAAAAAATTTAAATTATTTACACGACGTTACATGGGCGTAAGTTTTGTATGTTTTATTTTATTGCATTATTTAATTTTTTGTTTACACTTTAGAACTATCGAGGCCAGAACTTAAACAACGAACACTTCAAAATGTGCCAAAATATGGAATAATTTGTGATATTTACAAAATGTTGAAAGATCTACAACAGCTACGACACGAAAAAAATATCGTCAAATTGGATCAGGGCCATATATTAACGGGCCTGATTGTACAAAAATCGAAGCTTTCGATATGGGTACTCATTTGTCTATTTTATATGGAAAATGCATATTTTGAGTGATAAAATCATATTAAATAAATAAATTATGTTTTTAATTGTATTTATTAATTTTATTTTTAGATTCCTTATTGTGAAATTTGATTTGATTTTTTTATCTTGCGATCAAGATCGATTTCGATATTAAAATATCATCGTCAGTTGGTAATTACTTTTTCTATACTACTGGTAGTATGGTAGTATAGAAAAAGTAATTACCAACTGACGATGATATTTTAATATCGAAATCGATCTTGATCGCAAGATAAAAAAATCAAATCAAATTTCACAATAAGGAATCTAAAAATAAAATTAATAAATACAATTAAAAACATAATTTATTTATTTAATATAATTATAAATAGTGAAATAATCCACAATCAATATAAATATTTTTAATATGAATATCAATGATAAAATCATGATATAAAATATGAATAATTTTAATGTTTGTTGAATTTAAAAAATTACTTGTATTTTAAACCATTTGTCATTTTAATTTCGAAGAATGAATCAACCTCGAAATTAATAAAATAATTAAATGAAAATAGTACCTTTATCATATTTTATAGAAAAAGTTTCATTTTAATTGTGCTGCCAGATGCATAAATGTAAAAAAAAAAAATTAATACAGCGATCGCTGAAAAAAATGCTAAATATTCCTCTGCAATAATGAAATGTCAAAATGTCAAATTTTTGTTTTGGTTTTTTGTTGTGTTTAGAGTTTTTAATTAATTTTTTTTTTATATCGAATACTCGTATCCACGTATTGCTCGTATGTACCCAATTAAATTTAAAAACAACACAAACTTTATTGGAAATAATAATATGTACATTAATATTTTATTGTAGAATATAAAAGAAAACCTAATTTAAAAATCTAAACACAACAAAAAACCAAAACAAAAATTTGACCTTTTGACATTTCATTATTGCTGAGGAATATTCAGCATTTTTTTCAGCGATTGCTGTTTTAATTTTTCTTTGTACATTTATGCATCTATATAAAGGTACTATTTTCATTTAATTATTTTATTAATTTCGAGGTTGATTCATTCTTCGAAATTAAAATGACAAATGGTTTAAAATACAAGTAATTTTTTAAATTCAACAAACATTAAAATTATTCATATTTTATATCATGATTTTATCACTCAAAATATGCATTTTCCATATAAAATAGACAAATGAGTACCCATATCGAAAGCTCATTGAATATTTTTTCGTGTACAATCAGGCCTGTATATATAAGGACTTGATTGGATATATCTTTGGAAAATCAATGATTTCAAAGGTGACAAACAGAGAAACAAACCAACGAATATTATTGACAGACTTAATTATCCCGCCAGTAATGACAGAACGTAGCCCCATAAAGAAACGTTCGCCTTCATCGCTAATAACAGGAACCAGCCAAAACGTATTACGATCAACGATGAAGAAAAATGAAAGTTAGAAACAGAAAAAGCTATTACATAAAACAGATTGAAATGTGGCCACCACACGACTTTCTTTTACGAATAGAGAATTTTGAGAAACTTATTATGATATTTTCTAACAAAGGACCCTATAGGATAAGCATAGTAAATTGGGCCTAAAACAACGTATTTTCTATTTTCCCCATAGATAAGCTTGGGCCCTGCTGCATGAAATGGAATACATCATTTTTCGATATTTCTAAATATTTTTTGCAACTTTTAAGGATTGGTCGTTCTTTAGTATATTGTTTTATAATTGCAAAAATATTTCGCAACTCCCTCCCACTTGTTTACAGGGTGTTACAGCAGTTTTTGCATTTGTCATTTTTATAATTTTTATATTTTTCTAAATTCAATAAATTGCTTTGTTTTGAATAAAAAAATATTCCAAACAGTAATTATGGTGTATATTAGCCTAATTATGCGAATTAGAATTAGTTTGCACATTACAGTGACGTACAGTCCTGTACTAAATGATAGCCGCACTTCTAATTTAAGATTTATTTCATTTCAAATAAATTCATTTAAAATTGTTCCTATGCAAAAATAATACTCTTCACTTTACCAATGCGTGCTATAAATACAAATCATTATTTTCTGCGGGATCATGGACAATTGGAGAACCCTCATTTAGTATGGTAATAAAAGATAGCCGCAGGTATACTTTCAAATTCTTTTGAACACTGTATCAGTATTTACCCGAGCTTGTTAGCGTGCAAACATATTCTTGTGTCTTAAAATATTATTGTGTTAAATATTATTCCGATTTTTGTTATTTTTTTAAATATGGGTAGAAAAGGTAGTTTGAACGAGTTTGAAAAAGGATAAATTGACGTTATTAAGAAAAGTAATATGAGTAACCGTTTAATAGCAGAAAATATTAGTTGGAGTGGGAAGGTAGTGCGAAATTATTTAAAAAGTTCGCAATTATACGGTTCGCATAAAAGTGCAGGCCCCTGGCCAGTGGAACTTACTGATAGAGAAAAACGGTTAATTTTTCGAAACGCCTCTAATTTTATTGGCACCGTGCAACAAATTGCGTTAAAAGCTGGTGTTAATACAAAGATTTGTAATGAGAGGAAAGTATTAAGAGAGTCAGATAATATAAAAATCAAAAAATTACAAAGAGAACCACAACTGTTATCAAATCATAAAGATGCCAGATTGCGTTTCGCGAAGGAACATATCGCACGTAACAAAGTATAGTGACACAACTTAAAATTTCAAATTTTTCAGGAAAGTAAAAGAAAAAATGATAATTTCGATAAAACTACACTAGTCTCTATGGGCGTCAAAAAAGGAAAATTGGAAAATTAAGCCGTCTCTCTAAAATATGAAAACGCCACTATGGCAGGTTATGAAATCGATCATTGCGCATCTTTTTGACGAATTATCTCAAAAACTCAATGTTTTGAGTTGTGTCACTTTTCTATGTCATGTGCGATATGTCGTGGAAGAAAAAGTGGCAGCGCGTTATTTTTAGTGACGAAAAAAATTGAATATGGATAGCCCTGATTAATGACAATACTATTTTCACGACCTTTGAAAAGAACCTATCGTGCTATCGAGACGTCAACGATCTCTGATTGTTTGGGGTGCAATTGGCTATGGAGGAAGAACGGATTTGAAGTTTATGTCCGGTCGTATTAACAGCAACCGGTATAAATCCATGCTATCCGAAACATTACCAGTCGTTGGTGCACAAAATGGCGGCCCAAGGATATCTTTCTCCTTGGTCTAACTGATACATACCTAAAGTGACATTTTTAATTTCTTGTTCTGATAAACATGGAAAGTCTTCAATCTGATTAGTAGCCTCCTCCCAACAAATTCGTTTGTTTTCAAGGCCTAGCTCTTCAATCTTCTTTTGAAGAGAATTGTCATCATTCATTTTGCTAATTGCCTTCTCTGCATAAAGTGCATGATTTTCGTTTTCTGTAAACATAGGAGAATGGTATGCATTCAGTAAGGCACAAAGAATTTTAGTTAAAGATGACAGCTTGGGGAAATAAGTGACCTCAATAGTTGAAGCAATGAACTTGTATTTCTTGATTCTGCTGTTCACACTTTCCACTATCCATCGATTCATAGTCACAGCTCTGGACTCATTAGCATCTTTTGTGCAAAACTGCTTTTGTCCCTTGGTTAGTAAATGAGGCATTATTGGATTAAGTTTTAGCAATTTCAACTTTTCTATGACATCTCTGAACCCACGATCGAGAAGTAAAACATCATTCTCTAAGAAATATTTTGTAAATCCATAAGGGGTAGAAAACATGAATTTTAAAATTTTTGAATCGCTATTGTCGTTGTTTGCAAAAAACAAACCTTCAGCCTCAAGAATGTTTCCGTCAAGGAAAACCACAATCATGGGCTTCAATAAGTTTCTGTGCTTATGATTGGAGTACGTCAATAATTGAAATTCATGATCACTTGACTTTTGAACATATAGATAAATACCATCAATGACAACTACAATAGAATTTTCATCTGCATCCAGAAGTTTATGGGCCATTTTAGTTTGATGTTTCATTGATCTTCTCGTGATAGATGATTATAACCTAAATGAAGATGGACAAAATACTCATCCAAGGCTTTTCGAACAGATTCAAAGATTGCAGACACTCTTGCTTGACCATCTACATTGAATAAATATGCCAAAAATAAAATTCCTGTGACAAGTTCATCTCTAGTTTTACTAGGAATATCCCTAACGCATTTCTCGTAGATCTGTTGCAACTATTTCTGATGTGTGGCTTTACAAAAGCATGAAGGCAATCGAAATTTTCTTGTGAAATCCCAGTGAATTTCTGATAGTCATATGGAGTTAATGGAGAACCGTTGTCGAAATCGATTTTAGAGTATGAGTTGGCCTTACTAAAGTAGACGGCATTGAAAAATTCTTCAATATCTTCAGCGGACAATACTATTGTTTCTTTAGTTGCAACTAATGATTCTAAAGTCTCCTTATTAAACAAGCCATTTTTGTCAAAATGGGAGCGACAGCATCTATTGCTCATTGGAATAAGAATTTTCTTTCTTTTCCACATATCGATGATCGCTTCTTTGGAAATCCTTCATCTACCAGCTTCTTTACAAATAAAACAATTTCTCTGTGTACCAGAGCAGCTAGGAAGATTGACCGTAATTCCATTTCTTGGAACAGAAGAAACTTTGCTTGACGTTACAGAAGCTTGACTACTGAAAAATTCAGATGTAAATTCAGTACTTGTGTTTCAGAAATTGTACTATTCATGGTTGAAGCCTGGAAATCAATCTCTGAAGATGTAATGCAACAAGAACTATCAGGAGTTATATCCATTTCATAATCATGCAAATTATTATCCACAGTATTACCCTCAGCTGTGAAGTGATATCTTTTGAACTTTAATCTTGAATGACACTTCAAACAGGCATAACTATTTGGATTATATGACTTTCCTACGCTTCTGAGTATGTAGTAACATTTGTCAATAAAGAGGTGCTCCTAAAGTGCAAACTCCTCGCCATTTTAATATGCGTGACTTACATATGCCACAGAGAATATGAGATCGTTCAACTACAATAAACAATTTTATGAGATTACATGCAAAATAAATATAAAAAGTACATTTTTTATATTCTGGACCCATTAGTGTTAAGTCAAACAGTTCTAATGAAGATTTAACACACAAGTCAAATAGTTCTAATGATGATGAACACACAAGCTAACAAATTGTAAAAGTCCTAAAGATTATGTTACACACAAGTTAAATTACTCAAAACAAGACTTGAAATACGATTTATACAACAGTAGTTATACAACAAGAGGCTCGAAAATAATCTAATATACAGTTGAGAGGACGAGTGTGTTTCCTAGGTAACACATCGAGTCCGCAACTGTATATTTAGATGATTTTCGAAGCTAGAATTGTATACGTTAAGACTATATAACGAATCAACCAAATATATTACACAACCAAATAAAAACTGCACCAAATTAACTCATTTTTGCGAAATGTCAAAAATATTAATTGTTTGTTTATATTCATGGATGATATGATTATAACATAATATGATATATTTGTTTATGGCCGAAACACCACAAGTTGTGTTCGCGAAACACAACTTAGCAACGCAGATAACCGATGTTATACAGCGTAACTAAGAAAAATTGAACTATCTGATTGGTCTATTTTCCAATGAGTTGTTAATGTTTAGTCTGTTATATATGTGATTGTTATATAAACATAAAAGTTATGAACCAAATTGTAGTGATTGAGATTGAGAGTGATGTGTATCAGACATCTTTTGCATAAAAATAATTTTTTTAGTCCAATACAATTAGTGCGAACAAAGAAGGGGCTGCTAGAGAATTTTTAGTATGTTGTTCTACGATTCTTATATAACATGTATGTGAAAAATCTAAATTGTATCTCAATGCGAACATATGTAAAATGCCATTGTTCTTTGCTTTCCTATGCTTACACATGTAAAAATTGGTATAGTAAAAATTCAGTTTCTGGAAAACGAAGAAAAGGCTGCTACTCATATTTTGCAGACATGTTTCGAAAGATGTGATTAAACATATATTTCAATTTCAAGACTCTATCTTCATGCGACAGTACAAAAACGAGGGGGCCCAATTTTCACTACATATCACATAGGGGCCTTTCTTTGGAATTAAATAAAATCAGGATATCTGCAAAAAATCACTTTTTTTAGGTTTTGCTGATATTCGTTCCAGGATCTGAAGAAGTTACCTTATAATCTAATTAATTTTCCAAAATCTTCATTATTTTCGAAACAATATGTTGAAAGGCAGAATTAGGAACTTTAGTATATTATCTGAAAGCTTTAAACTCTAATTCGACAGTAATGGTAGCCATTAGTTCATTCTTTTCATCGAAAATAATCATTTTTGTCAAAATTTAAATTGCACGAAAAAAACATTCATTTTTCAAATGTTCGAAAATTTTGGGGAGTTGTGAGACACTATTTAAAAACAATTAAAATGACATATTTTGATAATTATTTTTTATTTAAGATAGAAAATAAGAAAAATTAGACAATTTCTACGAAAAAATCTTATGAAAATATAATACAATCAATCCGATTCGCAGTGATGGCATGTATAATATCCAGCTTGTAAATTGGCACACTTAAGGTGCACAGCTCGATCGCATAGATGCAATGAATGGAGTTGTTTTTGTTAACTTTTTCGGAATTGCACCTTTGCAGATGATGCAGAAGTCTTCTTCAGAATCCGATGAACTTGGAATATGACGGAGTATGGCGCTGTCTCATAACTCCCCAAATCGTATATATATTCAACATGGCCGCATAGTTATTATCATTAACATAAAAATCACATTGATTAACGATTCATTTGTATATTTGTATTTGCCTTTGCATTTCGCTTGAAAAACTGATCGAAAGTATTACAAACAAAATTGGTCAAGAATCTTTTTGAAAATTTTTAAAACACATTACCTGGAGAGACCCTCAGAATGCGTGTTTACTTAATGAATTCTAGCTACAAAGTGATGTTGTATTGAGAAACAATTTTTACACTTATCACCAACGTCAAACTTCTGAAATATGACGGAGAATGGCACTGTCTCACAACTCCCCATGTCTCATAACTCTCCAATCTCCCATATTAATTGCTGAAATATTCCAATTAAGTTATGCGTTAAATGTATTTTTCGAACATTCATTGTGAAAGTTGTTAGCTATTATGAAGTAAAATATGCCAGTATTTTTCTCCCTTTTCTAATTTACCGAATTTATCTTTAACATAATGTTTCATATAAAACATGATTTTATTCAAGTTTGAATTAGAAATAAAGTTTTTTTTTGTTCTCTAAGTTAAAAGTACACCAAAAATGACGTTAAGATCACTTGAAATTTGAATGTATTTCAACTATTTCCCCCCTCGCTGAGCTACGGAGTAAAATAGCTGCGGTGACATGACGGTTCGGTGGAAATTTTCTATGAATAGAAGATCAGTGTTGGGCTTTTCAGTGATCGACGTACGACTCGCCAAGATTTTTGTCTCGCTGAGTTACGAAATAAGATAGTTGCGTTGATGGTTCGGCGGACAATTTCTATGTAGCAGGTGAGGGATGAGGTTTTTTCCTAGTCCCATCTATTACAATGTTTCGTTGCTAAAGTATAAAAGCTAATGCAACTTAAGATTTTACACATGAATCTCACTATGTGTACCTGTTAGTCATATTCATTTCCAGCACATATGATTTTTTTTTTTCTTCAGATTTTTGAAATGATAAATTGGCCGCGAAACACGTTGCTTGTGTCTTCTTGGGTTGTTGGAAAAGTTTGTATAAAAAGATTTTTAACTAAGTTTGCACCTGCTTTTCTGAAATAAAAATTCATATTGGAACTAAATATTGTTCACCTGTGCCGAATATTTCACGGTACACCAAAATGAAAACTGCATGGGAACAGTTCATATTCCTTTGAAACTAATTTTTTCAATTTCAGTTAATTACAAATATTAACCAAGAAACAACAATTATAAAATATGAAAACATGAAAATACATATTAACACTTACTTTATGAGGTATCCTTTTGAAACATAATTAAAAAATTTAAAATCTCATAAAAACTAGAAGTCTTTGAAAATAGCTTAATATACGAGTACTAACTAATACAGAAATTAAGTATATTTCACAAAAATGTATCTAATATTTTAATATCCTTTCCAATAATAAGAAACAAAACGAAAAAAAATTTTATGAAACCTTTTTTACGGATACTTTACTTCCGCTTTAAAAAATACTCCTATTACATTGTAACCTTTCATACTTATTATATAAAAAATTATTTTCCTGTTCGTTTCTCTGCACTGCCTTCATTGTTGATACAAAATATTCTTTAAAAACACCCATTCTGCACCGAAAAACGAAAATTTATGTATACTGTCTTATATGTACCTGGGCTGAAAAATTTACATGGTAGGATTATTTATGTTTATGGCTTTCTTTTCTTTAAGGTTGTTAAAAACTTGAATTTTTTTTTTGTTTAACTTATAATTTTCGAATCAAAATTAATCATAATAAAAATTTAATAATAAGTAAACGGCACGTGACTATTCAATTACTCTCCTTGTGTTGTTATATTGCCTTTAATATTCCCATTTGAACAGTGTTTGATATTGTTAAATGTGCAATGGATAGGATTTTATAATTGTTGCCGAAAATATTTGTGCTGCCTACGTCTTACCGCAAATAAAAGAACCGGTTTTTGTATTCGATTTTTAAAATAAAATTTATTTTCAAAGTTTATCTGGTTTCGAATAAAAGGGCCAGTTTTGAATTGAAAAGTGAGAACCCCGATTTCCTCTTTAATAAAAAAGTTAAAATCAGTAAATTTAATGTGAAATTTTAATAAAGATAATTATAATTCTGTGGGTTTTTTGAGAAACTAGTTAACTGCATTTTTATCGATTTTGAGTTGAATGAAAATAACTCAACAATTGGCTAAAGTTTAAAAAACAAATTTCAGTTTTCCAATAAAAATAAAAAATAAAATAAAAATAAAAATGAGTAATTACTACTAAAACCTATTGTGACTTTTTGTTTCAAATGCGTTTTCTGAACAATTTGCTTATCGCAGTTAACTAGTTTTCAAACAAACCACATAATTATGCATATTTCTGTTACATATTTAAATATCAAATAACATCACACACATTTCATTATTCAGTTAATACCGCATTTCTGCAATTGTTAAACTTAAGTACGAAGATAATAATAAATTGTTTAATATTTGAAAAAAACAACGAATTTGTATGCCGACGTAGCTATTGGCAATTTCTATTACTTTTAGTAGATAAAGGAGATAGTTTTTTGGCTATCTGAGCTGAAAGTAACCAGCCTACAAATTTCAGCCGGTACACATTATTTTTTGATAAAATGAAAATTGCCACAACAACTTATAAACTGATACGTTCATGCTTACCACAGGAATTCCAAGTTATTCATGAGGTGGGTCCAATATAAAATTTCAAAATTTATCCCAGGATAAAGTATCAGGTTAAGTTCATGTGGGGAGCCGGAATAATTCGTTTGAATCATAGGCACACATAAAATTTAAAAATTTGCATAAATTTAATCTTTAAAGTATCCTCTCTAGAAGTGATTCAATTAGAGCGCATGCCAATAGTAATCCATTTACTGTCCAAACTAATGGATTAATAAAATTTTTAATTTTATTTAAATAAGGAAGGTTAGAAATTATGTATTAGTTCTTGTTGTTTGATAGTTTTTGTACTTTTACTTATGGACGTTATCATTTTTCTTTAGAGCTGTGAATCGAAAAAGTACTGAAACGTCAGCGTGCACAATAATTTTTTTTTTTTTTTAATATAATAGGCTTTAAATCCAGAGATTCTTTTATTTACATAACAAGCCTAAGATCGTTTCAACATTTTTTTAAATATCATGAATTATTGTACGTATAGCACAATGTTAAACTTTTTAATTACATAAAGATGAAAATGAAGGTGCTTTAATGAAAATTTTGTAATTTAAACGTTTTTTTTTGTTGCTATGATGGCTTTCATAAATTCGTACAATTTTTAAATAATTTTGTCATTGTAGAAATACAAAATTTGTTAAAAATTGGAAATTTGGGTTTAAAAAATCGTTCATTCGTTTTCTATGTGGCAATGCCTTTAGGATAAAATGAAGAATATTGTGATTGTGGAGTAGTTCAAGTTCAAAAACAAAAGCCGTCTCACAACTCCCCAATCTCCCCTATTTATTTAAATTGATCATTAGTCTACAATGTTGTTGTTGTTGATATGTAGAAAACTTTTGGATTGCATTTTTATAAAATTCGTCCTTTTTGACGTGAACACGTCTTTAAATTTGCTTTCATATGGGAGGCACTTCAGAAAACTGATGATAACAAAATCGGGAGATACAGTTTGATGCTGCAGCTATATGTCATATATCTATCATCTACATCCAAAATTTAATTGCACCACTCGATAGCTAAAGGATCAAAGAATTCGTTACGTTGAATGAGGACTGTGACGCATCGCTTGCGGTGGAGGGGGAAGCACCGTTATTTTTATAACTATGTATTTTCTTTATAGTAATAAATTATTTTTTTTTATAAAATTTTATTGGGATTCTATATCTTACCTGATTTTGATGGAAATTGGAAATACAGAATTCAATAGAAATGGGATTCTCAAATTATCTTTAGATGAAGTTCTGGAATATGGCCAAGTATGATGGAACTTGCCCATTTCTCAACCGATTATTATGAAATTTGACATGTGCGTTGGAAATGGGATTCTGAAATGTTTTTTCGATCAAGTTCTGGAATATGGCTAAGTATGATGGAACTTGCCTATTCAACCGATTATGATGAAATTGGACATGTGCGTTGGAAATGGGATTCTAAAATGTTGTTTGAATAAAGTTCTGGAATATGGCCAAGTATGATGGAACTTGCCCATTTCTTAACCGATTATTATGAAATTTGACATTTGTGTTGGAAATGGGATTCCAAAATGTTTTTTCGATCAATTTCTGGAATATGGCCAAGTATGATGGAACTTGCCTATTTCTCAACCGATTATGATGAAATTCGACATGTGCATTGGAAATGGGATTCTAAAATGATGTTTGGATGAAGTTCTGGAATATGGCCAAGCATGATGGAACTTGCCCATTTCTCAACGGATTATTATGAAATTTGACATTTGTGTTGGAAATGGGATTTTAAATGTTTTTCAGATGAAGTTCTGGAATATGGCCAAGTATGATGGAACTTACCCATTTCTCAACCTATTATGATTAAATTCGACATGTGTATTGGAAATGTGATTCTACAATGTTTTTTTGGATGAAGTTCTGGATTATTGCCCATTTCTCAACCGATTATGATGAAATTTGACATTTGTGTTGGTAATAGGAATTTGTAATGATTTTTGGATAAAGTTCTGGAATATAGCCAAGTATGATGAAACTTGCCTATTTCTCTATCGATTATGATGAAATTTGGCATGTGCGTTGATAATGGGATTCTAAAATGTGTTTTCGATCAAGTTCTGGAATATGGCCAAGTATAGTGATTGTGAAACTTGCTTATTTCTCAACCGATTATTTTTGTTTGATTTTCATATAATATTGATGTCGAGTTGCAATTTCCTAAATTTATTTATCTAATACATTTCTGCTCATAATACGAAGAATTTTATAAATTTGTTGAGGTTGTTTCTTGGTTCGCTGCGTCACATAATATCGGTTTAGTATAAATTTTGACTCGAAGATGCTAGAACGTTCGTTTGCATTTCAATCGTCAGCTGTCGTCAAGATCTATAGATTGCTTATATAAAACATTAATACGAAATAGGTATAGTTAATATATATGGTGTTAAAGTAAAAAATTAAAATAAATAATGCAATGTCGGCCTATACTCGTCGAAAAGCCAAATCAAAATATAGAGAACGTTTACGGTTGGAAAGGGCTTCTCAAGAACAATCCAGTGATACTTCTTAGTGTTCAAAAATTATTATGATATATTCATACAATACGCTCATATACATACGTACACGTATTCATGTATAACACACGGCTGTGTTTACGACACAGCCACTCCAACATTTTTTTCATTCCAAAAATTGGAGCTAAAAAAACACCTATTACATACTATGGATTTCTATGTGGCAACAGTGAAAAGTTATACCTACAAACATGGCGTATGATTATGGCTTTATAATTTAGAAGGCTCTGGTAAAACTGCTGCATTTTTCCTAAATTTTTTTTTTTATGCTTTTTATTAGCTCTCAATCTTGGACAAGTGCAAATTTGATAACAATAGATGCAAAGTTCTTTCACAATAATAAAATTGAATCATTATTCTCGTGCTTAAGTAGTTTCGTTCTTTTGCGGTAAACGCATTTATTTCAAGAGAAATAAAAGCAGGAACGTTTCATTACAAAGTACTTATTAAGATGAATTACAATAGCTATTATTGTAATTCACCATCATAATAATTTAATAAAGCCATCGAAATGTGGGTTTAAAAATAAAAAGATTAGGATAGTCATTCAATTACTCACAGTGGAATTACCAGACCGTTTACCAATTCCACTGTGAATATTTGACTGAACTGACCTGAAGTTAATGAAGACAACAAAAAATCCATTAGAGCGACAAAGACAAACTATTTTTAATTTGTCTTTTATAGCAAAATTGTATGTATAATATTTTGAAAGCGATAGCAACATAACCAAAAAAAATCACAAATTATTCCTTGAATGAACTGCTCTTTAAGTTGCTCTTTAAGTACTCCAGATTAAATTACGAGAATTTTGAGGAATTGAAACGGTGGTGGAGAACCGCTGAGCCCTACTATAAGATTGGCGGTGACATTGAGGTAATTGCAAATATGCATTTATAAATATTAACGCTAATCTCAAAAATGTTGCAGCTGATGCGTCATTATTTAACCCTTAAAACGTGGCGTGTATTATATCGATTCGATACATTTTAAAATCAAAATGTAACATTTGCGGAAAACATGTGTGCAAAAAACATTCCAAATCTACTTTGAAATGCAATACTTGTTAATCGATGTTATTAGTTTATAATGAAATAAAACACTTCATCATTTTAATTTTAGTTTTTTATTTATTACTTTCCAGCAAAAATTTTTATGTATTCATTCGATACAAAAACAGGGTTTATGTTACAAAAAAAGTGAAACACGGTTTAAGGGTTAAAATTGTTTATGCACTTAAAAATTGTAACAAAACATAGCTAATTTATTAAAATTAAAAATATTGTTAGCTAATTAAATATGTAGTGATATACTTGGGTGTTATCCGCTCATGTTCAGTTTTAATTACGTATCACCGGTAAAATGATTAAAAGAAATTAAAAGAGCAACTGAGTGGCTAGTGGATATGTGTTATGTTCAAATTAGCACAGGGTGTCCTATTCAAAACGCGACTCATTTTTAACTTAATTATTGTTTTATTCATCAAACATGGTATTGCTTTTTAAGTTAATAAAAATCAGTACTGTATTTACGAACAACATTACGAAATGAGATATTCAAACGAACAAAAAATCTTCATTGTCACGGAATCTATGACTGAAAAAGTCAATTGAAAAAATAAAACGGGAATTCACGCATAACTTCAATAAGTACCGCCCAGTAGAACTGCCATATTTAGGTGAGTTAAGAAAATAAAAATATTCATGACAGTTAAAAATCTTCATCGAGGTCAACCTGCACCAATAAATATTCCCCAAAATCTAGATCGAATACTTTCTCTTATATTGCAGATAATCCAAAGATATATGTATATTCCAAAATTTTCCAGTGTTTACCAAGTTTCGCACACATGTACACATAAAATCATTCGAAATTTAACGTATGTCCATTACAAAGTTGAAGAGCACACTGAAACATTTAAAAATTGTTTTTTGATCCAAAAACAAAAATTTGTAAAATTGTTGTTGTTGTTTTCAATGAAAAATTTGATTTGATCCGGATCACCATGCGTCAAGAAATGCGGCTAATGTTAAAAACCAAATCCTGGCTTGAAAGTCAAATGAAAGAGAATATATGAGATAATTTGCAGGCGCTTACCTGCAGACATAGGTAAGTAAACTATTTTTCATAGAATGGAATCCAACGGGGCCTTTTCCCTGAATTTAATCCTGGCTTCGGCAGAAAAAAAATTAAATGAAAATAAATGCGTATATTTATTCTATGTATTTCGTCAGTCATCTTTCGTAATCCAGTAGGCTGATTACTTTATACCTTCCGTTTGTTAGCACGTTTAAGGTATATATTTTGACTTAAGTAGAGAACGTAGGTTTTGAACACTTTCTCAAAGGTGTAGTTATTTGAGAACAGATGTTATTTCTTGGACGCATTGCCAGTTACACAAACCTTCAACCAAATTCTGAAGAAATGAAGTTGTTTGATTGATAAATATTAGTGGAAATCTCAAAAACTATACAATTTAAATCATGTTATTTCTTGAAGATAAATAGATGCTACCAAGCGTAGTACTTCCTGAAAATATTATGTCGAAAATTGTTACTCTGCCTAGTTATGGGGCATTAAAATCAAAATACACGTAGCTTTATGTCAACTCATATGTCACTGTAAACTTGCAGAGCATAATTTTCGTTTATAGAGCATAGTAATATTTGTGAATAACATTTTAGTACTAATCGTTATATCGATAGATAACTATCGTTATCTAATTATTGTTCCGAATGTTCCATAGCAGTAGTTGGGATCACACCGCTTCAATAATAGTTTCTGAAATATAAAATTAATTAATCAATAAAATTATATTTTACCACCGGAGGGCTCCATATTCTGCATAGGTATTGATGTGGCCGTTGCATAGCCCACATCAATCTCCGGTTCAATATCCAGTTCTAAAGCATTGTAATAAGTGGGGTTAGGCTGAAAACCAGCTCCCACTGATTACATCGAAATTATCTTACTTGCTTAGGTGTATTGGCGGCATGATTCCTGCAGCTCGGTCAGGTAGAGGAAATTGGTGTGGGTAAAAACAATGTACAACGAGTAAGATCTTGCTTGCCGCTTGAATTAAAAGAAATGTGAGCTCATTGCTCAAATGCAGTACAATTTAGAATGGGGCGAAAGTACAATAAACGAATGGAGATGAAAAAAGTATTTTTAGCTTAGGATAATATGGTTATCCTCATACAATCTTTGTGATACGTTATTTGTGAATTGCTTTCATAAAATCGAATTTAAACGTATTTTTATTTTGTGAGTAATAAATTTTTTGGTACTCAAAGTCGTATATAACTCCTAATAGCAAATTACTATTTGTGGCTTTAAAATAATACCACACCATTAGGGTTTCGCCGCCCCGGTGGCACAGTTGTTAGCATGCTTGCTTTAAGCTCCGGAGGTCCCGGGTTCGATTCCCGGCGGGTGATGAAAAAATCACGGTTGGTTTAATGTAAGGATCAATGAACTAATCACTCATTATCTGTTGTAAAACTGATTACGAAACTTCAAAATGAAGCGGCCAAATCCCTCCATGGGATGTAGCGCCAGCGAAAAAAAAAAAAAATTAGGGTTTCGCAGGTTTCGGAAAGCTGGGAAATAAATAAATTGAAATATTATATGACAAGTAGGTGGGATTCGGTAACAAATAATAATTAACGTTAATTCTGATTTTGTATTGTTTGTGTTGTAATTTTTTGTATTTTCGAATGATCCGCAGCTACGCCTCGTCCACACAGAATCACAGAGAAAAGACACACAGAGTAAAGAATTATATCGGCTAATTCTTACGTTGCTAACATAATATTGTGATGTGAACAAACGGCACAAATTTTCAGAAAATACATTTTTGAACATTGTGGATGCACCCTGAATGGAGTAAATTAAATTCTCAAGGACTTTCAACGGTATACTAGAGATGTACATACATATGTATAACTGGATCTACTTGTTAAAGGTCGAAGATGAAAAATGGTGAATGCGATTTTGATTGCTGCTCAACACGTGTCAGTTCTAAATAATCTAACATTATTTGTGAGTCTGTGATTTGCCCGTATGAGACTGTCGTATGAGATTGTGGCCGTATGAGATTGTGTATGAGATTATTGTGACCAATTGTGAAATTGTGCAAGGGGTCTACTAATTTATTGGAAAAACCGTTGTTTGTTTTATTTTTTATTTATTTATTAGACTGCGCTGATCTTGTAATTTTTCTTTCACATACAAATGTTGATATTTCTAGTAAAATTCTCTTTTGTTGGGGTGTAACCCACTGGTTAGTCCCATAATAAATTAAACCTATTTACTAATTTTTATTTGGTAAGTTCACTAGGTTAAGTGGCCTCGTTCTTTGGAGTCTTCCAACGACAAGGTTATCTATCATATGGCGAATGTAGGGGTTTCCATGTTCCTGGAGCCTTATTTCAAGTTTTGCGGCATGCATTTTTACTTCATCTTTGATGTGTTCCATCCGTAGATCCATGTGAAGGTCCTCATTTCTTGTGTACCACGGAGCATCGGCGATGCTACAAAGAACCTTGTTATGAAACGTCTATATCATTTTGGCGTTTGTTTGCTTGGTACATTCCCAGAGTTGTATACCGTAGGTCCATATCGGCTTCAGAATTTGCCGATATAGCAGCAACTTGTTGTGAATTGTAAGCTCCGAGCCTCTACCTATGAGCCAATACATTTTCCTGAGGTTTATGTTAAGTTCTTCTTTTTTCTTTTTGACATGCTCTCTCCACTTGAGCTTGGCATCCAGGGTCATGCCAAGGTATTTAGCTGTAAATGCATATGGCTTCGCGAGTTAATTTATTTATTTATTATTACCTACAGTAAAATATATACAATCGGTAAGTAAACATACAGAAAAAAAAAAGAGACAAAATTTAACAAATGCTAGACAGAAATTTAAACAACTCCTTTTTAAACGAATTTCTTGTCATGTTAAAGTCGAAAATATCGTAAACTGAATTAAAAAGCCGCGACATTCTCAAGACTGCTTCCGAAAGTGCAAAATTCGTAGACACCGGATCAATATGTAGCAAACGGCGCCCGCGCAAACAGCGTATGGGAGCGTAGATATTGAAACGAGCAAGTAATTCATCACAATCTATTCGGGAAGTCAGAACATCGTGAACGAAGATAGCAGATGCAACGTCTCGTCGGTGATCCAAACGTTGTAGTTTTAATAAACTACAACGATCATTATAAGGTGGGAGAATATATTGATGCACTCGCTCAGTGGTTAATCCACGAAGGGCATATAAAACAAATTGCTTCTGAACACTCTCAATCCTATCTGAATGGCACCTATAAAATGGGGACCAGATCTGAGAAGCGTATTCTAGAACTGAACGAACAAAGGATACATACAGAGTTTTCAGTGTGAGCGGATCGCAAAAGTCCTTACAATTGCGCTTAATGAAACCTAGCATAATGTAAGCTTTTGTAATAATACAATCAATGTGTGTAGTAAAAGTTAGGTCACAAGAAAAGCTTATGCCTAAGTCGGACATGAGCTCAACTCTATCAACAGCAATATTATACAAAAAATATTACTGGAATATTGGTGAACGCATCGGAGTGAATGACAAAATCCTGAATTTACCCACATTCAGCAACAATTTATTCTTGAACGACCAACTGCAAAAGTTATTCAAGTCACCTTGTAATTTCACACAATCATCAACCTCATTAATTGGAGCAAATATTTTCATATCATCTGCGTAAAGCACACAATGTGCAAATTCAAAACACTCAACAACATCATTTATAAATAACGAAAATGAAAGCGGACCAATGTGACTTCCTTGAGGAACTCCTGAGGTAACACGAAATGACCGAGAGCTAAAATCATTAATCTTAACAAATTGGTAACGATCAGAAAGGTATGAATGCAACCACTTAATAGGGATGAACTGGCAATCTAGTTTATCCAGCTTATCGATAAGAATCGAATGGTCAATTTTATCGAACGCTTTTGAAAAATCGGTGTATACTATATCTACTTGTTACCTATATTCCAGTCTACTATATAAATGCCCACAAAAAGAGGCTAGATTAGTCGCCGTAGACCTACCTGGATAAAATCCGTGTTGAGCCGGAGAAATAAACCTTTTTACATGAAAAAACAAAAATTTCTGTACCAAGGATTCGAATAGTTTTGGTATAGCAGAAAGAATAGCGATTCCGCGATAGTTGCTGACTTCACTTCTTTTGCCAAATTTGAAAATCGGACGGATGAAAGATAATTTCCAGAGATCGGGAAAAATCCCAGTACGTAGGCTATCATTAAAGATAATAGTCAGTGGAGGGGCTAGACTTATTGCACAATTCTTAATAAGGATTAGTGGAAAGCCATCCTGTCCTGCCCCCTTATCAACTTCAAGTTGAGATAACCCATCATAGACTTCTGCTTCCGTAAATTTTAAAAAGATAAAATCAGAAAGACCGCGGTGGGTTGAATGCTTGTTACATGATACCACTGGCTCTTCATAGACAGACTCGAAAAAATTGGCAAACAAATTGGATATAGCAGATGGCTGACTGGCGAAAGAGTTCTGAAAAGTCATTGGGGTAGGAAACCCAGCAACCTTCTTTTTACCATTTATGAAATTCCAGAATTTCTTAGGATGGGAAGTTAATTCATCTTCGATTTGCAAAATGTAGTTATTGTAAAGAAACCAGTTTAACGTTTTAAACTCCCTACGAGCAGTATTAAAACTAGGATAAAACTTAACACCGTGTAACTTATATACGGTATGTAACTTATTACGGCGTTTTTCAATACGAACTAGCTGTTTGTTATACCATGGCTCCCTATACCGAGGTTCGTTTTTCACTAATGGAACACATCTTTCAATACCAGACTTGAGAAGCTCGTTGAACAAAAAAACACAATCGTTCAAGTCTCCTCCTCATTCTAGAAATGACCAGTCCGAATCGACAAGAAATTTGTTTAAAGAAACGTAGTCAGCATGTCTAAAATCGAAATGAAAAGAATCACTAGAAGTGCACATAGTATTACAATTCTCTTGAAAAATGTATATCATAATATATATATATAATATATATTTTTATACAATAATTCCTTTACAGAGTAGATCCGCAGGAAACATATGCAGCAACCACGAGGATGGAGGCACTGGCTACATTAATACGTACAGCAATAACATCATAAGTTGGATGGCATGCAATGAGCTCGTTAGAAATCGAACATTTAACAGCGATCAACACACCTCCCCCCTTCAGGCTGGTAGAAAAATCATGTCGATCGTTCCTGTGAACGACGTAGTTAGGTGGAAAATACTCCGCCGAATTGAAATTTTTAGTAAGCCATGTTTCCGAGATAACGATCACATCGTAATCATTGTCCAGCACGCCAAGTAAGAATAATTTAGCTTTACCTCGAATGCTAGAGGCATTATGGTAGTACATCGAGGTAAAAGAGGTTTGTCCGGAACTTATAGGCGGACGCATTCTGCCTGAAACTACATCACTTAAATTACGGGAGAGTTGACTGGTACAGCTGGTGTCCGAAATCTCACACTGCAGGTTATTACTTGAGATAAATTTACTACTTATTAAGCTCTTATAATTTATTCTGTTGACTTGTTGAGAGCAGCAGTTTAGATGGTAAGCTTTTTGATATGTAAAGTTAATATGCGTGAATTCTGTCTCATTAAGCTTGATTCGCCAATGCTTTCTCCAGTTACAAACCGCATTGGTCATTGCCTGGAGGTTGCTCATTGAATCAGCGACTTTACTTCCAATTGCCATAATTGTGCTGTGTCATCTGCAAAGGTGGCTATGGTTCCTTCATTTGTGGTTGGTATGTCCTATGTTTTTAGTAAATACAGGATTGGTCGTAAGATTATCCGCTGCGGGACACCGGCAGAGATTTTCTTTAGCTCAAAGTATTCATTCTCATATTTCACTCGAAAACGTCTATTGGATAAATAAGATCTTAGTTATGGCATAGAATTGCCTCAGCAGATCTCTATGCAGCTTGTATTCCATACCACTGTGCCAAACTTTATCAAATGCTTGCGCGACGACGTCCAGGAATATTCTTGAGCATACTTTTTTACGTTCTAACGTTCTTTCAATTATGATTCTTATTCTATGCACCTGTTTAATTGTAGAATGCTTTTCTCTGAATCCAAATTAATGTGTAGGATTTTATTGTCGGTCCTCAATCATTGGTTTAAGTCTCTTTAGTAATATTTTTTCAAAGAGTTTTAACATAATTGGCTGCATAGAAATTGGCCAGTATGATTTTTTATCGTTAGGTGGTTTATCAGGTTTTGCTATCATGCTTACTTCTGCTACTTTCCATTGATGTGGAACATATTTTAACCGAAGGGTCGCATTGATTATGTGTAGCAGCTTACGAAATCTTTTGTCAGGTAGAGCCTTGATAATTTGGCAAGTCATACCCTTCCACAGTGAGTAATCAGAATTTTTTTTATCAGTTAGGCTAACTAGATATCTGTTAGATGATTCATTTTTAATTTCTTTAAGAAGGGATTTGCGACTGTTACATAAATTGTTAAGAATTTTCCAGGTTTTACGAGCCCGTCGTTTTTCTCTTACCAACTCTCTAACTTCCATTGGGTAGGTTATGTTAAGTTTCTTCTCATTCTGTAAAATGAGGATGCTTACCAACGCAGCACAGTGAATTATTTCATTGAGTTGTCCCAATTCGTCTTCCAACTGTCAAGAATTTCTTATACCTGGAGATTGATTTTTCCTCGATTAATTCACGAAACGAGCCCAGTTTATTTTTGAATTTGTTAATCTAGGTGCACTTCCCTTTGGATTACCGTTTTACCGACTGTCTTGATAGACGGTGAGTGGTCCGATACTAGAGAATTGCTCTTTTCAATGTGAATGTAGTTCTGAGATATACTATGAATTTCAGAATTATATGTGCAGCACAGCGGAAAAATGTTTTTTATGACAAAATTAAATTGCTTCCAAAATTAGATGTGGACCATATTTATGGATGAAATACCTTTTAATTAATAAACTAAAGCATTTACTTCAAAATAAATTAGACAATTTTTATTATTTTAAATTCATAGATAAAGAAAACATTAATTTTTTTTTTTTTTTAATTGGGTACAGAGCGGACTTATTAACGGTTCTAGCTCCTTGTAACTGTCAGAGCTTCTGCACCCAATTATTTCATTTCAAAATTATTTGTGCACTCTGTTCAGTCACGTGAACATACCAACTCACCATGCTGCGCAAGCATGGCCTCAATCGTATAAATAGTCATTCTTGTTATTATTATTGATTAATGAAATTTAACTACAATGGAAAAATGTACATTATGCATTTTTCCTTAATATAACGTTTTTATATTTTTAGTCAGTTCATTGACACCAAATATATAATTTTTTAACATACAAATTGTAATATTAAAATCAGCAATTTTAGTCGATATTAGTTGTTATTAGTATAATTAATGTATGACCATTTTGTAAATAAATCACACATTTGTCTGATTTAATGGAGTTCAAAAATTAATTGACTCAATAAAACATCGCCCTGACCAACGGTAAGCGATACAAAATTAATAAAAGAATAAAAAACCAACAACGTCTTTTATTCACAATACAAAACTTTAAGTAAATCAAGACTATCTTAAATTTACAACTTAAGAAATAAAGTCTGAGATTTACACATGGTCCTTCGAAGCCACTAAAAAAACAGGCACCAATTGAGAAGTACATCGCCAAACAACAACCGGCATCAAAAACACCAACAACCAACTGGAAAGTTGCGATCTGCAAGTTCGAGTCATCAAGCAACCAGCATCTAGCAAGCCAACAAACAACAGGCAATCTACAGAGTTAACAACCAAGCAGCACCTACAAGTTCAAGCCATCAAACAACAGCGACATACCCAGCAATACACTACCAACAAACGGCGGAACAATGTCGACCTTAGGCAAACAAGAAGAAGTAGGCGGCAAGATAATCCAGATGCACACAAACTACAATAAAGATGGAAATGCTCGGAAAACGAAGACATATCTGGAAACAAAAATAGCTGCTTTAAAAGCATTGTACACAGAATATGTCGCAACGGATGATATCATCCGACAGATGCAGCCACCGTTAGAGCATAATCATTCCTACTTCGACTCACGAAAGAAGATAGCGGAGATTTACGACCTCCTAATCGATGATATGCGAAAACGATTAAACCACGGGCCACCACTAACACCGACACCAACAACATCAGCGGAACACTCGCAAAGTACATCCTTAACAATCTTAAGTACAGATGACAGCAGTAAACCAACACCAAAAGAAAGACAAAGCTCATCTAATAACATTCCAACTTCCGCGACAGCCAACAGGAAAGAGTTCGACCAGATGATGAAGCTACAAAATATAAAGATGAGGGCTCTATATAGAGAGATAAACACAGCTAAAGAGGCATTAGCACAAAAAAAATCAAAACAAGCACTAAAACTTGTTTTGAAACATATGGAGAGGATGATGGAACAAATCATGGACCTCGACGATAAAATAAACATAGAAGTTTCAGAAGAAGATGAAGTCAATTCAAAATATTTCATGGAGAATTACTTCGACAATATTAAGCAGGCGCATGATGACATTGTGATTGAAATTACAATGGAGATTGAGAATGATCAACAATCAAAACACAATTCAATAGATATCCGACTACCAAATATTGAAATTCCACATTTCTATGGAGAAATCATGAGATGGAAAGGTTTCGCGGATACATTCAAGAAACTCGTGCATACAAACCAAGTGCTTACGGATACCCACAGGATCAACTACTTAAAAAGTCATTTAGGAGGTCCAGCCGCTAAAATAATAAGCCATCTGGAATCAACTGCAGAAAATTATCAGGTGGCATGGAATATATTAAATAATCGCTACAACAACGAAAGAATTCTGGCAGCAGCATATTTTAACCAACTAATTAATCAACCAAATATGATGACAGAAACCGCGGCAGGAATCAGAACAATGCATGACACAACAAGTGAAGCCATTCACAACATCAATAATATCTTGAATGGTGAAGACAAATATGATGCCCTGATAATACACATACTTCAGAAGAAATTAGACAACGAATCCATCAGAGCCTATGAGACAACTTTAGACGACCCCAAAAAGATTCAAAATTTGAATCACTTTTTGTTGTTTTTGGAAAAAAGATTCCAATCACTAGAAGCACTAGGAAGTAAACCGAATCGACAACCCTTACCAACCGGCCGATTACAACCACAAAAAGCCATGACAACGCTAGCAGCAACAACAAACAGATGCGTCAATTGTAAAGGATCACATACGATTGAAGCATGCAAATCATTTTTGGAGATGTCAACAATAGATCGCAGCAAAATATGCAACATGAATAATTTATGTCGGATATGTTTAGGAAAACATAATCTTTCAAAAATATGCTTGACAGAAGGGAAATGCGTGGTATGCAAAGGAAGACACCATACTCTTCTCCACACCAAAGAAGGTGCAACTAACAAAATTGAATGCCGACAAATAAATCCACCTGGACAAAACCCAAAACGTGGCATACCAGTTGTGGAAACACACATGATAGACAGCACAACAACAGCAGCTCAGGTAATACTGAGCACAGCATTAGTTAAAGTTCCAAGCAACGGAGGTCACCCACAACTACTTAGAGTGCTGATTGATCCAGGTTCTCAAGCATCATTCATAACTCATGAGGCAGCTAAAAAATTAAATATACAGAGCAAGAAAACGCATGTAGAATTTAAAGGAGTAGGAGGAGTGACAGCCGGAGTAGCAGAACAACGGATGACATTCAATATTGAGCCGAGATTCCCGTCGAAATTCAAAACACGAATAAGCGCGCTAATAGTAAATCAACTAGTGGGAGATCTACCAGAATACAGTTTTAATGCCTGGAAATGGCCACACATTAGTAATTTGTTATGGGCAGATCCAGAGTACAATAGGCCTAATAAGATCGATATATTATTGGGCGCAGATTACTACCCAGCGATAGTAATGAATGATGTGGTAAAAGGCGAAGCAGGAGAACCAGTGGCACAAAAAACAGAACTAGGATGGATAATATGTGGACCAATAAACTATAATGAGCCACCAAGGGTTCAGTGCATGATAACAAAAACGGAACTTGACAACAGGTTAAAATCATTCTGGGAACTATTAACAGAAGAAGAACAAAATTGCCAGGAACATTATGAGGCAAATTATCGCCGTAACGCTGATGGGAGATATACAGTTCGAATCCCATTTAATCATAATCCACCAATACTTGGGGCTTCAAAAACAAGAGCATTAGCCAGATTCCTGCAGTTGGAGAAGAAATTCGCAGCATCACCAACATATGCCAATGACTACAAAAAATGCATTAACGAATACATTGAACTAGGTCACATGCGACTCTGTGAAATTGAAATGAGTCCATCAGAAGAATACTTCATACCACATCATGCAGTAGTAAAAGAAAGCAGCACAACGACAAAGCTACGTGTTGTTTTCGATGCCTCAGCTAAAACCAGCAATAATAAGAGCCTCAACGATCAACAAATGGTTGGGCCTACACTACAGGAGGAATTGATTTCGATCCTGTTAAGATGGAGGAAACATAGGGTGGTCTACACAGCAGACATCGAGAAAATGTATCGCCAAATACGAATACATAAAGATGACCAAAGGTATCAAAAGATACTATGGAGATCAAACGAGAAAGATCCAATTCGTGAATATCAATTAACAACTGTATCCTTTGGAACAGCTAGTGCCCCATACCTGGCCATCCGCACGTTACAACAGTTGGCCATTGATGAGAAAAAGGAGTTTCCCATAGCATCCGATATAACTTCACACGATTTCTATGTGGATGATTTACTAAGCGGCAGTGATTCTGTAGAAGAAGCACACACACAGCAACGTCAAATCATTACAATGCTAAGTAAAGGAGGATTTCAACTACGGAAATGGGCTAGTAACAAGCCAGATCTATTACAACAGATACAACTCGAATCACGGGCAATCGGTACAATGGATATCAAACTAGATGACACAATAAAAACTCTGGGCGTATCTTGGAACCCTGACACTGATACCTTCGGATTCAAAATAAATATAAAAGAGAAGAAAACTGAAATCGCCACCAAAAGAAAATTATTATCCGAGGTATCACAATTATTTGATCCTTTGGGATGGTTGTCACCAACCATTATAGTAGCAAAAATATTACTCCAACAACTTTGGCTAACAGGATTGTCTTGGGATGCACCATTACCTCAAGACATCTCAATGAGATGGAACAGTTATAAAAATTCATTGCCTGCGCTCGAACAAATAAAAATACCGAGGTGGGTGAACACTTCCAACAATTCGCCCATAGAACTGCATGGATTTTGCGATGCATCTAAACATGCATATGCAGCAGTTATATATTGTTACCAAAGAGATAATATAAATAGTGCACCTCGACCTTATTTACTAATATCAAAAACAAAGGTCGCGCCAATAAAATCAAAACTAACAATTCCTAGGCTAGAATTGTGTGGAGCGTTGTTACTTGCGAGGTTGATGGCAAAAGTAACTAAAAGTCTTCGAATTTCCAAAATAACAACTTACGCATGGACTGACTCAATGATAGTGCTCGCTTGGATCAAAGCAGAACCACATCGATTTAAAATATTTGTTGCAAACAGAGTAACAGAGATCCACAGTCTAACCAGCCCAACAACATGGAACTATGTTAAGTCGTCTGAAAATCCAGCTGATTGTGCTTCAAGAGGCATAGAAGCTGACTGTCTCGAAAAACACCAAATATGGTGGAATGGTCCAAGTTGGTTAACAAACACTCCAACAAATTGGCCAGTTCATAATTCTTCTGAAAAATTTGAAAATATTCCAGAGAAAAGGTTAGTAGCACTAGCTAAAACAACGGAAATAAAGGACAACGAAAACCCATTTGATCATCTTTACATAAAACATTCAAGTTTAAAGAAGATTCAACGAATAATATCATATTGTAGACGATTTATCAACAAGTTAAAACTAATGAAATACGAAATAAGTAACATTATATCACCTCAAGAAATGCAAGAAGCTCTCCATCAGTTAGTTGGAAGGGCTCAACTAACCCAATATAGGAATGAAATTCATAATTTAAGAAACAACAAACCAATCGACAACAAAAGTAAGTTACTATCACTCTCACCATTTTTAAAAGATGGACTGCTAAGAGTTGGTGGACGATTACAAAACTCAACCGCCTGGTCATATGATGAAAAACATCCCTTGATTCTTCCACAATCACATCCAATTGTTAACCTGATCATCCAAGAAGGCCACAAATCAACGATGCATGGCGGTACTCAGTTAACTTTAGCACACATCCGAACAAAATTTTGGATCATAAATGGTCGAAATATTGTCAGACAACAAATATCAAAATGTCTGAGATGTCACCGATTCAGTAAAAATATTAAGCATCAACTAATGGGTAATTTACCAGAAGCAAGAATAGCTCCTGCTCGGCCATTTTTAAAGTCAGGAGTTGACTACGCTGGACCTTTCAACGTAAGAGTATCGAAAGGTAGAGGCAACAAATCGTATAAAGGCTACCTAGCAATTTTTGTTTGTATGGCAACAAAAGCTGTTCACATTGAGGTGGTCAGTGATTTAACAGCCGAAGCGTTCATGGCGGCATACAAACGTTTTGTGTCTCGTCGAGGAATATGTTCCGATATTTTTTGCGACAATGGTACTAATTTTGTTGGTGCTAGTAAAACAATGGAATTACAAAAAAAAGAGATAGTAGAACAAATAGCTTCAAACATTGTAAATTCTACTACGGAACATGGTACTAAATGGCATTTTATTCCACCGGGAGCACCGCATTTTGGGGGATTATGGGAGGCCGCAGTAAAATCAGTAAAATATCATTTAAAAAGAGTGATAGGCGAAGCAACTTTGACATTCGAAGAATTAACAACATTAACTTGTCAAATAGAGGCTTGCCTTAATTCAAGGCCAATTTCACCAATGACCAATGATCCAAGTGATCCGACCGTTTTAACTCCAGGTCACTTTTTAATTGGAGATGCTATCATAACCCAGCCTGAAGTCAGAGTCTCAGACAACAACATGAACTCATTGACTCGATGGAAATTGGTCCAAAAAATGAAAGAGGACTTTTGGAAAAAATGGTCCCAAGAATATTTGCATCAACTACAACAACGAGCAAAATGGACCACGAAGACACCAGATCTGAAGATTGGACAACTTGTTTTAATTCGAGACAACAATGTTCCACCATCCAGATGGATTACTGGACGGGTTGTACAAACTCACCCGGGACAAGACGGAATCGTTCGTGTAGCTACACTCCGCGGCCCCGGAAGGGCCTTTATAAAAAGGCCAGTGACAAAATTAGCACCTCTCCCAATTGAAAACACCATACAAGAACAAGGTACAGAATTGGATACCGAGGCCATCACCGTATTGTCAACCACGTTTCGCAACACCATCACCACGAGGAAACGTAAGTCAACAGAAACACATGAAGGGAAAAATCCACCAAGGAAATGGTTGCGAGGGCAAATAGACGATGTGGTAAAAATAGCTGCAGAAAAAGTAAAAACCATTCCTCAACCAAAAAAGAAAAAAAGGACAATTAGACCTTGTTACTAATCCAAATTGATGTTATTAACTATGATTCCATTAATAAGTGTACTCGGCATATGCTCAGCAACTTTAAAGGAGACGACTTTTGATATTACAACTCTAAATTCTACAATGGGAATATATTTTGAAAACATTGGGATAGCTCAGCTCTCCCACCAACAATGGACTATAATATCTTACTTTAATTTATCGGCAATGTTCTTAGAGGCTGAAGTATACAAGCCGCTGTTGATAGGATGACTCAAACCTGTAGCGAGGATAAGGGATGGTTGCAACTAAGACAACTTTGCAAGCCCGCAATAACACAAATGAAACAACAACTTTCCAATATAAACCTCAACAATGAAATACTCCAACCCACTTACAATCATGTTCGGACGAAGCGAGGTTTAGTGAACGTAGTTGGTACTCTCACAAATCAACTATTTGGAATTCTCGACCAAGACGACGCACAACGGTATGATAACGAAATCACTTCATTAAAAAATGATCAACAGCACATTCATAAATTGCTAAAAGAACAAATTTCAATAATGGAATCAACAACGAATATCATCAAAAGGGACTGGATAGCAGTAAACAATCAACTACAAGAAATAGATAAGCAAACAGTGGCTTTACACAACTTAATAAAAAGAAACGAAAACGAGCATATAGCAGTACAAAGGTTCATGGCTCTATGGATTCACCTATCATTGGAAATGGTAAACTTTTATTCAATGCAACAGCAGCTAATTGACGTCGTCATAGACATTCACCATAGCAAGATAAACACATTTATTCTCAAACCTAATCAACTCAGGGCAGAATTACAAAAATTACATGAAATAATCCCAGCTGATGCCACCATATATAGAGAAAATAACATGATAAGCTTGTACCAGATGATGACGGCTAAAGTTGGACAAATAAAGAACGCGTTAATTTTTGAAATAAAGATGCCGTTATTCAACAACAGAATATATCAGATCTTAAAGCCAATTGCTATCCCAACCAAGCATAAAGATATGTATGCTTATATAGAACCATCAAGTGAACTCTTATTGTTAAGTTTGAATAGGGAATCCTATTACTCCATGTCAGAAGACGAGCTCACATCTTGCAAGTCCATGAGATCTTCAGAATATCTCTGCATGATCCACAACGTTATTCATAATATACAAAATAATCCAACATCTTGCGAGATCGATATAATCATGAATAAAGAAGTACAAACAGATGCTTGCCAGATTCGTTTTATGCTACCAAGAAACTTATGGATTCCAACCCACGATCCAAGCGCATGGATTTTTATCTCCGAAAGAAAGCGTACAATAAATATCGTATGTAATAAAGAAGTGACAACCACAATCATAAATGGAACGGGAATTATCACTTTACATAAAGCCTGCACTATCACGGATGGAATGACAACTATACATTCAATCGAAAACTTCAACACAAGAATGAAGTCTTTCTATCAACCAACGATAAACCTCAGCAGCCTGCTTATCCGGTCCAAAAATGCCACATACGAAAATACCACCAACAGAACTATGATGAGTCATGAATTCAACAACATTCTCATGGATTTGGATCAACTGTCAACTAATGTTACACACCTAAAAAATTTGGCAGAAAGTGAAAACCAACAATTAAATTATCACGATATTCATCATTACGTTTTACTCTACGGAATCATTGCCACCTTTATCGCACTTATCATTGCATATCGATGCAAGAAAACAACAGCTACACAGTCATCAGAACAAATTTCAAACGTGCTCCCATTACCTCGCCGGTTCATATCAACTAAAGTCGCCGCGGAGGATGTTCAGTCACGTGAACATACCAACTCACCATGCTGCGCAAGCATGGCCTCAATCGTATAAATAGTCATTCTTGTTATTATTATTGATTAATGAAATTTAACTACAATGGAAAAATGTACATTATGCATTTTTCCTTAATATAACGTTTTTATATTTTTAGTCAGTTCATTGACACCAAATATATAATTTTTTAACATACAAATTGTAATATTAAAATCAGCAATTTTAGTCGATATTAGTTGTTATTAGTATAATTAATGTATGACCATTTTGTATATAAATCAAACATTTGTCTGATTTAATTCAGTTCAAAAATTAATTGACTCAATAAAACATCGCCCTGACCAACGGTAAGCGATACAAAATTAATAAAAGAATAAAAAACCAACAACGTCTTTTATTCACAATACAAAACTTTAAGTAAATCAAGACTATCTTAAATTTACAACTTAAGAAATAAAGTCTGAGATTTACACACACTCTGTTTCTGTTTCAAAATTATTTGTGCATTAGGTATTCTGTCTTTCGATCGTTAAGTTGCCTAACCTTCAATTGTTTTCCAATTGTTTAAAATAATTGTTTTGTTTTCTTGCAAACATTACTTAATTCAAAAATTCCGAAAAATCGTCGAGACAAGAGCAGCGTTGTGGCTGAATACAATTGTGGAATTTCGACCGCTAACTTGGCCCAAAAATATGCTTGCCTTCGAAATACGATTTTATACCAAGTGAATGTTTTAATTGCACGAGATGTAAATTTTTCCATATGATAACCCTAAGCAACGTACAAAACCTGATTAATTCAGAAGGCTTCAGAAAAACGGGATTCAGGCATATGTTACCCAATACATAAGCCCCATACATCGAAAAAAAAATTGACTCGATTAAATTTTGCACGGGAACATATTAACAAACCGATTGAATTTTGAAGGAACATATTATGGACCGATGAATCTATTTTTTCGTTGGATGTATCATGAGGGAGCAAATTTTATGATTCCAAATTTCCAACTCTAACGAGAAAACAAAGAGGATGGTTATTGCTCCCACACGCTACTTTGTGGGTGGACATATAATAGTATATGGGGATGCATAAGCTTCAATAGTGTAGGACCAAATTCAATAAACCAGGGAACAATCACACAAGTAAGGTATTTAGAATTGAAGAGTGAAATAGCGTTTGTAGCTGCAGACAATTAATTGATCCGCAATTCGTACTTTAACAGGACAATGCTCCTAAACCGCAAAATCATTAAAGAGTTTTCGAAATTTTTTGATCAAACGGCATTGCCAGCGCAGAGCCCTGATTTGAACATGATCGAAAATTTATGGGCTTATATGAAAAGGAAAGTTCCATTCTAGGTTGAACGGTCCGAAGAAATGACTTGGAACTCAATAGTCAATAGTAAATGTTTGGAGTGAAATGCCTTCAGACTTTATAAGAAATCTTATAGAATCTATGCAGAGGCGTCTCAACGAGGTGATTAAAGCTAAGACGGTTCATTTCCCACGGACTCAAAATAATTAAGAGTCTTGGCTGAGGCGAGGGCAAGTTGTTGTTGGAAAAATGTACGTGGTGCTCTACAAGCTAATAGATGAATTGGGCAAAGAACAAATACAAATGTGTTAAAAACCGAATTGACAAAATTGGGGCCGGTGAACAATTATTTCCAAAGAAAAAATATTTGGAAAAAAGAAGAAAAATTGAAATTTATATTGATAAATTGGCGGCCTGGAGAAGAAATAACTTTTCTTAAAGGCATCCCAAATGAAATAGCCCTTTAAAATTCCATTTTCAAATTATCCAACACATGGATTGTAAATGTTATGATTGACGATTGTAAAATTTTTTAAATGAAACAATTATCAATGTGTAAGTAAATTAATTGCGAAAATTTTTTTTTTATTACTTGATTTCAATTTTGTAGGGAAATATCCCGATCTCATTCGTGTGTGCAGTTTTTCAACGAAGTTCTTAATAAATATATTTTACGATTGTTTTTATAATGAGGATTATCAATTCACAGTAAGAATTTATTGCATAATAATTTCCTGAGAGTTTATAGAATCGCGCGCGCGATTCTATAAAAATTGTTATGCAAGATTTTGTAATGCTAGATTTTGTAATACAAGCTTAGGGGCCTAACCCAAATTCAACATTGCTTTGCTTTAATACAAACGCTGATTTATTTAAAGTTAAACAATTAAATTTTAAGAAAGTTAAAGAAAAATTGATTTAGTTTGAATGCCATACATAAATTTTGTTCCAAAATTTTTCAAATTTTGTATTTAAATAATTAGTTTTTCTGTGTAATCCGTTAATTGTACCTATTTAAATATTTTTTTTGTTGCTATGCTTACTGTAATAATTCAATGCACTTTTCTGTAGGCATAAGAAAGATCGTCCATAACAAAGATCGTCGAAACTGATAGAAAAACGGGCTTTATCCCAACATTTTCGATATAAAAAATAAATATTTTTTTATTTTTGAAAAACAAAGTTAAATTCCATGTGAAAATCGACATTAATTATTTGGTACAATAACATGTTTTTTTGTCTGGGACTATTAAGAACAGGAATAACATAGAAGTTATAGTGGTGTACATATATCCACTTTTATGTAAATTTTGTTGCTTATAAACACGTAATAAAACAACTTGGTTATTTGAATATTATTCAATGGAAAAAAATATTTCCTTGTACTAACAATTATTTAATAATAATTGTTACAATAAGGAAAGGGTTTTCAATTAAAAAAATATTAAACTAACCAAAATTGCTTTATTATATTACCAAAAATTGTTATAAGATGTTCAAATCAAAATGGCAAAAAAAATCGAGAACTCTTTTAAATCCCTAGAGCATCCGAACATAAAAACAATTAAATTATGTTTATGTTTCTGTAATCCTTTAAAGATTTATGAAAATGGAACATAAATATTTTCATTCAATTACATTTGTTTTACTGTGTCTATATTCAAGAAAAAATTTGTGACTTGCCCATTTTTGTTATTATTCTTCTCCTTCCTCTGACTCGTAGTTTAACACATTTCTAGCAAGCTAATAGAAACAACACCAGGACAATTCATACCAAGGAAAAAACATTATTTCGTTCATTTCAATTTGTTACAACAGACAGACAGACATAGACAAAAAAAAAGAAGTTTATTCTTTTAATTAAATTTTTATTGATGATTTATTAAGATAGCATCGTTTAATTTTGTTCTTGAATTTCTGTGTTTAAAAGAAATTTGGGTCCTATTCGAAAAATAGAACGGACTAGAGCGGAGAAATGTATGCATAGAAAAATAATGTTGTCCTTACGATTTATTTAATACTTATTACTAATGTTACATGGAGAACTAGTCAAAAACCGTCTTAAATTTTCCTTTTTCAAATTTTTTTCGTGTTCTGACGGTGTTCTTGAAGAAGTAAAATCCTTATATTTAACAAAACTATCTAACAAATATGAGTATTTAAGACACTTTGAATCATTCGTTTTGAACGAATATCTAAAGAGAAAGTAAACATTTACGACTGTGAACAAGGTACAAATTACAAGGTATTTTTTTTTAAAAAGCACTCCTGTTTGCTTTCGTTAGGTGGTGCTAAAAAAGATTTGCAGCTTCATTTTTTACATCTTAAATAGCAAATGAACTTCAATTTAATGCAATTGTCTTGTTATGTCTGCCTCGAAAGAAAATGACTTCATAAATTTTCTTGTTATTTTGAAAATATTCTTATTATTACTATGTGATTGTCGATACAGAAAAGCTTTTCTCGTTCGTTTAGTAAATAAACTAACGAAGTATTTTGCTAATAAAATTAAATATCTTTCGCAATAATAATAATAATAATAATTTTATCTCTAATCGCTCACGTTTAAAAATAAATGAAAATTATGTTTTTAATAGTACCAACAACAACAATAAAATTTATATAATGATTTTCATAGCTGCAACACTTTGATTATGATTAATTTAAACGTGTTAAATTTATTTTTTCGTGTACTTAATGGCAAAGAGCGTCATTTCTTGGCTGAAAACAGTCAAGAAAACTGCTACTTTTCTCCTTAGCAACATATTTCTTCACTATAAACACTTTTCTTCATAGAAACGCTTTTTTCCAAATGATTTTTGTATTTTTCTTGGCAAAGAATGCCAAGGCCCATTCATCAGTTTCAGTTAAAATTTCAATTGGTATAAAAAGTTTCCAGAATCGATAGGCGGAGTGAATTCAAATCTCTGGCAAAGAGTGCAAAGGTCCATTCATGATTTTCAGTTAAAATTTCTATTGGTATATAAAGGTTCCAGAATCTTCTATGCCAGAGATTTGAATTCACTATCCGATAGCACACGTAGAATCTGGCATGCTATTCTACCTATCGAGCCCAAAAACTATCCCCTATCCAGGGGAATAAATGATTCTGGAAATTTTTTATGTCGCTGTTTAGTAGCTGACAAACTACTCGACCTATTGAGCCCAAAAACTACTCCCTATCCAGGGGAATAATTGATTCTGGAAACTTTATGTACCAATTGAAATTTTAACTGAAACTGATAAATGGGCCTTGGCACTCTTTGCCAGAGATTTGAATTCACTCTCGGACGGTACGTGTATCAGCTAGCCTACCACTCCGTCTATCGAGCCCCTAAACTACCCCCTATCCAGGGGAATAAGTTATTCTGGAAATGTTAGGTACCAATGGAAATTTTTACTGTCAGGATCCGATAGTACATGGAGTAGCTACCTAAAATGAATGTAGTCCATATATTATTTTGACTAAATTCCACTAATATTTTTCTTGACTGGTGCTATTTTTCCAGGGAATAACATTTATTCTTAAGATTTTGTAAAGTAATTACATTTTTAGTACTAAATATTGACGATTTGGCGTCTGCTGGTGGGGGGATCAGCTGATTAGATCAGCTCCGTAACCTTCAGTAGGGTGCTCTTCACGTGAGCTGTTCTGGTCATGTTTCAGGCAGCTGGCGGGATGAGTACGATTGTGGTAGGGGTAACCTTGCCACAATTCGCAGGTGTACGTACTGCCTCCACGTGGCAATCGTCGGTAACTGATGTCGTCTATTACAGTTTTGTTCTAGTTGACTCAGGCCAAAGTACGGCGCTAAAGGAGAAAACCTTAACAAAAAACCCTAATCTAAGGTGGAACAGCATATGCCGATGGATGAATGACTGATAGATTAATCAGTCCCAAATATGCGGACTCTGGATACCAGGCGCCCTCCAGTTTTATTTAGCCTTCCTGTGGTAGCTGGGTGTCCCACAGGTGACCTTCATTTCCCAACTACTCGTGGGAATAAAATGCCTAAAAAAATAAAAAATAATGATAAGGATGGTAACGCTCCTAAAGCGTCACGAACCAGCGAGGATTCTGCGGTGGCTTTCGAGGGCTCAGGTCCTCTTTCCGCTGTGGAAGCCCCAATGGGTGGCACATCGGATGGGGAAATCCGTTCGGAGTTTGAGAACTTACTTCTCAATTCCGATATGGAAACCTCAGGAGATGAGGAACAGGCCCCCGTAAGTGGGGGGATCTCCTCTGTGAAAACAGGGGAAAGTGCGGACGTCGGGGAGTGTCGGAAGGGTGAGGTTGACTTCAACAAACCTGCTGCGGCTCCTCATGTGAAAATGAGTGGGGCTGCGAAAAAGCGGTACAAGAAGCTTCTAGCTGAGGGCAAAGCGCCCGGTAGTGAAACAAGGCTTCTGGCGGTGCGGCCACGGAAGGAGACTTGCGATCCTACGACGGCCCAACCGCCAAAGAGGGACCGCTCGGATGACGAGACTTCACCGGCACAAAAAAAGGCCAGGGGGGGAGAACATGTCCTGGTGGCCTCGGGTTCTGCGGTCCGGTCTGGAGTTACCTTCAGGCAGGCTGCGGAATCAGAGATCATTGGGATCTTACCCTCTGGCTTTCCTGAGGTTGCCCTCACTGGAGAGCAGCTTAAAGCTGTCCAGGAGGGAATCTTGGATAAGGTGCTGGAGCAGGAGGCCAAGGAGCTTAAACCCAAGTTCCTTGGCAGTCAGCTTCGGCTTGGTTGGCTGGTAGTGACCTGTGCCGACCGGGCCACTGTACAGTGGCTCAGGGAGACCATAGGCACTATTAAGCCATGGGATGGTGCAGAGCTGATTGTAGCCGAGGCGGGAAATCTGCCTCGAGCTAGAATCGTGTTTGGTACCTTCCCAAACAGTGCCGAATTGCCCACGGATAAGCTTCTGGGTTTTATCAGAAGCCAAAACGAGGGCATGCAGGCGATCAACTGGAGAGTGGTCAGGAGAGAGGCGAAAGGCACTTCAGCTTTTTGCACGTTCTCCATGGACCACTCATCGGTTGAGAAGCTCAAACAAATTGATTTCAAAGTCAATTTTAAGTTTGGGATTGTCCAACTGCACCCCAAGGGGGGCCAGGGTGGTGGAAAGTCAGGTTCCAGGGGCGGGCCCCAAGTGGTCAAGCCTGTGGAGGATATCGTGGCTGCACCTGTGAAGGCGATAGTGGCCGCACCTGTGGCGGCTATCGGGGCCGCACCTGTGGCGGCTATCGGGGCCACACCTGTGGTTAAAACCACTGGTGTGGCGGCCCTTTCCAGGAGACAGGCAAGGAGAAGGAGAGAAAGAGAGAGGAAGGCGTCAGCGGTTGTACGGAGAATGGCCCCGCGAGGGGTCACCTCGCGCAAACCACTGGTGAAGCCTGGTGGCTCTCAGTCAGCTGTGGACAGCAGCAGTAAGATGGAGGACACGGATTCGCCATCTGGCAATGGCAGTGCGAGCAAGGAGGCTAATCCAGGCCTTCAGCAGACGACGCTGCAGTGATGGCACACATAACCTGCCTACAGATAAACCTGCATCATGCAAAGGCGTCTTCGGACGTCCTTTGTCGTAGGTTTATCTGCCAGAAAATTGGCATGGCTCTAATACAGGAGCCATGGGTAATAGGTAACCAAATTAAAGGTATACCAAAACAAATGGGTAAGTTGATTTATTGTAACGGAACTGAGAGTCCAAGGGCGGCCATTTTGACCAGCTCGCAAATTAATTTTATTCCCATTTCAGAGTTCATCTCCAGGGACTTAGTGGCGGTAATGGTGGAGGTTCTGGGTGAAAGAGGGAAACAGGAGGCTATAATGGCCTCCGCCTACTTTCCTGGAGACTCGGAAATGATACCTCCTCTCGAAGTTAGGCGGCTCATAGCTCATTGCCAGCGCAATGGGCTGGCTTACCTAATAGGATGCGATGCAAATGCGCACCACACGGTGTGGGGCAGCACGAACATCAATAATAGGGGTGAGTACCTTTTTGAATATATAATTACTAACAATGTAGATATTGTCAATAGGGGAAGGAAACCTACTTTCATAAATGCGATTAGGCAGGAGGTCCTAGATTTGACCCTCGCTAGTCAGCATTTTAGTCATTTTGTTAAAAATTGGCATGTGTCTGAAGAGGCCTCCTTATCGGATCACTTGCACATCAGATTCGATTTGGCGGCCGAGGCCATGCAGCGGCAGGAGATAAGAATTCCAAAACTGACCGATTGGGACTCCTATAGAGTTTCACTCGAATCAGAAATGCCCTCGATCATGGGGAACATAGAGTCTCCAGAGGGCTTGGAATTCTGTTCAAACCAGCTGCATAATTCTATACACTCGGCGGAAGAGAGTCCATTAAGTTGGTCCCTTGGTGGAACGGGGCGCTGAGTAAGCTGAGGAAAAAATCTAGAAGGTTATTCAATAAGGCTAAACGCACCGGGGAATGGGGCGAGTATAGGATGGCCTTAACGGAATATAATCTGGAATTAAGAAGATCCAAAAGGGCTACCTGGAGAAACTTCTGTGAGGGAATCATTGAATTACCCTCTGCAGCTCGTCTCCAGAAAGTCCTTGCTAGGGATCACTCAAATGGTTTGGGGCTTCTTCAGAAGCAAAACGGGATGTTCACTGAAAACCGGAAGGAAACCCTGGAGTTACTATTAGGTACCCACTTTCCGGACTCAATAGTGGTAGGTACCCAGGAGGACCCGCATGACCCTTCAAGTGAGGTAGACTATTCACCCCACAGTAGGATCTGGAGCCTCTCTGGAAAAATGTTCACACCCAGCAAGGTGAGATGGGCTATTGGCTCTTTCAAACCGTTCAAATCTGCTGGAGGGGATGGTATCTTTCCGGCTTTACTTCAAAAAGGTATTGAGGAAATACTCCCCAGCTTGGTCCAGTTGTTTCGGGCAAGTTATGCTTTTAACTATATTCCGAAACTATGGAGGAAAGTAAATGTGGTCTTTATACCAAAGGGAGGGGGTCGTCTGGACACCCAGCCCAAGGCTTATCGGCCAATTAGCCTGACATCGTTTCTATTGAAGACGATGGAAAAAATCCTGGATAATCAAATAAGAAATGAAATCCTTGTAAATAACCCACTGCATCGGAACCAGTTTGCTTATCAAGCTGGCAAATCAACTGTGATGGCTCTTAGTGGTCTAGTCACGAAGATTGAAAGAGCGGTGGCTTTTAAGGAAATTGCCCTGTGTGCCTTTGTGGACATTGAGGGGGCATTTGACAATACCTCCTATGGTTCAATAGAGAGGGCAGCCATGGAAAAGGGGGTTCCGCCGTCTACAACTAGGTGGATCCGCTCCATGCTGAAATATCGCGATATCGCGAAATATCGCGATGTGGCTGTACACATTAGGTGGCGAGTCAGTAACCATCAGGGCCGTAAAGGGCTGTCCCCAAGGAGGTGTACTGTCTCCTCTTTTATGGTCATTGGTTATTGATAGACTACTGGTCCTCCTGAATAGCCATGGGTTTGATGTCCAGGGCTATGCGGATGACGTGGCTATCGTGATTAGAGGCAGGTTTGATGAGATCATCTCTGATCTCATGCAAAATGCACTCAACTTGATATGGCAGTGGTGTGACAAGGAAGGACTTAGTGTCAATCCAAACAAAACTGTCATTGTCCCTTTTACGAGGAGGAGAAAGCTCTCGCTTGTAGCTCCCTCGTTAAACGGTACTATTGTTGCCTTTTCCAAAGAGGTTAAATATCTAGGGGTTATCCTGGGTCATAAACTGAACTGGGAACAACATATACAAAAAATTCAAAATAGAGCCACAAAGGCTTTTTGGGCCTGTCAGAGACTCTATGGACGTACTTGGGGACTACAACCAAAAATGATCTACTGGTCATTTCTAACAATTATTAGGCCTATGATCACTTACGCATCGCTAGTGTGGTGGCCTAAAACTCAACAAAGGACAGCGCAAACTTTATTAAATAAGGTTCAGCGTATGGCCTGCATTGGGGTTACGGGCTCAATGAAAACATGTCCGACCGCAGCAATGGAGACACTCCTAGGACTAACTCCATTGCATCTGCATATAAAAAAGGATGCTGCTACTATGGCCCTTAAGATGCAGGCGGAGGGTAACATCAAACCAGGCAATATGGTGGGCCATCTGGAGATCCTTAAGGAGTTTCAGACAGATCCCACTATAGGAATGCCTTCCGACTGTATGCCAGCCAAACTGGATTTCCACAAACCCTTTTGTGTTAGATTACCTGACCGGGAGGAGTGGAGTACCGGGGGACCATCCTTTGAGCGAGGGTCATTGGTGTGGTTTACAGATGGATCAAAAACGGAAGATGGGGCGGGGGTAGGAATACATGGGAGTGGAGTATCACTCTCGAAGTCCTTGGGTACCAATGCAACCGTCTTTCAAGCAGAAGTGCATGCTATAGAACTTTGTGCTAGGATAGGCATATCTAAAGGCCTAAACGACGCAAAGGTTTATATCGTATCAGACAGCCAATCGGCCTTAAAGGCTCTTAGGTCTTTTACCATTGAGTCAAGGCTGGTATGGGATTGTCTGAAGGTTATTAAATTGCTGGCTAGCTCAAATAAGGTAACACTTGTTTGGGTGCCAGGTCACACTGGAATTGTGGGAAACGAGGCAGCTGATGTCCTCGCCCGCGAGGGATCTGCCTTTCCATTAATTGGACCAGAGCCCTTCTGCGGCGTCTCTAAGGGGCACCTTAGGGCAGCAGTTAAACGCTGGGAGGATGTGCAAAAGTCCTCTTACTGGCGCGGAATTCCAGGTTTGCGACAGGCGAAGGAATTTATTTCACCTTCGTCGGCCAGGGCCAAGGAATGTCTTGTACTTAGGAAACCTGAGTTGAGGCTTCCGGCTTCCTCACAGGTCACATCCCATTAAGGTATCACCTAAAGAAAATGGGCCTAAGTTCGACGGATAGATGTCGCTTCTGTGACATGGAAGCGGAATCAGCGGAACATGTTCTGTGCCATTGCCCAGCCATTTTCTGCAAAAGGTTACAGCATCTAGGAGGGAGAGTAATGAGCCCGGATGGTATGCATCATATACCGGCCGGCAGTATTGTCAGGTTCATTAAGAGCCTGAATATTGACTGGACGGCTCATTAAGTAGGGTCCATGCACAAAAGATCTTTTAGGTCGCAGTGCGGGGTGGCTTGAACGCCCACATGGCCCTCAACTAATAATAATAATAAAATAGTACTAAATATTCCAATATGAATTGTAATTTTTCCAATTGGAATTTATTTTAGCAGTGTAAAACTAATGCATCTATAGAATCTGTCGATTTGTGGAAAACTTCACACCCATATTTTAGTGTATCCACTCGTATTAATCGATTGTGAAAGATTTTGGTTTTATGTGTATTGTGATTATGAATCTGAGGAGGCATCGCTCTCGTCAAAGCGGATCAACTGTTCGTTTAAAACCCTGAAAATATTTAACTTTCAGTGAGGTAATAGTACTGGGTTATTTTAATTTAAAGTGATTAAATCAACCACCGCAAGACTCGTGTGACTGATTGTCGATCTTACGATAGGACTACTCAGCCGAGCTTGCAGCTTATTCAGTGAAAAAAATGAGCGTAAGTTGTTTCTCTAGTTGGTCGAGCCGATAGGCGTACCGATAATCCATACCGAGCGTCATGGCACACCTAGAGAAAAATAAAATTCTACTACCAATTATACACCAAGTATGGGCCACTTGAAGTGCTTCCAGTAGCGATTAAAATGAGTAGCGTGGATACGGGTCAATGTACGACACGAGACACATTTCTTTTTGTTGTTGAGAGGGGAAAAGGCGACAATTGAAAGTCTCATCCCAGCGAATCGAGCTATTAGAGGACAAGTAACATCCCGCCCTCTTAACTCAAAATATTTTGTAAAATTTAGTTTCTCGAATTTTATTTTTTTTATTTTATGTTGAACAAAAATAACTTATACAGTTGTGTTCATAAAAACAGTAGTGAAGTTAATATTGCATTGTATAAAGCAACATTACTCTGGTACAATTAGTTATTTATTTATTTTAGTTTTACAAACTTAATGCTAGAATATCACTTTACGTATTAATGAAAAACATTTTCAATAAATTCAGTCACTTTATTTCCAACCACATTTAATATCAAAAATTACTGTTCATAAAAATAGTACATAGTGTGTATAAGTTAATAAAATAATAAATAAAATAATTAATTTTAAATTGCTTATATTAAGAAAACAAAATTAATTCTTGGTTGTAAAGCCTCTGCATTAAGTCGAACAGCTTTTGACACCGCTCCACTGGAATTTCCTTCCCAAAATTGCTTACAATATTCCACAAGTCCCTATTGATAGTTGGCTTTGCTGCAGCAACTACCCTCTTTAAATCTCCCCATACATTTTCTATTGGGGGTCTGTGAGGTCGGGAGGCTATGGCCAGCCATCAACTCAATATTTTTAGCTTGAAATCATTCTTTAGCACGACGATTTTTATGTTTAGGGTCATTGTTTGGTTGAAAGACCCGTTTCAACGGCATTTTATCTTCAGCGAAAAGCAACATTACTTGTTTTAATATGTCGACGTAGAGATGATAGTCCATTATGCCATTTATCAAATGAATGAGACATACACGGTAATATGAAAAACATCCCCAAATCATAATGCTAGAGCCGCCGTGCTTAATTATTTTTGTTGTGTATTGTGGGTAGTGTTCCGTGCTGGGAGGATGCCTAACATATTGTCAAGAGCAAGTATCGCCGAAAAGAACTATTTTGCTCTCATCTGTTCATAATATGTTACGCCATTTTTCTATTGGCCAAGCGAGATGTTCTTGAATAAATCTTATGCCAGCAGCAATATGTTTGAACAAGTCAACAGAGGGACTTTTCGTAAACTGCCTGTAAATAATTTTGTTGTAATTAGCCGATGCCGTACCGTAACATCACTAATAGCTAACTTTGGCTCGTTTCTAATTATTTTTGATGAGGTATTAGGGTTCATTCTACAATACTGAATATTTCGTCTATCATCAAAGTCTGACGTTTTGCTCTTTGACCCACGCGTTTCAGGCTTGTTCTTAAATTTAACGGCATTAGCAATCATCATAGCACTACATCCAATAATATTTTGTTCTTCTATATAGGTTTTCCCCTTAATTTTAAAATTAGTTTTCGCTTTTCGTTCGTGCAGTGTTTTGAACTTAATTCAACTAATTAAAAATAATAAATGTTGACAAACAAAAAAAAATGAAATTTGCTAAAATTACTAACTATTTAAATTAGATTTTCCAGCACAGTAATTAATACACCAGGTTTTACAATACATTTTATTCACCGCTACTACATATTATTGTGAACAACAAAACTTGGCACTCACTTTCAATAAGTTTGCGTTTTATTACAATAGTATGTGTTTATTTACAGTAATTGGCAAATACTATCGTAGTTGAGTTTATTTACTACACTTCTCATACAATACCAAACTTTGGATTGGTAAAACAAGTTCAAAAATGAACAAGTAGCGTTTTAAAAATTGCTGTATGTAATTTATTAAACGATTTATGTACATATTTGTTTTTTAACTTATTTTTATTTTGTATATACCCCTGAATACACAAAATAAAAATAATTTAAAAAACAAATAAATCGTTTTAATAAATTAAAATAAAAACTTAATAAGAAAAAAACCATATATCGTCGCTTCCAATTAAGAGTATTACATCTGAAAATCACCAATTTTTTGGAGAGGCCTTAAAAATATTAATGCTAATATCGACTTAATTTTTTTTTAAATAAAGTCCTTCCCAAAGAGTGTGGCAAGAATTTTGTTTAAAAAAATTAGGCCAAATTTAACATTAAAAACTTGAGACGCCCCTCCAAAAAAATTAATGATTTACAGATGTAATACTCTTAATTGGAAGCGACGATATGTAATTCGTTTTAGTTTCATTCGATAAAATTCAAAATAAATTATATTGGGATTTGTCCAATTAATTAGTTTTCGATTTAAAAATTTTAATTGATAGGTAATTTTTGTCAATATTTTTGTGTTATTTTTTGCATATTCAATTAGCCATTTATAAAATTTACTGTTTTTATTTTCAATTATCAAAAATTCAAAAGTTATACTTGCATTGTAAATTTATAAAATTCATAATTTATGTTGTTACAGGTTCTATAAATATTAGAACACATTAAATCAAAACAATTGAAAATTATAAAATGATAATAAAATTATAAACAATAATTTAATTATGGATAATATTGGGGTTAAATCAGGGATTTATAGCAACGAATCCCTTTTGATTGAGGCGCGGAGCACAGCCGGAAAACCTACTGTCGGAATAGAGAGGAGCGTTTTTATATTTGCCTCCACTTTAAAAAAAATGTCTATCCTTTTACTGTTTGATAATGCATAATGACAGAGCCTTCTAGAGTAAAGAGCCATAATCATTATGACGTATTTTTAGTGGTATAAATTTTCACTCATTTCCATAGGAATCCATAGTAAAAATGGTGTTTTTTAGCTTCAAGTTTTTCAATGAAAAAGCAGAAATGTTACAAAATGTTTATACAAAAGTGGTCTACATATCTTTAGCAGCAATATACAAGAAGGGTATATTGGTATTAAATAAATATTAATTGCAGAAATATTAAAATTAAATTATTTCTAAAATATATTTTTCGAACTTTCATTTTGAAAAATACATCAAAATTGGCTGTGACGAATTAAAATAATACTTGCTAAATTTATCTTAAGTTTTACTAGTGTACGTTAGATGTCTAAGATTTATACAGAAAAATACGAAAAAAATTATATAATCACAAAATTATGACACGTTCTTAATATTTTGAGAAATTGTTTTGCTTTTTCTGCAACTTTTGAACTTGAAATTTCCCCAGGTGGCAATTTTTGGTACGATTTTCAAAATTTTTACCGCAATCATTGCCATCTATGTAATGTATTATTAACTTAATGCACACGATTTGTAGTAAGCTTTTCTTTTTAATTTGACCAGAATGCTGTTGTTATGAACTTTTTTTTATATTTTGGTTTAAATAAATCAATTATTATGTACAAGAAAATGAAAACGATTTATTTAAACGAGATTTATATATCGTCGTCCTAACTGTGAATTAACGTAAGTGCAAAAACAAGATTTTTCAGGAGGAAGATAAAACGTTATAACTTTTAAATTTATTCCAGACCCTTTGCATATTTTGACTTATTAACTGTATAAAAACCTAACTTTATTACAATTAATCAATAATTTAATAAAAAAGTCTATGTAACGATTTTTATGGTACATACACATACGTTTTCTCACAATAAAATTTGATTATAAATTATGCAAGTTACGTTTTATCACAGCCCTGAAAACTTTAAGAAAATAAGAATATTCTTTTGAAAATAAAACAATTTTCCAATTAATCAACTTTTATTTTAATTTTACGCTTTCTTTAGCGTATAAATTTATAAATTAAAAAGAAAATAGGAACTTTATATCACAGAATGATAGCTACAACTCATAAAATATTTCAATACAAAATAAAAATTAAAACTAACGATACAATTCAATGATTAACTTTAAAACTAATAAAATATTGTAATTTAAGATTTATCAGTGTTGTCACTTAAAAATTAAATATTATCATAGAAGATATGGAAGTCTTTCGGTATGACATTCTTGAGTTGCTGGAGGTGAACCCATTTTTGATGTTTAATCTTAATAGCTGAAGTACGCTTTTGCATGAAATCTTCAAGATTATTTATATGTGCGTTTCTTCTTTTCCGTTGGGGAAGGCTAATGAAATCAGAACCAAAAGCTAATTTCACTTATATTTCGCCATCCCATTTAGCCTCTCCTACCTTCCATCCTTGGCGAATTGATGAATAAAATTAATTATCATCGTAATTGTTTACGAAATCAAATGATAACCGTTTTATTTCGTAAGGTTTAGGATTCTTCCTTGTTTTGGCTGTATTCTCACAATAATCGTTGGGGACGTAAACGTAAATTGGTTTATTCTTTAGATGTCTCTCAATTGTTGCATGAACGGAATCCGCTTCCATCTGCGTATGCCCCTTTTCCAAGAAATTTTGCTCTACAATTTTTTTTTCTACGCTGAAACATAATAATGCGTTTGCCAAAGTGCAGTTTTTATTTTGATAACCGCATCCGTCGCTCCATATAATTAATGGTTTGCCTTCTTGGTAAATATCCTTTAAGTAGTCTGTGACGCATGAAGCAAAAGTAGTGGCGTTTAAATCTGCGTCAATTTCTGTAAACCAATAGGAGCGAGCATCATGAGTATTCACATTATATATCGTAAAATTGTGGCAGCAAAATTTTGTTTTGTAATATAAGGCTGAGGCATTTAACATTGGACAAACTTTCACGGCTTGCAAATACTGAGTGAACACTATACAATCGCCCCTTTCACCTCGCTCTTTATCGTTAGCTTTTCCTTCTCTAGCCTTTTCCTTGTGAAAAATATGCTCGTTGTACATTTCTTTCGATAAATTGCCTGCCTTGAAACTGCAACAGTCATCGCACTGGTCTTTTTTGGGCTGTTGAAAGGCAATTTTTTTTTCATCCACCATCTTGGAAAAAGTGCAGTTTGATAATGGTTTTGCCTTAGAAAATTCAGCACACCACTTTTGGTACTCCACAAAAATCGCAGATTTATTATTGCCAAAATTTAATACTGGCTCGACGTATAATTTGTCAGTACTCTGTCGGCAGTAATGGGATGGAAGTTTTGGTAAACTGTCCAGAAATTTTACCAGGTCCTCTTTTTGTTCGTTAATTGGTTTAGCGATAACTCTCAGTATTTTGTTTTGCTCAATCATTATATCTTTTGAGACATGCATGCCATCAAGACCTTTGGAGAGCCAATTTCTAATCATAGTCCCTTTTAACCCAAAGGTGCCAAAAAAATATTTCTGGCACACTTGTAATGTTTCGTCACCTTTCGGTAAAACATATAATTTTGTGAAAGACCGGCGAGAGTTATCCGGTTGAATTTTTCTTTTTACTGGAACCTCTTTAACAAGGGACAGAACGTACACTTTTCTCTGATCCCAGAACCAAAAATTATTAAAGCTTTAGCCGTCGACTTTCAGGGAAACTATTACAATATCGCACGTGCGAAGTTTTACATTTTTGGGAGGTACATGGCGGTCCCAACTGTCTCTTACTTCGCTGTACACCTCTTTCACCTTTAGAATTTTTAGGTCTCCTCCATCCTATATAATCTTTACCGAGTTCTCGATGGCGCTTATTTTTTTCATCTTTCGAATCCGATTTGCCCGCGTTTCTCTTGCGTTTCCTGGAACAATTATTGTTAACTTAATCAGAATCCATAAACTGTTTTTCAATTTCAATGCAATAATCTGGATCATTTTCACATTCTTGGTCATCAAGTTCATTACCAGACGTAACAACATTACTTTCATTCGATTTATTTTTGAGTTGAGTGTTGTTTTCTTCTTCACACTCTATAAAATTTGTTTCGCCTTCAATGAGACCTTCTGGATTTTAGCTAGTAAATTATTAATATTGTATTGTTGTTCCATTTTCACATCAATGTCGCACGATTGTAAAACAGTTATGTTTTCAATATTTTCGATTTGCGATTGGTCAATTTCAGAAACTTCGATAACCAACTGATTTGATGTTGATTCAAAGGTTTTTTTTTACCATATCAAATTTTGCCACGGGAATACATGATTTTTCTAAAGAAATAGTTCTTAAAATAATATAAATAATTTTTTTTTGTATTCACCTGATTACAGAACTTACCGAACGTTCATAAACCCTAGTTTAAAATAGTACAAAATCAATTTTTGCGCAAGTGATATGACGTATATGCTATATGGTAGCACCTGTGGAAAAATCGGAAACTGTTTTATATTAAGTGATATAACGTATCAGCAAAATGATTTATTTTTTCCACAAATAAGTATTTTTAAAAATCTCGCGTTTTATTTTGTAGAAAAAAACTATTTTAAATACTTTTTAAACATATTATCTTACCTTTACTGAAGATAGTTGATTGTAAACTAAGTAATTTACGCTTTTTAGCCGACTTTCGTATTTTTTAGTAAAACTCAAGCAACTTTGGGTATATACGTTATCTCAACACTTTTATTTTGTGATTTACCGTATAAGTAATGTGAATTTTCATTTAATAATTATTATTTAAATATTGTAATTTTTTGTTTATTAAACTTAAAATATTGTTTATAACCACTTTATTAACTAATAATTTTACCCGCATTTGTGTAATAGTAATAATTGGAAACAACGGATTTTACCGTTCTCAAATGAGCAATCTAATTTGACACTAGCACACATTAAATAATGATAGATACGTGATTTCCCTATTTAAATGAAAGACTGAGCACATACGTTTTTTGTTTTTTGCTCATTTTTTCTTGTTTTCCAAGTATAACAACACAGAACTCAAAATTGAGCTACTGTATTTTCCTTTGGATTTTGACAAAATATCCTAATAAAAAGCTCGTTCGTTTGTGGTGAATTAACTGAATTGATATTGAGTTACTATTCCGATAATTGAGTTATTATTCACATAATTAAGCTACTGAAGTGAATTGGTCGTTCGTTTGCTACAATTCAGAAAAATGTCAAATTGTTAAAAAGTAATTGGGTTGTGTTATAAAATAATTAAAATTTAAAGTTACTCAATCATTTTCTAGGATTAATTATTTTTGTGTGTCACATTACATTTTCTCATTTGCAAATTCTTCGTGATTTCCGAAATTCACATATTCGATCAAATTGTCATCCATTATAACAGAAAAATAATTTAAAATTCTCTAAATATCCTGGCTTCTTCGATGCGTAAAACAAAATAATGTCAAAAAACAACATAAACAATTATCTGAATTATCTATACAAGCAAAATTATTATTCAGATAAATCAGTAGCTCAATATTTTTAAGTGAAGTGAAGCATACCAAACGAACGGGCAAATCACTTCAGTTAATTCAGTAAATTCAGATAATTCAGTTAATTCACCACAAACGAACGCACTTATACTCAACAAAACTCGAATACATTAGAAATACAATATAGTATTGGTGTGTATATGTATACATTTTACATAACAATTTTTTTTTTTTACGTTCGTAATTTATCAGTTTGCTTTTGTATATTGTCCTAATAGATTGTTTCGTGATTATTGTTTTTTTGTGATATTACGCTTGACGCCATTTTATATTGTGTTTTTTTTTTTTTGTGATAATAATTATTTGTATGGACACTCGATGCCATTTTATATTGTGTTTTTGTGAAAATAATTATTTTTATGGACGCTCGCGCCACTATAGTTTTTATTTTGTTACATTAAGTGTTTTGAATAAATATATATATAGGTACATTTATATTTTTGAATATTCGATGCCATATCAAGTGTGTTATGTTGCGTGATATTTAGTTAGTAAAAATTAATAAATTCGTAAAAATAAAGTCTCCGTGTATCGTGTATAGAAATACATACACTACAGAACCCGTACCGTAAGTTAATATTTAGAGGTAATTTATTTGGGGAAGGTAAGTTTGCCCGCTTTTCAAAATCCCGCTTTTCAAAACCCGCTTTTCAAAATCCCGCTTTTTAAAATCTTGGTTTTGAAATTTGAAAGACATATATTTTTTTTAATTCGAGCCGCGCTTTCTGGTGAGGAAAATTTTATACAGTAAAATAAAAATAAAAACCGGGATTTTCTGAAAATCGGGATTATTTTTGCAGAACGGGATTTTGAAAATCGGGATTTTAAAAAGCGGGATTTTTTCTTGAGCGGGATTTTGATAAAGCGGGATTTTTAAATGCGGGATATCGTTACGACCCCACCAAATTTTATATTGGTTTAATTTTATTTTGATTTTGTAGTTATTTTCTATTTCTTGTAGGTATTTAACAAATATATAAGATGTCGAGAAGAACCAAAGAACGGAGGATAAAAGCCGCGGTCGTTAGAAAACTAGAGTTACCGCAATATTTCGAACCAATTGAAAATCCAAACCCACAATCTTCATTTATTTTTGAATTTAATCATGTTTCTGAAAGTGAAATACTTCCTAACAGTTATGATTCCTGTCTCTTTTCGGATAATGAGCATTTCCCAAACCAAAATAATTCCCGTTCCATATCACCGTCATTTTCTAATTGTTCCAATACTTTAGACCGTAATATATTTAAACTAAAAGACGATTTATAGCGTATAGCCGTTGATACTACTATATGTGGGTCAACGATGAATCCTAGTAGTTTTGCACGACTATTTTCCTTGGCTTCCCACAAATGTTAGAGTGTTAAAAAATACTCCACGTAGTAGTGATGTTACAGATTTGTGTTCAGGTGTTTCCTATTTTTACTTGGGCTTGTCAAGGGCACTTGACTTTTTTTTTAGGAAATATAATTTGATAAGTTTTGATGTAGTTGAAATCGATTTAGGTATTGATGGACTACCCATATCTAAAAGTTCAAACAGTGAACTTTGGCCGCTAATGGCGAACGTAGTAGGATATTCAGATATTTTCGTGCTAGGTTCGTGTCATGGATCAAGCAAAAATATTGAATTTCGAAAATTTCTAAAAGATTTTACTGAGGGAATGGAGATATTAGAAGCTCTTGGATACGAATTTAACAATAAAAATGTTAAAATCAAATTAAGGTCTCTCATTTGTGATGCTGATGCAAGATCTAAAGTTCTCTCAGTGAAATGTCACTCTGGATATTTTGCATGTACAAAATGCACAGTTAAAGGTGCAAAAGTTAACAAGGGCCATATTGTTTTCCCTTATTCTCAGGTATCAAACGCAATTGAAAGAACTGACGAGAGCTTCAAAAATAAAGTAGATGAAATACATCACAAAGTAACTGATCCGATACCACTTGAAAATTTAAATTTTGGTTGTGTTTCTCAAGTGCCTGTAGATTACATGCACTGCGTTTTGTTAGGTGTCACGAAACAGCTAATATCTTATTGGATTAAGAAGAGAAAATTTAATTTTTCCTTGTCTCCAGGCAGAATAAAATTAATTTCGGATAATTTACGAAAAATAAAATTACCATCGGAATTTAACAGGCAGCCAAGAAGTTTTGAAGAATTCGAAAGATGGAAAGCAACAGAATTGCGTCATTTTTTATTATACACGGGGCCAGTAGTATTGAAGGATCGAGTCTCTTTAGCACATTATAGACATTTTTTAAGTTTGTCTTGTGGAATTTCAATTCTCTTAAATCCTAAGCACTGTCAAACTAAAAAAGATTTAGCAACCTCAATGTTGGAACAATTTGCTAGCAAACAAGAAGACATATATGGCGAATCTAGTGCTACATTCAATGTTCATAGTCTATTGCACTTAGCAAATGAATGTCAACAATTTGCTACAACCTTAAACGATATAAGTGCTTTCAAATTTGAAAATTTTTTATCATCTATTAAATTACAAATTAAAACCGGCTATTTACCGTTAGAACAATTGTATAATAGACTTGTAGAAATGTATCTGTTAGAACCCATTCTAACGAAGAAAACATTCCCTATCTTAAAAATTCACCTCGGAAGTCGATATTATAAAATTGTCGTATTAGAAAACTATAAGCTATCTATCGAATTTCCCAATAACTATTGTTTAGTTGAATCACAAATTTACAAAATTGCATCTATTTTCAAAAGTGAAAACACTATATATTTCGAAGCCTTTAGGATTTTAAATTTATCAGATTTTTTCGAATTACCTATAAAATCGTCTCTTTTAGATATATACGTAACAAAAATTGAATCCATTACTTCGCAAGCAACACAATTTACCATTTCCGAAATAACTGCTAAAATTATTAAAATTCAATCAGAAGACATTATAGTATATTATCCATTAATACACACTTCTTCTGATTCAGAAAATCCGATCCACAATTAAACCATGGAAAACAACGAGACTGAAGTAGATTCTCAAGCTTTTATTGAAAGTATGTATTCTGCTAAAATTATGTTTTATATAGAAAATAACTGTTTTATTAATGTTGCCTATCTTTCTTATATTTTCAGCACAATTTGATTCCCAGTTTGAATATCAAGATTTTTGTCAAGTTCGCTTTGGTGAGAACAAATTCTTACATTAGTTAAACAAAGAATTTATAAGTAATACTGCAATTTATTTTATTCATTAGGAGAACGAGTGCCGTACACCTCGACACAAAATGTGGCGAGACGAGGACATCAAACTAATTATTTAGTAGAGGAAGAGGATGTAATTTGTACTGAAATTGAAAGTAAGTATATTTGGTATAAAACTAAACATAACAAGTTTAATGTTTTATTGAACTTAAACTAAAATAATCATTATGCTCGCATTTTAATTTCATTTCAGTATTGGACATGCAAGAAAATGAAGGTACGTTACCGCTTAAAACTTCGGTTGCAGTGCAGACAGAGTCCGATGATGGCACCGTAACAATTGAAAAAACCCAGTTTCAACATTTAATGAAATGTATTGAGAATATTCAAAAAAGCCAACAGAATTTAATGAGGGAGTTCGTGAATTTACGAGATAATCGGCTAAATGTAAGGTATTTGGTTGATTGTGAAAATAAAAAATTCACTTTGCCATTTAATGAACTGGATATTTTTACAAAATTTGACACAAATCTTACTGAAGATCATGCGTCAGTAAAACAATTGGTAATTATAACAAATTTTGTAAAATTTTCATATTTTAATTTTATTTCATTTTTCAGAAATCAATAATAATGAAACAGGAAGGATACGACCTAAAAAAGTTCATTAGGTTAAATTTTAAAAATATTTTTACGGACGAGCTGTCTCGGATGTTTACTTTTAATGGACGGCAAGGGAATTTAAGCGCAAAACGTTTCAACGTTGTAAAAATTTTGAGAGGTAAATTTTGTCGCAATAATTTTAATATTTTATAATTTTAGATTGTACTTTGGAGAAATTTCCAAACGCGTCACAAGTAGAATTCAATCAGATCTCTACCAAATATTTTTACTATTTAAAAGATAAGCGAAACAAAAAAAATTACGAAGGCTGAAATTTGTATTTGTTCCTTTTATATACATAAAATATTTAATTACATTTTGAATTTTTTTAAAATAATAAGTAGATTTAAGAATTAAATGGCAATCACAATTTCCTGTGATATTTTGAAATATTTATGCCTTTATTAAAATTTGAATTCCTAAATAATTTTTTTAAAATAATATCTAGATTTAAGAATTAAATGGCAATCACAATTTTCTGTGATATTTTGAAATATTTATGCCTTATACATTTTATAAATTTGAATTCCTAAATAATTTTATTTAAATAATAACTAGATTTAAGAATTAAATGGCAATCAAAATTTTCTGTGATATTTTGAAATATTTATGCCTTATACATTTTATAAATTTGAATTCCTAAATAATTTTATTTAAATAATAACTAGATTTAAGAATTAAATGGCAATCACAATTTCCTGTGATATTTTGAAGTATTTATGCCTTTATTAAAATTTGAATTCCTAAATAATTTTATTTAAATAATAACTAGATTTAAGAATTAAATGACAATCACAATTTCCTGTGATATTTTGAAGTATTTATGCCTTTATTAAAATTTGAATTCCTAAATAATTTTTTTAAAATAATAACTAGATTTAAGAATTAAATGACAATCACAATTTTCTGTGATATTTTGAAATATTTATGCCTTATACATTTTATTAAAATTTGAATTCCTAAATATTTTTTTTAAAATAATAAGTAGGAAATAATAAGTTCTGTGATAACATGTAACAATGAAAATAAATAAATATTTACATATATTTGGTTATGAAAATAAAAATATAAAAATATAAATTTTGTTTCATTAATGAATTTTTTGATTTACCCGCCAAATTTGGAGCTTGACATTTACGCACACACACACACATTAACACACACACACATTAAAAAATATTCCCGCCATTATTTTTACACACATACATGTGTATATAATTTTTATCTGAGTTCTGTGAGTTCCCACTAATTGCGACACGGTAGCATATGTTTTCTTATAATAATACATAACTCAAACAGAGGTAAACCCAGAACTAAGTTATGGATATCCTACGAAATATTGTAAAATAGTTTGATTTAAAAATACTTGGGTTATGATGAAAAAAATGAGTCGAAGAAACAATATTTATTTTATTATTATTATTTATTTATTTATTTAGCTTTTGAAGCTATTTAGTTTTCAATATTTGCTTTACATAATTATAATAAATTTAACAATTAATATTTAACTAAGAAAATTTAATCTACATTTTCTTTTATAAATTTGACTAACAACCTCTTAAATACATTTATATTAGGGCAAACTTTAACATCACTTGGAATTTTATTAAATAAGTCAATTCCCTTATAAAACAAAGAATTTTGATTTTCAGTTCTCTTAAAAAATGGTAACAAAAATTGATCTCTATTTCTTAAATTATAATCAGTTTTATCTTTCACATAAGAAATAAAATTTGTTAAATAACTAGGAACCAAATTATTTTTAACTCTATAAATAATTATTAATACATTGTATACTATTCTTTGATTTACACTCATAAAACATAATGTTTCCAACATATTTCGAATACTTGTTGTTTTTGGGACGTTTAGCAGGACTCGCATCGCTTTATTCTGAAGTTTTTGGAGGTACTCCTTATCTTCTCTACTGCATGTAAATAGCACTGATGGACAATACTCAAAATGAGGAGCAATTATTGCCTTATATATACTATTTTTGCTTAAATAGCTCAAATTTCTATGGCATCTCTTCAGTACACCAATCTTCTGATTTATTTTGCTTCCTATATAAGACACATGATCACTGAATTTCAACCTCTTATCAATTATTACCCCTAAATATTTGATAGTGTCTACCTGCTCAATGTTACTCTGATTAATTCTGATGTCACAATTATGATCTGCTTTACCAATAACCATACACTTTGTCTTGTTAACATTTAACTTTAATTTGTTTCCATTTAGCCATTTTTGTACTCGTTCCAAATCACCGTTAATATTATCAACAACTTCTTCAATGTTATTTCCACTATAATAAATCAAGGTGTCATCCGCAAATAAATTTATGTGACAATTTTTAAGACTTTTTACTATATCATTGATATAAACTATAAATAGTATGGCACCCAAAACGGATCCTTGAGGAACACCAAGCTCATTAGAATATCGATCAGATCTTTCATGCACTACTTTCGTTCTTTGACTCCTATGACTCAAATAACTTTTAAACCATTTCCATTCGTTATTTGTAATTCCTATCTCTGTTAACTTTTTCAACAATATTGTTCGATCAATTGTTTCGAATGCCCTTTGGAAATCCAAAAATACTATAATTGTATATTCACCCCTGTCTCTCGATTCCTTCCATTTACTCAATACTAAGTTTAATGCAAATTCACATGAATATCCCTTACGATATCCCGATTGTTGCTCTATTAATATCCCTTCCACGTTTAAAAATTCGATTAGTTGTATCTTTACGACAGTTTCTAAGATTTTCTCACAGCAGTCCAGCATATTAATTGGTCTAAAATCCTCTGGATATTTTGCGTTTTTTATTTTTGGAATAGGAATAATATTCGCTTCTTTCATACATTTAGGGAATTGACCCGCCATTAAAGAATAATATTCAGATGCAGTTTCTCGTAAAATTGTCAGATACGTTAATTCACACTTAGGACGACGATATGTTGAAATTCAAATATTTATGAAAATATTTTAGAAATCATAATTAAGAATTTGCAACGTTTTCATTTACAAATTTGTCTTAGGAAAAAAAGTGATTTCCCATATGTTTTATGTGTTTTACTTTGAAAATTTTGGTTTTTTCCTCGTTTCTAAATTCCCTTATAAAAGCTTCGTTTTTTAGATTATGGCTTGTATAATCAATGTTGATTTGATAATGGCCATGAATTATGGTAAAAAAACGTTCAACATTGAATCATTGTTTATGATTCTTCTTATTTCTTAGTATTTTTCTTAGTATTTGAAACTAATTAGGTGTTGGTATTTAATTTTATTCTTAATACAATAAAACAAGAGTTTATTTTTCTGATAGTTCATATTTATGATGTAGCTAAATGTGAAAAGCATCATTATATAATATTACAGATTATGTTGCACAAAAACTTCTTTTAAAATGTGGAATATTTCAATAAGGCGGAAGGGGAGCGAAACAATTGTATCACTCTCGGGACGACCGACAGTGAAACTGGGGTGCTATTTAGTTCGCTCTGAATCCCTATTTTAAATTATGTTAACACCTAATGTGTGGAAAAAAACCAAAAGTAACTTAATCAATGTGTGTGATTATTAATGCGTAGGTGAAATTTCTGTGTTATTATAATACATATTTTCATGTTGTTATTAACCTAAACAAATCTATGTGTATTATCTCGAAGATATAAATCTCTTGAGGAAGAAAGTCCAAAACAGCATCAAATGAAGAAAACACAATTTTCTTTTCGTTTTTGATTATTTTTTTTTTTTTAGTATAAATTATGAATGGGAAAAGTATGGAGAAATGCCTTACATCAATTTGATCACCAATCAATTCCCATTTAACCAAGCTTTTTCTTTTACATGTATGTATATATGTGTAAATTACCAAACCTATCAATATTTATGGAAATAAATAAGAAAATCTTAAGATGTATGTACATGTCAATTTAAGTATTTTTGTGGATTTTTCTGGTGATATTTTTCCTTTTCATCATTTTAACTCTTTTCTTTTTGTCGATGATTTCTTGATTCGCCTTCATTTTTGATGACGTTAAATACAAACACTCACTCAACTTTATGTGATCTTAAAACAAAACTTTTTTACTGTTTGTGGTTATCATAAAAATTTTATACAAAAAGGAGTAAACGAAGTTAGAAACCAACCAAAAGGCATACTGATTTGCCTCATTTTTTTATAGACATTTTATAGTTTTTGATTCAATGTTTGCAATAAAGATAAATTTTTTACATTTTTCCTTTTGTGTTATTTCCCTTAAGTGGTATCGCAAATAATATCATCGCATCAAAAGAAGATGCACAAAAGAACAATAAATAATTTTTTATTATACAAATCTTATCAATGAACTTTCAATATAAATCACAGATAAAAGGTTTGTTAATGGGAACAATTCGCTTACGAACTTATCATTTATATCTACTTTAAATTTATAAATAGTTCAATATCATCAACCGAGGTCATATTAAATATGTACTGTAATTAGTCGACTTTTTGGTTCTAATTCAGATTCTATTAAATTTATTTATATTTGCTGTTACTATATGTATGGTTGAATAGAAATCGATCTGAAATTTGCCAATTTAGTAGTCTAGACTTATTATTATTATTATTGTTGAAGGACCAAGTAGGCGTTCAGCCACCTCGCACTGCGACCAAAGATCTTTTGTGCTTGGGCCCTGCTTAATTACCCGTCCAGTCAATATGTAGGTTCTTCATGAATCTGATAATACTGCCGGCCGTTCCGTGATTCACACTAGCTGGGCCCATTGCTCTCCCTCCTAGATGTTTACTGTAGCAAGGACTTTGAGAGGACAGCCCCGCTCCCGTATATTCCGACTACTGTCCCGTCTTCCGTTTTGATTTTACTCTTATGAGTTGTTGGTAACGAAAAGTCGCCTGTAGGTCACCTAGCTTTAATACAGGAAGGCAAAATAAAACTGGAGGGTGCATGGTACTCAGGGTCCACATACTTTGGACTGATTAACCTATCAGCCATTCATCCATCGGCATATGCTGTTTCAGCTTAGATTAAAGTTTATTGTCAAGGGTTTCTCCTTTAGCGCCGCCCTTTAGCCTGTGCCAAATGGCAAAAATGTACCAAATGGCAACAGTTACCAGTGGTTGCCACGAGAAGGCAGTACGTTCACTTGCGAATTGTGACTAGGTTACCCTTTACACAATTGTACCCATCATGCAACTGCCTAATACATTACCAGAACAGTTCACGTGATGCGCATCTTACTGGAAGGTTACGGAGTTGGTAGATTAACCTACTCAACTTTGCCTCACCTTCAACAGACGCCGAACCACCAAGTCTAGACCTAGCCAATAAATAAACATATATCATCTAAGATACAGGCCATAATTGGGTCTTGTGAAAAAGTATTTCGGACCACAATATGTTTTGTGCGAATTGTAAACTTTAGTTTGTGCCACTAGCTTAAGTTGTTTTTGACTGCCATGTAAATATTTGCATATGTAATAGTATATTGTATAACAAGTGAAGAAAACGAGTCATTGCAATATGAAAGTGAAATTTGCAGCCTGCGCGATAGCGAGGGCTGCAATCACTTGAGTATTGCAATGACTCATTTTCACACGAGTTGTACACGCTATTTTTCCTACGATACAATAGCCCTGTAACATTTATAAATAAGTAGAAACATAAAAAATTACAAACTTGTACGGATCAATACAAATTTATTAAACCATTAAAACATTTGGGTTTTCACAAATCGTGTAGCAATATTAAGAAATCGTTGTGTAATGAGAATATTTCCACACGATTTTAGTATACGACGCAAAGGCTCCTTTTCTTATATAATTTAAATTCAAAAATCACCATCGAAAGTATAGGTTACTCCACTATCGTAGACAAAAATACTTGCATTTACATTCTGTTTGGCAGTAACAAATTTTTTTGGCAACTTAGTACAAACTTCGGCATACCACAAAAACTTGCAGTGGCGACGCAACAAAAATTAATAAATATAATTTTGGATCGCTCTGCAAGATTTAAAACCTGAAATCACAAACTAAAGTGATCTAAGAAAAAGGTATACACTAAATTTGGCAATCGATTTTCGTATTATTTTGTATCAAGTTTACCGAAATCTAATCATATTCATGGAAACATATAAAAGCCAAATATGTTCCTTGGTTAGTTTTCTAAAAAAGAAACTTTATTTCACAGGTAATTCACAACTTTAAAACTCACAAAAATTCATTAATAAGTATTTTACAAAACCAAGTGATAAAAAAATAAGTGTACACTTAAATATTTTAAGTTGGAGATGAAAATACAAATTTAACCCCTTAAGGAGCGAATTTTTGGAAAAATTAAAATACATAATTATTAATTTAATTCTGTATAGTAAACCTGGAAGCATAGTGAAACACTTAACGCAACATTATAAGGTTTACAATAATAACTGAGATTCACTCTCTTTCTTTTTATATAGTATGTCCCGAGATATCTCGGGCCTGATTCTTAAGGGGTTAAATTAAAATGACTGCCTGTATAATTTTAGGCATGAGCTCAACTAAATTTTTAATATCTTTGACATCAATTTGCTCCCAGGCCTGAGCCAATACTTCTTTAAGCGAACCTGGATTTGTCAAAAATCTATCACCGATTTGTTTACCCAATAAGTACCATAGGTGCTCTATTGGATTGACGCCCGCCATCTAGGAGGGCCATTCCAGTACATTTACGTGAAATTTTTCCAAAAATTCTGTTGTTGCCTTTGAAGAATGCTAGGGATCGTTGTCTTGCTTAAATATAAAGTCGTTTCGACGACGCAGTTTCTGAGCTGATGATTTTAAGTTATTTTACAAAATGTCAATATACAACAAAGAATTCATTTTCGAATCAATAAATTGTAGATTTTCAACTCCGATCCATGCCATGCAACCCAACTCCATAATGTTGTCAGCACTGTGTTTCACAGTGGCTCGAGTACAACTCAATTTGTAAGCTTCACTTAGTTTTCTCCACACTTTGGGTTTTCTCGTCGGATGCCTTAAGGTTGAATTTTGATTCATCACTTCGTACAATTTTTTCCAATAACTTAAGGGCATATTAACATACTTTTTGACGAGCTTTAATCGTTGTTTCATATGTAAACAAAATAGTCAAATACGGTTTCTTTCTTGCCACCCTAGAATTAAAACCAGCCTCATAAATTCGCAATTGTATTATTTCTGGGTTCAATTCGATATTGTGATCCTTTTTGAGCTTTCCGCTATTGTCCTTGAACAACTTGATTAATTTTCTTGGAAGTTTTGGGTTTGCGGCTTCTTCCACTTTTTTTTTTTTTGTCTCTATCTCTGCAATCTTTTCTGGGGCTCTAGGCACTCCCAACTCTCTCGCAGTTCCCTTTTAACGTCCTACCTTACGCCGCACAGTGTGAGATTTTGTTGAAAAAGCGGTCAAAATTATGAAACTTGGCTATTAGTGAAGTTAAAATTTTGAAATTTTGAGGATATATAGCAGATAGAACACAGTTGAAGAGAAACCAAAAAAAAAAAATAACCAGGGGTGGAACACACTTTTTAAAGGGGTTGAAAATCTAATTAAAAGAACAAATGATTTATATAATAATTTTTAATTTTTTTTAAGTAGTATCAGAAATAGTAGTACAAAAAACGTATTACATAAGTTCTAATTCTATAAACTTACTATATCATTATGTAGATTTTCAGTTCTATTCAATAATAACTGTAAAAAGTCTGTATCTTCATCTTCATAAACTCTTTTTTTTTTTCTATAATTCGTAATGATGGTATCACTGGGTCAGAAGATATTAATAGTATTGAAAATAAATCTTTGTTTTGATTTATCCTTGAATTTTTTCTAGTATTTAAAAGCCGAAAATATTGATAGTCCTTATTTCGAGATTCCTGCGCTTCCTCAGACAACTCTCCTAATGGAAAGATGTGATGCCGAATAATAGAAGATCCATGTCGAAGAACTTTATGCACAATTGATGACATCGTTCTCCAGGATCCATAATTGTTGATATATATATATACATATATATGTGCGGTGTCACTCGCGTATTTATGAAATTTATCGGGATCAATTTCTCTTGTGGAAGATAATGCATTTAATATTACTTTAAACCTCCTAATCAGCTCATAATCAACTTTAGTTATTTTTGCTGTCAGTTCTGCATCCGCAAAAAATCTTCTGGCGGTGTTTCCATCATTAGCACCTTTTTGGAGCGGCAATTAAACGGCACCAAACTGTTTATTTACGGTCTACCAAACGGCAAAGACGTCAACCTATGCGAACTTTTTAAGCAATTATGTGCACTTCTAAATTTCGACTACAGTAGTAACAGTATTCGCAATATCTTTCGGATTAAGGCTAAGTCAATAAATAAACCAGTTGTAGTTGATTGGAACACCCGTATTTTACATCAACAATTTTTAACCATTGCAAAATTAAATACAATAAATATTTTATATACAATAAATACAATAAATAATTTCAAGAAGGTGATTGTGACACTGAATATTTATTGTATTTAATATGGAAACCACGGCAGCTCTGAACTACACGAATTTGTATTGCAAAATTAAATCGTAATGTCTTAGCTAAATCTGTATTGCATGGAACTGAGTGCAGCATTGTAGTAACAGACTATCTGTCACCGGCAATGAAAACTTTGCTATATGATACCAAGAAATTACTGCAATCAACAACATTTAATTTTAAATTTATTTGGGCCAATCGTGGTATTATATATGCAAAGAAGGATGAGAATAGTAACGTTTTGAAAATACTTTCGTCTGATGATTTAGACAAGTTTAAAAATTAAATTTAATTTGTTTCTATTTAGAATTTTGCTTAATTTTTGATTTATTAATATTATTTTTGGTTTATTTTATATCTTATTATTTTCAATATTAATTTGTTTTTTTTTTTTTTTTTTTGATTAATTTGTTTTCTTTTTTCTTTTTTTAGGTAACTCTGATCTTTGTAAGTAGGCACTATTGGCAATTCCAATTGATTTCATTATGGAAATATACTATCAAAATTGTCGTGGATTGAAATCAAAATTAGTGAATTTCAAATTGAATTTGTTGGCCAACGATTATGACATTGTTTGCTTGACCGAAACGTGGTTAAATGACTCGATCGGCGATAGAGAAATTGTGGATGATCGATATTATGTAATTCGCAAAGACCGCGATCTTGCTCTCACCAATTTATCAGACGGTGGCGGGTCACTGATAGCTATTAAAAAATCATTCATCGCATGTGAGCTCGCTAGTCTTAATAGTGTTTTTGATGACGCTTGGATGAAAGTTAACCTGCCTGATGGGAAAATTTTAATTTTATGTTTAGTATATTTTTCTCCAAACTCGAAATTATCCAAATATGAAAACTATAAGTTGTTCTGTGATCACCTCTGGAATTGTATTTTGAATGCACCTGACAACCATAAGTTTTTGGTTATCGGGGACTTCAATCTGCCATGCATTACTTGGGTTGTGAATAGTAATGTACTTGAGCCCTTATCTTATGAGGGGCGTGCTGCTCATTATCTCATTGAAACAACAATGCTAGGGAACTTATCACAGCACAATCATATTGTTAACTGCACAGGTAGTATCCTAGATCTCATATTTTCCAACCTAAGTGGTTCTACAGTAGAAGTTACGCTTTGCTCGGATCCACTTTCAAAGATAGACAGTTTTCATCCCCCTATCATTATCAACATACTAGGCTTTTCGCAAAAAAAATTACCTTATATTAGTTATTCATATATTAATGTAAAACATCTAGGACTATGTTCGAATCAGAGAACAATTGTCTGTCTATGATTGGGATTCGCAGTTTGCCCATACTATTCATGATGTTCATAGCGCAGTTAATGAATTGTACTCAACAATTAGCATTTATCTAGAACCTAAGCGTTTGTTGAACAATTCACGCTCTAAGTTTCCATTTTGGTATTCTTCAAAACTACGGTACTTAATTAATCAAAAACAAAAATTTCATTCGATTTACCGTATCTACAAAAATCACAATGACCATGTAATTTTCTCAATCTATCGGAAATTGGTTAAAAAAGAAGTTCGCATTTGTTATGATCAATATTTAAGAGCCATTGAGCAAAATCTAAAGCATAACCCCAAGCAGTTCTGGACTTTCACTAATTCCATTACTTCCAAATCAGATTATCCTACCTCTATGCGACTTGGTAATCTGGATTCTCATAATAGTGAAGTTATTTGTAATATGTTTGCAGATTACTTTGAGTCAATTTATGTACCCAGTTCTTCTTCCAATAGCGTCTTACTAAATGCACCCAATACTAATTGTGTTTCTAATGCCATTTCCTATTTTACGGTGGAAGATGTACTAACTGTATTAAATTCGATTGACGTAAACAAGGGTCCGGGTTCGGATAACATATCGAATTATTTCATCTTTCAGTTAAGAGAACAATTGGCGGAACCTTTGGTATATATTTTTAACTTATCATTAAATTCTGGTATTTTCCCGTCTAGGTGGAAATCGGCACTTTTGGTGCCAATTTTCAAAAAAGGCGATAAAAGCTTCATCGAAAACTACAGGCCCATTTCTCTTTTAACAGCATTTAGTAAAATTTTTGAGAAACTTGTGTATAACTTAATATTTCATGAAGTAAAATCTAGCATTAGCACTTCACAACATGGATTTTATGAAAAACGCTCAGTTTTGACAAACCTTCTTGAATTCTCAAGTTACACGTTCGATAGTGTAGACAAGGGCTTTCAAGTTGACTGTATTTATACCGATTTTAAAAAAGCGTTTGATACAGTATCTCACGATGTACTAATTAAGAAATGCTACAAAATTGGACTTTCAGATAAATTGTGTATTTGGTTATCATCGTATCTTAGCGACAGGTTTGTACAAGTAAAATTTAATGGACAATTCTCAAGATCATTTTTGGCTACTTCTGGTATTCCGCAAGGTTCTACTCTGGGGCCTCTTTTGTTCACAATTTTCATTAATGATCTTTCTAGCATTTTTGACTGTCCCCATCTATTTTATGCCGATGATTTAAAAATTTTTAGAAGAATTACTGATGAGACTGCACCTCTCTCTCTGCAAAGAGATCTTGATAAACTTCAAAACTGGTGTCTTTTAAATAAACTAAATTTGAATACTGAAAAATGTCTAGTAATTACCTTCACTAAGAAAGTTCGTCCACTATTAGTCAGCTATAATATTGCAAATTTCAACCTAAGGAGAGTTACTCAAATTGCTGATTTAGGTGTTATTTTTGACACTAAATTGACATTTGAAAAACACATCAACTCAATTTGCGCGAAAGCACACAAAATTCTTGGATTTATTTTCCGTAGAGGAAGAGATTTTCGTAATCCCGAAGTCCTAACCATATTATATAACAGTCTAGTAAGAAGTAAAATAGAGTACGCTTCGCAAATTTGGAACCCGTTCTACGAATTATATAGTGAGCAAGTTGAGCGAGTGCAAAAAAAATTTACGAAGTTCCTAATTTTTAAAACTATACCTTATGTAGGAAGTAACCCTTTTCATTACTAGGCTTAAGATATTTAGCATGGCAAGCTTACAGAATAGGAGATTAGTATTAGACGACTTATTGCTCTACAAGTTACTAAATTCCAAAATCGATACCGTCGCTCTAAGTGATATGCATTTTTATATTCCTGGTTATTTGCTCAGAAACAATCAACTATTCTTTCCTATACAATCGCGAACAAATTTAGGTTTTGCGAATCCACTATCTAGACTTCAGCGCAGCCACGATGAATTATTCTTTAATCTGGACTTGTTTTCCTTATCTTTAAACCAATATAGATCATGTCTCTTTAATTTGGTCAGTTAACTGTTTTTGGATTCATTATTTAAATATTTAAACATAAAGTATACTCTGTTTTAATTCAATTTTTTAATGTTTCCAATTGATTGATTTTGCAGTTGCTGGTGTTGCCTGTTAGTAAATATCATAATTTTATATCGTTATAATAGTTTATAAATTTTGGGAACATTTTTATTACATTTTGTATGATTATTGGTATTATTGTTATTTAGTTATTGCTACTGTTATAGTAGCATTGGATTATAATTATTATTATTTTTTTTTTAAGTATGTATTGATGTTTGTAAATCTCAGTTTTGAGGGTACACGTAATTGGACTTTGTCTCTGTGTTGCCCCATTATGGAATAAATAAATAAATAAATAAATTAGTATTTCCAAATCCCTGCTTAGGTGTGTCAATAGTCATGCCAGTTTCTCTTTTAAATTCTGTCTGAATTCGTGCCTTCTCTTCAGATCGTTTAATATTATTTTCAATATTGCCTCTAATATTTCCTTTAAATGATAAGTCAAAGGCAATTTTCAAAACGTGCTCCATTAATCTTATTCTTGCATGCAAAGGAAAAATTCCAAACTTCAAATTTTCTTCAATTTCCCTTAATGCTCTTACAGGATCGTTTAACTGTGATTGTTTTGCGTTGCATACCGTACAAGAAGAAGATGAAACGGTGTCAGTAATTGTTTGCACTATTTTTCCATCAACCATTGTTAAACTAAGTTTGTGGAAAATACTAATAGTTTTATCACCTATTGATAAGCAAGTCGGTACCAAATCCTTGATTTCCCCTTTAATAAAATTAATAGTTGCAATTGTTGCTTCTTTTGTTTCCTTCATATATTCAAATTTGATTGGTCTACAAAATCGTGTTGCTGAAGGTCGCGGATTTTTCCAAATGTATTCCTCTTGAAAACTTCGTGAAGATGTTGATGGCTCTCCTTCTTTAAACAATTGCTGATTTTGTAATCGAAGTGGAACCAATGATACCATAAAAAGATTAGCGTCTGATTTATCGTCTGCAATTGGTTGCTTGTATACACATTGCCCAGATGATCCATCACATCCCCATTTGGAATATAAAATAAGTTCGGTTGATTCAAAATTGCTTGCTTCTAATTTCGTAGACATAATTATTCGCTTTGCTGTGTGATCTAAGATATCCTGAAGTTTCACTGACGCTGACACCTCTGTTATTTCCAAAGGAAGAGGTATGCCTTCTTGCTTTGTTTTGGATAATTCTTCATAGGAAGGAAGTACGCTTACGTTTTTCTCTTGAAGGCGTTTCCGAAGTAGCCTATATTTATTCACTGTTAGGCCCAAATCAAGAAATAAAGCAAGGGCTTCTTCATATGAAAAATTGTGTACTTTAATTGGCGTTGGAATACTTTTCACTATTGTGTTGATTCTTTTTGGACTGGCATCAGCAATTTTCTTAACAATTTTTGCGTGTTCTTTAAATTTTCCTTTATTATATACATGCACGAGAACTTTTGATGCTTCGTCGACTTCAGTAACAGCACTTTTTTCGACAACTTTTCTTCTTTTGGATCGTTCACTTAAATCCGAAAATGGTTTAGAAGGTCTGCCCATTGTAGTTTGAATCACTTGAATTTCTACATCCTCACTTTGACTTTCAAATTCACTGGTATTAGCCGCATTTATTAAATCAAAGTCATTTCAAGTTTATCTTTGAATGTGAAGAATTCTTCCATCTTTTTAAATATTGTAGATAAAACTTTGAAACATTATCCGACAATATATTATAATTATAATTTCGATGTTTATTTAATTCATACCGCGTCACGAAAACATTTAATAAATGATTTTTATCAGAATTTTCAAATAATATTTCACAAACTTCCAAATATTTCACAGATACAGCCATTTTTCACTTTCGAACTCAGTTTTTAAAATGAAACAGGTTAGAATATATTCGCATTTATATAAGCAAGATCTATTAAATACAATATAATCCATTAGAAGCAGGTAAATTATAAGATTTTGGGAACATAGTACCATAAACCCTAAGACCATAAATTTACTTATTAGGAACAATGCAACAGTTAAAATATTGTAACTTTTTTTTATGGACTTTTACGGATCTAAATTTATTACCTGCAGAGAGATAATATAATGATCTTTCATTTGCCCTTAGTCCCATGGTGGAGAAACATGGAGAAAAAAAGGTAAGCTTACCTAAACACAGAAAATAGTTAAAAAATGGGGCTTTTTTAACACCTTAATAAAATAAATTACATTCGTAAAAATGAAAAAAGTTGACTTTGCTTAATTTCACAATAGACCAAACTTTAAAATAAATCACCTTTTATATACATGTATATCCCTTATTGCAGTCCTTTGGTGTTCAAGTAATTTAGTTACATGTAAATTAAATGAAAAAAAAAAAAAAATATTTTCAAAAATGAGTCATCTTTAGGGTGCCATATAACATCTAAATAAAAAACAATAAAATTTTTTCAACTTTTGCTGAATGCATTGGTTATTATACTAACTAAAAATGACAAAAAAAATTTATTGAAACAAAAAAAAAATACAAAATCAGTACTTTTGGCCACTTTTTCAGCAAAATCTAACACTGTGCGCCGTTGCCAGCCAACTCGAGGACGTACGGCTATAGACCCGCTTTTGTTTAAACTACCTGCACATTGCATTGCTTCATATGCCAGCCTATAGTACTGACATGAAAGGTGGGTCGGCCCATGGATTCCGCACTCTTAACAGGGGGTCATAGATGTGTTTCATCGTCATCACCGATCGTAATCAGATGATGAAAAATCCCTTTTGCATCCCGCCCCTATAGGGATTCGAACCCGGTACCTCCCGATCCAACCGCCGTAGCTTTAACCAGTGCGCCGTTTGCTCGGTCTTCTTCCACTTAGATCATTCGTTGTTCCAAAGGTTTTTAATTTTTTTATGATCTTTTGAATGGTAGGCACTGCGATTCCAGTTAGCTTGTGTGCATCTCGGTATCAATTGCTTTTTGAAACTTGGCATAATAATTTGTGGGGATATAACATATCTTATCCAATTTTGAGATATAATAGCCCGATAACTAGACTGATTTCAAATAAAGAAAATATAAAATAACTCATTGTTATTGCATAACCCACGCTGCTAGTCATTGGAAAATTATTCGTAGATTTTGTGTTTTACGTCAAAGAAACACGTCACATAAATTTAAAGAACGGTCACTATATCGTCTCGGATATTTTTGGATCCACAACAAAGACCTCGAACAAGATATAAGGACAACGATTTTGAATTTGGAACATGGAACGTACTCAGCCTAAACCACCCGGAGAGCCTCCATTAACTCTTCGAACAAGCATCTACGTATAAGCTCGACCTTATAGCGCAACAGGAAACATGACTAACCGGCAATGACATCATCGATTATAGTCGCTACAGACAAACTCTCTGTCACAGCAATAAATGGATAATCATGAATTTGGCGTCGGTTTCTTGAGTAGCAACCTATGTCGTTGATTTGGGACTGACTTTATGCCTCTTAGTAATCCTCACATTTGTGAAGTTAAACACCGAGGAGAAGCTTGATCAAATTAATGACGCTTTGTACGACCAGTTCGAAACCGTCCTGAGCAAAATTCCGCAACATGACTTTAAAATTGTTTTGGGCTACTTCAGTGCTCAAATTGGCAGTGTTGGCAGTACATATCGTAGCACTATCAGCCTGAAATCCTTGCATCCTACATCAAACAACAACGGGACACGCACCATGGAGATAGCTTTACTGTACAACCTGGCGGTGGCCGGCACATACTTCCCACGTAAGCGTATTCACAAAGCCACATAGAAATCAAACGACGGGACAACGGTCAACCAAACTTACCGTGACCACATCCTCTTGTCCAAGAGACATTTTTCTAGCCTTAAAGACATCAGAACTTAACGTGGAGCTAAACATCGATTCAGACCAATTCCTGGTAGTTGCTGAATTAAAATGTCGCCTATCCACCACCATCGTTTCCAGCGCATCAATCGTTGGAACACTGCAGCATTGAACAGCCAAGTCACCCGGACCACCTTTAGGATTACTGTATCAGAAATCGTGGAAAATAAACAACTTCCTGAATCCGTTCTAGAACAATGGGATATACCGATGCCTCAAAGATCACCGTTTGATGATCATTGTATTAGTGCTATTGTGGAGAAAGATCGCACACGACAACGAAATCTATCGCAAAGAACAAGACAATCCCATAACGCCTACATGACTGCAAGGATAATCTTCAATAGGCTATGCAGACGAAAGATACGGGAATGATATGAACAACAGGCACGCAACATTCAAAATTCTAGCCTGACAGATAGATATCGTATTTGCATAAGGGAAATAGCTACGGACTTTCATCCACGTAGCAGCGCTATTCGCTACGAATCCGGGCAATTAAAAATGGAGACTAAAACCGTCCTCATAGTAAGGCGGAATTATTTCTCCTTACTACTAAATAAACAGGCACTACCCTCCGAACAACAACCTCTCTTGCTTCAACGCGATATCAACGTCGAGATGACACCACCACCTCCTCCATCATAACATATGACGAAGTGCGGAACGTGATATCGCAGATGAAAAATTACAAGACACCGTGAGGATGGTATCTGCAACGAAATGCTCAAATATGGCGGCGATTATTTGTTCTACCGCATGTCTGAGTTAACATCAATAATTTGGTCTAGAGAAGAAATCCCTGTATAGTGGAAGACGGTTCTTATTAGTCCACTTCATAAAAAGGGAGATCGATTGAACTGCAACAGATATCTCGGTATAGCTTTGCTAAACACAGGCTTCAAGTTTTTGGCTAACGTAGTCGCGGCAAAGTTATCAAGATAGAATCTTGGGTGATTACTGATTATCAATGTGGTTTTCATCCAAATGGTTCAACGACTGATCTTTTACACTGAGGATTGTGATGGAGAAATGCTATGACAAGGACAACCCTGTACACAGTCTATTCATAGACATCAAACAGGCGTATGACCGAAATGATCTCGATAAAGTCTAAGAGCTAAGGTTTGGGCACGTACTTACGGTACTCAAAATCGGACCACCCAATAACAGGCCTTGGAGTCCGCACGGAAGAAGAAGTAAAAAAGAATTTGAAAATACAACAGATTTTAATATATCATTTGGAAGTAGACATAGTTCTAATTTATTTCTAATAAATTAAATCGCGTTTTAAAATATGGCGTTTTAAATGAGACCCGTTGTTTGTACAACAAAGCCAATTTAATTTAATTGTTTGTCAACATGCCAATTTTTGTTGTTCCGTGAGAGATTTTAGTTTGCATTAATAACATAACCAAAAACGATATGTATTTACGTAAGATGAGGTGTTGAAAATATTAAAATTTTGATTATTCTTAAATTGAACCACAAAACCCTGACAAAACGTACATAATAAAATAATGGATCAGTTTGTGTACGTAGCAACATATTGTTTGATTTTTAAATTGAATTTTTTTTAATGCCGGAAGTGTGGGGTGATTGGCTTAGGCTTCATTTCACACAATACAAATAAACAGACAACCCAGAAAAACAACTATGTAGCAACAAAGCTTTTAGGATGAACCAAAAAATATTTTGTATGGTTTATTTGAAAGCTATTTTCAAGCTTTAAAAGTTTATTAACAATTTAACAGCGGGCTATAATTTATTCGGCTAAACGATAAATTGGTTCTTTTGTTCGTTGAAATGAAATAAAAATGTTAATCCCTTGTACATACTATATATTTACAAAATTATCAAAAAGGATGGTATCTGTCTGATATTTCTACATTTTACAAACGTTTTTGAGCTCTTCTGAAAAAGTAAACAAATCAGATATCATAGTCATAAAACCGTAAACCATAAAATATTGTATTACTTACATTATATACCTACTATGTGGTTATCGAGATTCAGAATGAGTTTTATTCGGTGAGGCATTTTTTTATCGTAAAAATTATGGACCAAACAAAAAAAGCAGAAAGCAAAATTTATTTCTTGTGGGACAAACCCAATTTTAGATTGAATTTTTATTTTTTGTTTGCCTTTTGTTATATTTTTTTGTGGTGATGATATTTGGGTAGGTCAAGGCATATCATTTATTTTGATTTGTTTTTGTATTATGCGAGTATGACCTAAACAATTTAATTGATTTTTTTTAATACCGAAGTTATAAAGTAATTTGTTTGTTGTTTTATTAATCGGTGTATACATGACTTTAATTGTGGTTTTGTGTCAATTTGGTGCTACAAATTGGATTAGGATCAATTATGAAAACAAAATTGTTCTTATTAATAATCATATTTATATGATAGGTTAACATCATAATAAAAACCACATCAAAATTTATCTTACCAAAGATTGAAGAATAGATTTTTAAAGAAAATGTTAAATTTAGAGATTAATTCAGTTATAATTATTACCGATTGCAACATAGACCAGACCGATCTCTTGAAAATTGTTGAAATATATAACTCGTGTGAAGTGTTAGTGGCCAGAAATACATTGAAATCAAAATTTGTGAGGCTGGGTAAACCACACAACAAGGCACAGCTTAAATTTGATAGGGCATCGATATTGGTCGCAAAATGAGGATTGAGTTGAGAGTTACTGGAAGACAATAGGATTGGTAGATGTGTGTGTGTGTGTGTGTGTGGGTTTTTTTTTTTTAAGGCGGAGAGGGAATCTTCAAAAGGCCTTACATGTGAACCATTTCCAAACATGTAAAAGTGTCAGATTCTTACCGACTAAACCCTAACCCACGATTTTTCTCACCCCCGTGTAACCACCGTTTAGCATTACTTCACAGGGGAGTTGGCAGACTAATTGCCCCTCATTGCATGCTTCTAAGCCCTTCCTGTCTTTGCAGTTCTTTTATTATACTTGCTGCCCCACTGCACACAGCATTCCACTTTACTTGTGACATCAACATGTGCCCAACCACATTCTGAGGTGTTGGCATTTCGCCAAAAGCTTTCCTCAATAGTTCCCCCTCCGCGAAGAAACGGTCACATTTGAAGACGACGTGCTCTGCCTCATCTTGAACGTTTTCCAAGCAGCTCGTGCAAAATGGTTCATCATCGTGCCCAAACCTATACAGGTACGCCCGAAAGCATCAGTGTCCACTGAGCATCTGTGTCAAATAAAAATCAACATCGCCATGTTAGTATCAAGCGTTGCTTCCATCGACCGTTTTGTGCACTGTCCCAACGGTTTTGCCATTCTCTCAAACTATGTTGCCTCATGATTTTACGTTTTTCAGCGGCTGTCTTTTCGCTGTGTTCCTTTCCGCCATATTGTGCAGCTTCATCCGACAGTAGGTCAAACAGCATTCTCCGACACTGTTCTAAAAGCGCTGCATACTCTTATTGCGGAAAGGCGATACACTGATTCCATGCCACGGCTGTATGTTTTAACCCGCATTGCATCAGCCCACATAGGTGCTCCATATAATAAAATGGACTTTATAACACCTGCTAGTAACCTCCTACGGCTTTGTCTTGGGCCCCCTACATTAAGAATTATCCTAGTAAGAGCGATGGTTGCTTTTGAAGCTTTCTCACTCGCATAACAACGATGTTCCTTAAACATCAGCCGCGCATCTATTATGACTACTAGGTATTTTATCGATGGTTTAGATATTATCGTATACCCGCCAATATTTAGGGTCACCACTTCGGTTTGTTTTAATTATAAGTACTGCCTCCGTCTTTTGGTGGACAAGGCTTAGGCCAACTAACGTTAGCCATATTTGGATGGCTTCGACAGCCCTGTTTGTGTTCTCTACCACTTCATCAAGTTGTTTAGCTACAATATTGACCGCAATGTCATCTGCAAACCCCACTATTTTCACTCCTTCTGGAAAGCGCAATCGAAGAACGCCATCATACATGATGTTCCAGAGTTTTGGGCCGAGCACTGACCCCTGTGGGACCCCACCTGTCACCTTGTAATGCTTAGTGCTCTCATCGGTTTCATATCGCAGGATTCTATTACTGAAATAATCAGTAATAATTTCTATGAGGTACAGTGGTACTTCAAAATCCCTTAGGGCTCCAAGTATTTTGCTAAAATTTGCTGAGTTGAATGCATTCTCGATGTCTAATGCAAACAAGCAAGCAATACTTCTTTGTCCCACCTTTCCAGCGTTTTCCCTCAATGGCATCCTGTTCCACTTCTTTCACTACTCGAATGGCGTCAATCGTCGAGCGCGCTTTCCTAAACCCATATTGAAGTGGGGAAGGTCCACCTGCAGGCGTGGCGGAACTTCATATTTTGGGCCCCCCGCAGATTATTGGCGAAAATTTATCAAAGCAGTAAACAGCACATATTTTGCTTCATATTTTGGGCCCCCACCCAAATTATTGGCGAAAATGTTTCAAAGCATTAAACGGCACTTATTTTGCATGTAATTTTGCATGTAATTGTATAAATATTAATGTTTTTATACATACTTATAATTTTAATTCACATTTAAAAAAAGATTTTATTAAAGAAAAAATCTTGAGCGGCGCTTATCGGTTTGGGCCCCCCCCGCGGCTGCGGGGTTTTGCGGGTATGTAGTTTTCCGCTGCTGCGCTGCAGCACTTATTTCCAGTTTCAGTCGATTACATATTATCCGCTCTAGTATTTTCCCCGCGGTATGCCGTTGGATCATCTAGAGGACCCTTAGCAAAAGTACAAGTTTTGCACCTTTCGCTGATCTGGGAAAGTTTTTTCCATCAGACACTTGTTGTACAACTCCACAAATGTTTGTAAATGTTGCCTAATTGACTCAAATCTTTAAATATCGAAATAACTAGTATAAATTTAGGAGTAAACCAATTTTCATTCATATGAACTTAATTGAACTTGAAACATTGTAACATAAAAAATTATACATTCACTAAATTGCAAAGTAATCAAAAATGAATCTCGTCAAAAATAAATTTGAAACCAACATAATTTTAATCCAAACATAAATGCAATCTAACAATTTCGAAGCAAAAAATAAATTAATAAAATGTAACAAAATATGTATGTCTACGGAAAATGCATCTTAACAAAAGTAAAGGAAATTGATTGTTATTAGTGTAAAACATTAGACCAGAATAGTACATAAACACAAAAAATATTATTACGGGAATCAGCCCATCGATCAAAAGCAAAGCATAGACAAGTAATTTTTAGTCCAATTTTAAAACGTCAATCAGTCACATACTATTAGCTGTTTAATACATTATAAATTAATTTCGATATCAATAAAGATACAGTTAGTAATTGACCAACGCAACAACGCTATTATTATTCACCCTCCTGATATTACAGTTGTAGCTGATCAACTGTAAACGGAAATTTATGTAAGTATTACATCGCAAATCACCCTACTAACAATAATCAGCAAGGCTCAACGACATTGTAGCGCCGAGCCTCTGTTTAATAACAGAGGAGGAAACAAATAAGTGAGAAATCACACGCTGTTCTAGCGACTATCTTGTCCTCTTGAGTATCCATACTCCATACTAACAATCGTGCAACTTTGCACCACTACCAGCTAGAGTAGTAGAAAAATAGGCCCAGAAAAACAGAGATAGCCCCCACCAGTGGTAAGCTATTAACTACAAATCACTTATAGATACACACAACCTTCGATACTTAGCTCCATACGAACAAAACTAGAAATCTCTCCTACATTAATTAATTCAATATTCAAATTCAATCCCGAGTTCAGCGATTAATTTCCATGATATACGAACGAAGAACTATTAACTAAATCCCTATCAATTGTAGACTTGATTAATCAAATCATAACCTTCAATCTTAACGTGTAAATCATAAATATTTAGAATTGCGAAAAGAAGCACTACATTCAAGTCAAATCTTAAATGTTCAAAACATATTAACTTAGTTAATAACAAGTTGTACCAAAGTTACAACAATATATACCAAAAATGCTAAATCTGCTAACCAATTTTGATCTTCCAATATTCAGGTATAGCCTTTTACTTTGATTCCAAAAAGCATTTTATTTCATTTTTTAAATCATAAAATCTCTTCAGCATTTTCCCACGACTTAACTACCTTACCGAAGTGAAGTAACATCTCCATAGCCAGCATCCACATTTCTGAGAAACTCTTGAAATTGGCGATGATTTAATCCTCGTGGCCTAATAAAATTCATGGTCTTAATAACGACATACATAACATTTTCCAGTTTTAAACCCCTTGCACATAAGTTTTCTTGGTGTATGATGCAGTGACAGATACGTATGTGAAGTTATCCCAGGATTTCATCCCAGTAAATGAAAAAACTTGAATCAGGCAACCCTAGAAAATTTAAAGCTATATTTAATATTACGTGAAGTTAGCCCAGCCCAGGATTTAACTAAAATTAGGCTAAATACCAAAATGACATGTTATCCAATAAAATAAAATAAAATCCACATACAAAATTAATACAATTTAAATCTTCACTGATATATTGTATTATTTGAAAGATTTTACCTAGTACCTAAAAATTTATGGATGTTACAACAATTGGTACATTTTGCCGCAAATAAAAATGTCTCGTATTAGTAAAAAGCAATTTCGAGAAGGGGATACCATTAGCATAATTTAAAAAAAAATTCAAGAAAATCGTATTGTTCCAAGTGCCCCAAATATAGCCCTGGGCTGAGAAGTTTCATTCATTTTTATACTGTCGATCAGATATTCGTCTGGTTCGCCAAAACTAAAAATGTCTCGTATTAGTAAAAAGCAATTTCGAGAAGGGGATACCATTAGCATAATTTAAAAAAAAAATTCAAGAAAATCGTATTGTTCCAAGTGCCCCAAATATAGCCCTGGGCTGAGAAGTTTCATTCATTTTTATACTGTCGATCAGATAGTCGTCTGGTTCGCCAAAACTAAAAATGTCTCGTATTAGTAAAAAGCAATTTCGAAAAGGGGATACCATTAGCATAATTTAAAAAAAAATTCAAGAAAATCGTATTGTTCCAAGTGCCCCAAATATAGCCCTGGGCTGAGAAGTTTCATTCATTTTAATACTGTCGATCAGATATTCGTCTGGTTCGCCAAAACTAAAAATGTCTCGTATTAGTAAAAAGCAATTTCGAGAAGGGGATACCATTAGCATAATTTAAAAAAAAAATTCAAGAAAATCGTATTGTTCCAAGTGCCCCAAATATAGCAAAGGGCTGAGAAGTTTCATTCATTTTTATACTGTCGATCAGATAGTCGTCTGGTTCGCCAAAACTAAAAATGTCTCGTATTAGTAAAAAGCAATTTCGAGAAGGGGATATCAATAGCACAATTTAAAAAAAAATTCAAGAAAATCGTATTGTTCCAAGTGCCCCAAATATAGCAAAGGGCTGAGAAGTTTCATTCATTTTTATACTGTCGATCAGATAGTCGTCTGGTTCGCCAAAACTAAAAATGTCTCGTATTAGTAAAAAGCAATTTCGAGAAGGGGATACCATTAGCATAATTTAAAAAAAAATTCAAGAAAATCGTATTGTTCCAAGTGCCCCAAATATAGCCCTGGGCTGAGAAGTTTCATTCATTTTAATACTGTCGATCAGATATTCGTCTGGTTCGCCAAAACCAGAAATGTCTCGTATTAGTAAAAAGCAATTTCGAGAAGGGGATACCATTAGCATAATTTTAAAAAAAATTCAAGAAAATCGTATTGTTCCAAGTGCCCCAAATATAGCCCTGGGCTGAGAAGTTTCATTCATTTTAATACTGTCGATCAGATATTCGTCTGGTTCGCCAAAACTAAAAATGTCTCGTATTAGTAAAAAGCAATTTCGAGAAGGGGATACCATTAGCATAATTTAAAAAAAAAATCAAGAAAATCGTATTGTTCCAAGTGCCCCAAATATAGCAAAGGGCTGAGAAGTTTCATTCATTTTTATACTGTCGATCAGATAGTCGTCTGGTTCGCCAAAACTAAAAATGTCTCGTATTAGTAAAAAGCAATTTCGAGAAGGGGATACCATTAGCATAATTAAAAAAAAAAATTCAAGAAAATCGTATTGTTCCAAGTGCCCCAAATATAGCAAAGGGCTGAGAAGTTTCATTCATTTTTATACTGTCGATCAGATAGTCGTCTGGTTCGCCAAAACTAAAAATGTCTCGTATTAGTAAAAAGCAATTTCGAGAAGGGGATACCATTAGCATAATTTAAAAAAAAAATTCAAGAAAATCGTATTGTTCCAAGTGCCCCAAATATAGCCCTGGGCTGAGAAGTTTCATTCATTTTAATACTGTCGATCAGATATTCGTCTGGTTCGCCAAAACCAGAAATGTCTCGTATTAGTAAAAAGCAATTTCGAGAAGGGGATATCAATAGCACAATTTAAAAAAAAATTCAAGAAAATCGTATTGTTCCAAGTGCCCCAAATATAGCCCTGGGCTGAGAAGTTTCATTCATTTTTATACTGTCGATCAGATAGTCGTCTGGTTCGCCAAAACTAAAAATGTCTCGTATTAGTAAAAAGCAATTTCGAGAAGGGGATATCAATAGCACAATTTAAAAAAAAATTCAAGAAAATCGTATTGTTCCAAGTGCCCCAAATATAGCCCTGGGCTGAGAAGTTTCATTCATTTTAATACTGTCGATCAGATATTCGTCTGGTTCGCCAAAACTAAAAATGTCTCGTATTAGTAAAAAGCAATTTCGAGAAGGGGATATCAATAGCACAATTTAAAAAAAAATTCAAGAAAATCGTATTGTTCCAAGTGCCCCAAATATAGCCCTGGGCTGAGAAGTTTCATTCATTTTTATACTGTCGATCAGATAGTCGTCTGGTTCGCCAAAACTAAAAATGTCTCGTATTAGTAAAAAGCAATTTCGAGAAGGGGATACCATTAGCATAATTTAAAAAAAAATTCAAGAAAATCGTATTGTTCCAAGTGCCCCAAATATAGCCCTGGGCTGAGAAGTTTCATTCATTTTAATACTGTCGATCAGATATTCGTCTGGTTCGCCAAAACTAAAAATGTCTCGTATTAGTAAAAAGCAATTTCGAGAAGGGGATATCAATAGCACAATTTAAAAAAAAATTCAAGAAAATCGTATTGTTCCAAGTGCCCCAAATATAGCCCTGGGCTGAGAAGTTTCATTCATTTTTATACTGTCGATCAGATATTCGTCTGGTTCGCCAAAACTTAAAATGTCTCGTATTAGTAAAAAGCAATTTCGAGAAGGGGATATCAATAGCACAATTTAAAAAAAAATTCAAGAAAATCGTATTGTTCCAAGTGCCCCAAATATAGCCCTGGGCTGAGAAGTTTCATTCATTTTTATACTGTCGATCAGATAGTCGTCTGGTTCGCCAAAACAAAAATGTCTCGTATTAGTAAAAAGCAATTTCGAGAAGGGGATACCATTAGCATAATTTAAAAAAAAATTCAAGAAAATCGTATTGTTCCAAGTGCCCCAAATATAGCCCTGGGCTGAGAAGTTTCATTCATTTTAATACTGTCGATCAGATATTCGTCTGGTTCGCCAAAACCATAAATGTCTCGTATTAGTAAAAAGCAATTTCGAGAAGGGGATATCAATAGCACAATTTAAAAAAAAATTCAAGAAAATCGTATTGTTCCAAGTGCCCCAAATATAGCAAAGGGCTGAGAAGTTTCATTCATTTTTATACTGTCGATCAGATATTCGTCTGGTTCGCCAAAACTTAAATGTCTCGTATTAGTAAAAAGCAATTTCGAGAAGGGGATATCAATAGCACAATTTAAAAAAAATTCAAGAAAATCGTATTGTTCCAAGTGCCCCAAATATAGCCCTGGGCTGAGAAGTTTCATTCATTTTTATACTGTTTTATACTGTAGTGATAAGAATTTTTGAGATGGGGATACCATTAGCTTATTTCAAAAAACAATTCATGAAAATCGTATTGTTCCAAGTGCCCCAAATATAGCCATGTGCTGAGAAGTTTCATTCATTTTTATATTTCAGTTGAAATTTTCTACTGGTTCGTCGAAATTTAAAAAGTTTTCAATATAAATTTTAAATGAATCTCATTGATTACTATTAGTTTGGTAGCTCCAGAAATGCCCGTTCTCGGCCAATTCCTTCATTGCTATTTGAAGCCATTCCGCCTCGTCAAGGCTGTAATCACGGAAGGTTTTTTTTTGGTTTTTTTTGGTTTTTTTTTGGTTTTTTTTTTTTTTTGTAACTTTTTTTGTGTTTTTGTATTTTTTGTAATTTTTGTTTTTACTGTAAATATTTTCAGTTTAGTTAATTCAATATGTATAATTTAAAAAATATTTGCAGATCGTTTTTAATTTCTACAAATTTCATAAATAAGCATATGTGGAATTGTCTTTACATAGATTAGTTGATCTCTTTTGACGACTATTTCATTTAAATCATCATATACTTCCCAGAATCCATTTCTATAGCAATAACTCACATAGTGGGAACTATTTGGAATAAAGTTCACGAATGAATTTATTTTGTAATTTTTATTAAAAATTTTAATATAAACAGCAATATTTGTGACTGCGATAGATGTTGTGGGGTTAAGCATAGGCTCAACATATAAAAATATCGTATCGCTCAAGAATACGTTCCGGTAAGCCGATTCATTGTCGCAATTCGTGCACGCTCTTCCGACATCTTCTTCTAAGCAGTTAGAAAGATTTAGTAAACCTAACTTTTCTAACTTAAAATGGTCCAAAGGAACATAATTTAATAAATCAATAACTGTGTTATTGCATGCTTCACATTTTTGAACACTTTGTGCACTATAAAAGTCCAAAGACTTTAACAAAAAATTTGACACCGTCGTTATATTAGAGGTGCAATCTCGATTTAAGCCATATAATCTGGTTAAATTTGAAGCTCGAAATTCTTGGGCTAAAGTAATATTTTTATCCCGTAAAGCTTTAATCAGTTTGTTAAAATCATTTTCTACCGCTAGCTCTTGAAAGGCAGATAAATTTAATACACAGCAAGTGAATGCATCAAATGCACAGGTATAAAAATAGTTTTCCCCCGTGTTGATACCATTTTTTAAGAAGCACATGTTATTGTTTCGTAGGCTTTTACAATTTTTTTTGGTTGTCATCTGAAGGGTCAGGGTTTTCCTTAAATTTTCTTTTGTGAGAAATGGCTGTTTGTATCAAAGTGCAACGCGCTTCTGGTGGCGTCATGCAATTTATTGATTTTATAATTGTTTGGTTAAAGTTAGTTTTACTTTTTGAGGTAGGCGTAGGATAATTTAAAGGTGTTCTTTTAGCCAGCCTTCTTCAATAGCAAGAAGAGCTCCTAACGGCTTCTCTTCTTCTAAAAGGTTGTTGCTGCCTAATTTTGTTCCAGTACTCATATGTTTTTTAGGAATATTTAGAGTATATCTGTCATGGACATATAAATTACGCTTCCAAATTTCATTTAAAAATCTCAAAGCTTTGGTAGGTAATTTACCTAATGCCAAATTAAGTTTTGTTCGCCGTTTTATTATGGAAAAATAATTTTCCACGTGACTGTTACTTAACCGTTTTTTATGGTACAATGGAGACCAAAACGGGAGATATGTGATGTATTTTTTCAATAGAACTTCCGACAGTGCAGGATTATAAAATCTATTTATTGGAAGTTCATCTTTATATGAATTCTGTTCATTGACATTATCAGAAATTTTTTTAAATTCAACATAGAACGGGCTCTGAATATATATCGGCTTATTTAATTGTCGCTGTTCAGTAGTAAAAATATCACTTTTCTTCGATTCGAATATTATCGCTGACTCACCTTCTTCATCTAATAACTCTTCTAGCTCTTCCACTGAATTACTGACATTTGCTTCTGCGTTTTTAACCACTGCTTCTAAGGCGCTTAATACATCTGAAGTTAAATATTTTGATCCTAAAACAATGCTAAAATTTTTCCAAACACTTTTAACAATTTCGTAATTGTCTAATAAAAATAATGAAGCAAATATTTCTTTTAACAGTTTTATATTTTTATCACATTTGTTAAAAGATTTATTAAAATCTTTGGCAATATTGTGCATCAGGTGAGAAACACATAAATGCAATTTCACCAAGTCAGTGGATTCAGTTGAATTTGTGATATCATTATAAGCTATGTTCAGATATTTTACGATTTCCATTTTATTAAAGATTTCTAATACCGAGTTGATCTCGGCAAAACTTCCGTCGGTTACGACGGTCTCAAACACTGGCCAATATTTCAAATGGTGTTCAATTTGGATTCTATAAAATCTGAGCCATCCTCCAATCGTTTCTCTGCCATGACTTGCACTTATCATGTCTGTTAACGGAAATGGATCAGCAGGATCATGATCATTTACTTGGACTGGTACAACTAAAGCATAGTATAATATATTAGATATGTTGTGCCGTGGAGGTCTAACTAAGCCACCTGTTGCATCTAAATAAGCTGTTAATTTTTTCTTAGGATTGCATTTTAACAAAAGGCGTAGCATTTTAAGTTGCGTTTCATTATAGGACATAATGTAAAATGGTTTTATGGAATATTTTTGAAACTTTTCGGGATTTAAAATTAGTTCCTTTTCTAGGTCCAAAAGATCATCAGAGTCATTATCTTGACTTTTTAAAGTGTCTGAACGCACTTTTCGCAATACTCCCATAGTTTTAACCTTAGTAGTTTTAAACTCGTTTGTAAATAGATGATCTTCGTTTTCTATCATTTTTTCAAATGCTTGTTCGACAGTTTGATTCGACAATTGACATTTCATGTCCTCCCTTTCGGAACCTCTTAATTGCCTAGCTTTTAAAAATTTGTGGCACTGTTCTTGTTTTGAACAATAGACTTTGAAATTTCCTATTTTTAAATTATTGTTAATCAATTTATACCTTCGACATCCAGAATGGCCACAATAAGCTCTAATACTGATGCCATATTTCAAACGATCGTACGATTTGATGTTTATTTGGCACCCCGTTTTTTCGGTTAATAAATTTGATATAACATTCGGATATTTCTTTGGGTTTAATTTTTTTGTATTTAGGCAAAACACGTTACACCAATCGTCCACAATTATTTCCCCAATTTGTATTTTAAAATCATTTGGAATATATTGCGACTGTACATTTTTATAAATGGCAGGCTTCTTTATTTGAGGTTGAAACACTTCAAAATCTTCTGAACCAGATTTCAATAACCCTATACTGCTTCTGGCAGAATTGTTTCTTTCTCGCTGATTTATATTTAAATCAATGTTCGTTTCAGTTTCAAATTCAACATTTAAATCCAAATCATTTTTTGATTTAATTTTTTCATTAAATTCCTTTATAAAAAGGTCATCATTCAATAATTTTTTTAGCATTATTCTATTAGTATGAGTACATTTTAATCCTTTTATGGATTTGCAGATCTGAAAAAATGTAGAATTTTTCAATTTACTGCCCAATTTTAAGCCTTCAAGGTCGGATGTACATTTTATAATGGCATCCTGAATTATCGAATGATCAATCCACACTTTTTTAAAAACCATTTTAAATTTGAAATAAAGAGCAATTGGATGTGAAAGAAACGAAGCAAAAACTATAGACCCTATTACTTATATTCTTTGAATCAACGGCGAATGGCGATGGAATATACGGGAATGATACGACCAAATGATTAAATTTATGTAAGTTGTTTTAATTTAAAAAATGATAGCATTAACTATTTCGGGCTCAATATAATTCAATTAAATATATCAATTGATTTACGTATTGAGTATAACTCACGTAATTTCTCGCTTGATTTTCAAAATAATAATATTTCTAAGAGAAACATTAATACAATATTTTGCTTTATTTACTCTACTGACTATTCTCTCTTTCAGTTCAGTAACTATTTTTTAGTTCACTATTAAGTTTATTTAGAAATCACAAAAAAACAATTAATTTTTGTTTGTATCTTTATATGCATGTAAGAGCAATATGTATGTACATATATGTATCATGAAAATAAAAACGAATGGTTGGACGAATTTTATCGTAGAAAAAACGTTACATGTAATTTGGTATGTTTTATTCCTTTATAGAAATATCAAAGTGGAGGAAAAAAAATATACCTATTTATATATTTTTTTAATTTTGTTTTTGGATGATTTTATTTACATGGGAAAATAGCCGTTACACACAAATGTTTATATTTGTTACAACAATTCCGTCTTTTGTACGTCTTTTGAATGAAACTTCTCAGCCCTTTGCTATATTTGGGGCACTTGGAACAATACGATTTTCTTGAATTTTTTTTTAAATTGTGCTATTGATATCCCCTTCTCGAAATTGCTTTTTACTAATACGAGACATTTTTAGTTTTGGCGAACCAGACGAATATCTGATCGACAGTATAAAAATGAATGAAACTTCTCAGCCCAGGGCTATATTTGGGGCACTTGGAACAATACGATTTTCTTGAATTTTTTTTTTAATTGTGCTATTGATATCCCCTTCTCGAAATTGCTTTTTACTAATACGAGAAATTTTTGGTTTTGGCGAACCAGACGAATATCTGATCGACAGTATTAAAATGAATGAAACTTCTCAGCCCAGGGCTATATTTGGGGCACTTGGAACAATACGATTTTCTTGAATTTTTTTTTAAATTATGCTAATGGTATCCCCTTCTCGAAATTGCTTTTTACTAATACGAGACATTTCTGGTTTTGGCGAACCAGACGAATATCTGATCGACAGTATTAAAATGAATGAAACTTCTCAGCCCAGGGCTATATTTGGGGCACTTGGAACAATACGATTTTCTTGAATTTTTTTTTAAATTATGCTAATGGTATCCCCTTCTCGAAATTGCTTTTTACTAATACGAGACATTTTTAGTTTTGGCGAACCAGACGACTATCTGATCGACAGTATAAAAATGAATGAAACTTCTCAGCCCAGGGCTATATTTGGGGCACTTGGAACAATACGATTTTCTTGAATTTTTTTTTAAATTGTGCTATTGATATCCCCTTCTCGAAATTGCCTTTTACTAATACGAGACATTTTTAGTTTTGACGAACCAGACGAATATCTGATCGACAGTATAAAAATGAATGAAACTTCTCAGCCCAGGATTTGGGGCACTTGGAACAATACGATTTTCTTGAATTTTTTTTTAAATTATGCTAATGGTATCCCCTTCTCGAAATTGCTTTTTACTAATACGAGACATTTCTGGTTTTGGCGAACCAGACGAATATCTGATCGACAGTATTAAAATGAATGAAACTTCTCAGCCCAGGGCTATATTTGGGGCACTTGGAACAATACGATTTTCTTGAATTTTTTTTTAAATTATGCTAATGGTATCCCCTTCTCGAAATTGCTTTTTACTAATACGAGACATTTTTAGTTTTGGCGAACCAGACGACTATCTGATCGACAGTATAAAAATGAATGAAACTTCTCAGCCCAGGGCTATATTTGGGGCACTTGGAACAATACGATTTTCTTGAATTTTTTTTTTAATTGTGCTATTGATATCCCCTTCTCGAAATTGCTTTTTACTAATACGAGACATTTTTAGTTTTGGCGAACCAGACGACTATCTGATCGACAGTATAAAAATGAATGAAACTTCTCAGCCCAGGGCTATATTTGGGGCACTTGGAACAATACGATTTTCTTGAATTTTTTTTTTAAATTATGCTAATGGTATCCCCTTCTCGAAATTGCTTTTTACTAATACGAGACATTTTTAGTTTTGGCGAACCAGACGAATATCTGATCGACAGTATTAAAATGAATGAAACTTCTCAGCCCAGGGCTATATTTGGGGCACTTGGAACAATACGATTTTCTTGAATTTTTTTTTAAATTATGCTAATGGTATCCCCTTCTCGAAATTGCTTTTTACTAATACGAGACATTTTTAGTTTTGGCGAACCAGACGAATATCTGATCGACAGTATAAAAATGAATGAAACTTCTCAGCCCAGGGCTATATTTGGGGCACTTGGAACAATACGATTTTCTTGAATTTTTTTTTAAATTGTGCTATTGATATCCCCTTCTCGAAATTGCTTTTTACTAATACGAGACATTTTTAATTTTGGCGAACCAGACGACTATCTGATCGACAGTATAAAAATGAATGAAACTTCTCAGCCCAGGGCTATATTTGGGGCACTTGGAACAATACGATTTTCTTGAATTTTTTTTTAAATTATGCTAATGGTATCCCCTTCTCGAAATTGCTTTTTACTAATACGAGACATTTCTGGTTTTGGCGAACCAGACGAATATCTGATCGACAGTATTAAAATGAATGAAACTTCTCAGCCCAGGGCTATATTTGGGGCACTTGGAACAATACGATTTTCTTGAATTTTTTTTTAAATTGTGCTATTGATATCCCCTTCTCGAAATTGCTTTTTACTAATACGAGACATTTCTGGTTTTGGCGAACCAGACGAATATCTGATCGACAGTATTAAAATGAATGAAACTTCTCAGCCCAGGGCTATATTTGGGGCACTTGGAACAATACGATTTTCTTGATTTTTTTTTTAAATTATGCTAATGGTATCCCCTTCTCGAAATTGCTTTTTACTAATACGAGACATTTCTGGTTTTGGCGAACCAGACGAATATCTGATCGACAGTATTAAAATGAATGAAACTTCTCAGCCCAGGGCTATATTTGGGGCACTTGGAACAATACGATTTTCTTGAATTTTTTTTTAAATTATGCTAATGGTATCCCCTTCTCGAAATTGCTTTTTACTAATACGAGACATTTTTAGTTTTGGCGAACCAGACGACTATCTGATCGACAGTATAAAAATGAATGAAACTTCTCAGCCCAGGGCTATATTTGGGGCACTTGGAACAATACGATTTTCTTGAATTTTTTTTTAAATTATGCTATTGATATCCCCTTCTCGAAATTGCTTTTTACTAATACGAGACATTTTTGGTTCTGGCGAACCAGACGAATATCTGATCGACAGTATTAAAATGAATGAAACTTCTCAGCCCAGGGCTATATTTGGGGCACTTGGAACAATACGATTTTCTTGAATTTTTTTTTAAATTGTGCTATTTATATCCCCTTCTCGAAATTGCTTTTTACTAATACGAGACATTTTTGGTTTTGGCGAACCAGACGAATATCTGATCGACAGTATTAAAATAAATGAAACTTCTCAGCCCAGGGCTATATTTGGGGCACTTGGAACAATACGATTTTCTTGAATTTTTTTTTAAATTATGCTAATGGTATCCCCTTCTCGAAATTGCTTTTTACTAATACGAGATATTTTTAGTTTTGGCGAACCAGACGACTATCTGATCGACAGTATTAAAATGAATGAAACTTCTCAGCCCAGGGCTATATTTGGGGCACTTGGAACAATACGATTTTCTTGAATTTTTTTTTAAATTATGCTAATGGTATCCCCTTCTCGAAATTGCTTTTTACTAATACGAGACATTTTTAGTTTTGGCGAACCAGACGAATATCTGATCGACAGTATAAAAATGAATGAAACTTCTCAGCCCAGGGCTATATTTGGGGCACTTGGAACAATACGATTTTCTTGAATTTTTTTTTAAATTGTGCTATTGATATCCCCTTCTCGAAATTGCTTTTTACTAATACGAGACATTTTTAATTTTGGCGAACCAGACGACTATCTGATCGACAGTATAAAAATGAATGAAACTTCTCAGCCCAGGGCTATATTTGGGGCACTTGGAACAATACGATTTTCTTGAATTTTTTTTTAAATTGTGCTATTGATATCCCCTTCTCGAAATTGCCTTTTACTAATACGAGACATTTTTAGTTTTGACGAACCAGACGAATATCTGATCGACAGTATAAAAATGAATGAAACTTCTCAGCCCAGGATTTGGGGCACTTGGAACAATACGATTTTCTTGAATTTTTTTTTAAATTGTGCTATTGATATCCCCATCTCGAAATTGCCTTTTACTAATACGAGACATTTTTAGTTTTGACGAACCAGACGAATATCTGATCGACAGTATAAAAATGAATGAAACTTCTCAGCCCAGGGCTATATTTGGGGCACTTGGAACAATACGATTTTCTTGAATTTTTTTTTAAATTGTGCTATTGATATCCCCTTCTCGAAATAGCTTTTTACTAATACGAGACATTTTTAGTTTTGGCGAACCAGACGAATATCTGATCGACAGTATTAAAATAAATGAAACTTCTCAGCCCAGGGCTATATTTGGGGCACTTGGAACAATACGATTTTCTTGAATTTTTTTTTAAATTATGCTAATGGTATCCCCTTCTCGAAATTGCTTTTTACTAATACGAGACATTTTTAGTTTTGGCGAACCAGACGAATATCTGATCGACAGTATAAAAATGAATGAAACTTCTCAGCCCAGGGCTATATTTGGGGCACTTGGAACAATACGATTTTCTTGAATTTTTTTTTAAATTGTGCTATTGATATCCCCTTCTCGAAATTGCTTTTTACTAATACGAGACATTTTTAATTTTGGCGAACCAGACGACTATCTGATCGACAGTATAAAAATGAATGAAACTTCTCAGCCCAGGGCTATATTTGGGGCACTTGGAACAATACGATTTTCTTGAATTTTTTTTTTAATTGTGCTATTGATATCCCCTTCTCGAAATTGCTTTTTACTAATACGAGACATTTTTGGTTCTGGCGAACCAGACGAATATCTGATCGACAGTATTAAAATGAATGAAACTTCTCAGCCCAGGGCTATATTTGGGGCACTTGGAACAATACGATTTTCTTGAATTTTTTTTTAAATTATGCTAATGGTATCCCCTTCTCGAAATTGCTTTTTACTAATACGAGACATTTTTAGTTTTGGCGAACCAGACGACTATCTGATCGACAGTATAAAAATGAATGAAACTTCTCAGCCCAGGGCTATATTTGGGGCACTTGGAACAATACGATTTTCTTGAATTTTTTTTTTAATTGTGCTATTGATATCCCCTTCTCGAAATTGCTTTTTACTAATACGAGACATTTTTGGTTCTGGCGAACCAGACGAATATCTGATCGACAGTATTAAAATGAATGAAACTTCTCAGCCCAGGGCTATATTTGGGGCACTTGGAACAATACGATTTTCTTGAATTTTTTTTTAAATTATGCTAATGGTATCCCCTTCTCGAAATTGCTTTTTACTAATACGAGACATTTTTGGTTTTGGCGAACCAGACGAATATCTGATCGACAGTATTAAAATAAATGAAACTTCTCAGCCCAGGGCTATATTTGGGGCACTTGGAACAATACGATTTTCTTGAATTTTTTTTTAAATTATGCTAATGGTATCCCCTTCTCGAAATTGCTTTTTACTAATACGAGACATTTTTAGTTTTGGCGAACCAGACGACTATCTGATCGACAGTATTAAAATGAATGAAACTTCTCAGCCCAGGGCTATATTTGGGGCACTTGGAACAATACGATTTTCTTGAATTTTTTTTTAAATTATGCTAATGGTATCCCCTTCTCGAAATTGCTTTTTACTAATACGAGACATTTTTAGTTTTAGCGAACCAGACGAATATCTGATCGACAGTATAAAAATGAATGAAACTTCTCAGCCCAGGGCTATATTTGGGGCACTTGGAACAATACGATTTTCTTGAATTTTTTTTTAAATTATGCTAATGGTATCCCCTTCTCGAAATTGCTTTTTACTAATACGAGACATTTTTATTTGCGGCAAAATGTACCAATTGTTGTAACATCCATAAATTTTTAGGTACTAGGTAAAATCTTTCAAATAATACAATATATCAGTGAAGATTTAAATTGTATTAATTTTGTATGTGGATTTTATTTTATTTTATTGGATAACATGTCATTTTGGTATTTAGCCTAATTTTAATTAAATCCTGGGCTGGGCTAACTTCACGTAATATTAAATATAGCTTTAAATTTTCTAGGGTTGCCTGATTCAAGTTTTTTCATTTACTGGGATGAAATCCTGGGATAACTTCACATACGTGTGACAGATCACAAAACGTGTATTACCCAATGCATTTCGCATTATCTTCTACTAATTTCGTCAGGCCTGTCTGCTTTCCAACCATAGCTGGTGCACCATCAGTGGCTATGCCAGACATGTTATCAATCGTCAAAGAAAATTTTAGTAATGTTGCTTTCACTGCTTCATATAAATCAACCGATTTAGTTGTATCCTTGTTGTGAAACATATGATACATAAAATATAAATTAACATGCGTAAAATTATGTCTGGGAATAATAAAATGTAGGTCATAAATAACTCAAAATACAAATTCTAAAAGTAATAAAAATATGGAACATAAATAAACTAAAATAAATGAAATGTGAATTAATATTCAATAGGAAATAACCCAAAAAGTAAAGAAATATAATGACCTAAAAATAATTAAAATACTTGAAAATGAAATCAAACTGAAATTAAAAGAAATTTATGATGATTAAAGAAAATTGAATTGTAACATACTATTGTATATGTTATTTTTGTATATGTGTTGTGGTTGAAAACACACGATATCTTAGTATATAAGAACACAAATTGTAACCAAAAATAGATCATTCGTAATTCGTAATTCAAACTCATTATTAATTTTGTACTCAAGGAGACACTGTCACTCTCCGTAAGATTCAAATAATAAATAAAGTAATAAGTAAACTACAAAGTGTATTTTAACGTTCGAGAATAATCCAGATTCCTGCACATCTCTACAAAGTATATGTAAGTATAAACTAACCAATCTAAACTAATACAAACGGCCCGGTATCTCCTGGCATGCTAACGTACTTCCTCAGGAAGGACCAACAGAACAATAGCTATACTTCGGTACGAGCTTTAGTAATTGGTCAGTTAGCATTCCACTAGCATATCTTTCTCCAATTAACAAACTTATTTCTCCAGTAAGCCCGTTTCAAACCTAACACATAAAAACGGCTTACCATCTTTAACTATCAACAAGAACATAAATTAACTTCAATATTAACCGCACTCGAGGTAATCTCTTAGTAAACCTCGTTAATATAAAGATTTCGTAACTAGAATAGTTTTAATAAGATATAATGCATGTTATAACACACAAGACGATAACATCCATTATAAGATCCTTCAGTGAGACAAGTGAGGCCAATTCCACTGTGATGTTAAAGTCCTTGTCAATTCCTCGAATAAATATGGCAAGTTGAGCAGTATCAGTAGCATCAGTGCTTTCATCCAAAGCCAAGGAATAAAACTTGAAATTAGTACACTGAAATGCTAATTGTAATTCGGTCAATTGTGCTATGCCTTCGATACGCCTTGCGATGGTTTGGCGGGACAAACTAATTTTACAAATCTCTGAGTTCTTCTCAAGGCAAATTAAATCCGCTACGCTTTCTAAGCATTCATTCACAAATTCTCCTTCAGCAAATGGCTTTCATCTTTTTGCAATTAAATTAGCTACCACATAACTTGCTTTGACTAATGAATCAGAATTGGAAATTAATTTTCGAAATTGTTGCTGTTGAGAAATAAGATTTCTTTTAATTCTTGTAACTTTTGTTTACGACATACTCCTTTAAATTCGTCGAACTTTATATGCATTTTATTATAATGTCTTCTTAAATTGTATTCTTTGAAAACTGCTACAACATCTCTGCAAATTAAACATAATGCTTTCGCATTGGATTCAACAAAAAAATAATCGTTCGTCCATTTTTTCTTGGAACGCTCTCTTTTCGTTCTGCTAGTTTTCTTTTTTTCGGTTCAGTTTTATTTTGAGAAGATGTTGAAGCCATGCTGAAAGATAAAATTTTTAATTAAAATAGTTTTGTATGATTTGTTGTTATGAACGTAAATATTACATGTATGTGGCAGTAAAATGAGCGGTTATTTCAGAAATATCGAAATTTATTATATATTTAATAACTAATTAATGTAATAATATGATACATCACTTACCTTACCTAAAAGGGAAATTTTTTAATAAAAGTAAATTTCCAAAATTTTAACACATTACTAATAATAATTTTTATAAATCTTTATGTATTATTTAACGTCCAATTGAATAGATATGTATCAGAAAATTAACGATAACTCTATTATTTAAATTGGTTATTCAATTATGTTTACAACTGAAGAATAAGCATAAAGGCTTAAACTCAGAATAAAACTAAAAACTTTTGTGCATCATTTTAATATAAGAATTTTTTTATAAAAAGCCAAAAAACAGAGAAACGTAAAAAAAGTAAACAAATCAGTGAATCCCCGAAATTAGATTTATGTAAGTATGTAAAAGACTTCGTGAAATTATTATTTAATAATAAATTGTTCATGAAATTATTATTTAATGATGATTTTTTCAGAAATAATAATTAAGCAGGAGCGGGCCGCACCGAAAACACTCGCGGGCCGGGGTTGGACGCCTCTGCACTAGAGTATCATAAATGCACAAGCAACATAATGAGAAAGGTATTTAAAAAAATTGAAATACACCATAGCGCACAAAACTAGTCATACAAATCAAAATAAAAACAAAATCAAAATATCGACAGCGGTGTATACACATTTGACGTGCAATAATTACCCGAAATTTTACATTGGACAATCCGGGAGAACATTTGAAAAAGATTTGAAGAACACACACAAGATTTAAAACATGCTCTAAATAAAATGATTTTCAAATTGAATTACGCTCTCCATCTATACAACGAGAATCTTACTTTCCCAGACATCAACACAATGCAACTCATAGGTAAAAGTGACATTCTGGACATATTGGAGGAAATTGAAATATATAGACACATGCATATAAATTTATTATTAAATGATAAAACAAACACCAAAGCACACAAGATGTACGATATGAGTTTATACAGTAGATGAATATACTGTAAAGCTAATCAATCGCAGATAAAACTCGTGAATTTCAGAAATCGAGTTAATAGTAAATTAGGAACTGAAGAAGAACGAATGTCCGAAACTGAAGGATACAACTAAATCTGTTGGTTGTGGCGTCAACGGTTCTGATATAGAATCAGAGTTTTTATTGCTGATGGCTGTTGTGATATTTGAAGAATTGATTCCGGAAATATCGGCGAAAATTCTGGTAATGGAGAAGTTGACGCTGAACTCCTGATGGTACAGGTCGCCGCTGCCATAAAATTAAATACATAATTAGATTATATGTAAAAATCAAAATTAAATTAAAATAATAAATTCAAATTTACCAATCTAAATTCTAGAACTGCTAATGCAACATCCATATTCTCCAACCCACAAATTTCTAATATTTACTTAGTGATCATCCCTGTTGAGGATGAGCTCCGCTGCTTCAGCGCCTCCCGTGTTATTTGATTCGGCCATGTGCTTATTTAAGCTTTACTTTCAAGTTTTTGTTTTAAATTTTTCCAAGCCTAAAAATTTAAAAATTTTATCAAAAATTGTTATTTTAACATCATTTTTGATATTCTCCTTGAAACTTGATGTAAATTAATTAAATTAAATAAATTAAACTGAAAAACATGTCTTTCTAACATCAAAACTGTCGACAGTATTTTTTTTGGTAATTTTTCACCAAAAAAAATTTAAAGTTACGATTTTTGAAGAACTTAGGGAGAAACATTTTCCCCAACAAATTACTGCCGACAGTTTTGAAATAAACGCCTTAACATGCTCCTTGAAATCCTACCAAGCCTGTAATAAAAAAAAAATATGTATCAAAAATTTTCTTTTTTAACATTTTAAATCATGCTCAACCTGAAATATGAAAAAAGGAAAAATAAATTATTAACAAGTTCGTTAAAATATTTACCACAACGATGTTGCTCCAAAATAGTACGATCCGTACGACAAGAGAATGGTGTCAAGGTGGTCGAGTGTGCTTAGGTCACTTTCAAAGAATTGTTGAAAAACTTTGTAATAATTTTGAAACATAGTTGAAACAAAAATTATTATAATTAAATATGATGCTAAAGTGACATTTTATTTGACTAAGGAATTGGAATTCAAATTTGGTCAAAAGAAATAACCAACCAATTCTCGTGATTTATTTTGAAAAGTTGGTAGTATTTGATATTTATAATACTTTCATTGTTTTTTGAAAATCAGAAACATAGACGGCCGTTGCACATTAATTTCATTATTAGCTTTTTTTATAAAATATTAACAAAAATATACAAGATGACAACATTTAAAACAGAAAAAATGAAATACGAAAACTCTGGTAACAAACACAGTAACTACAAAATGGAATTGGAATTGTAATACCATCAACTCAGCAGGAATTCGATGAATTTCAAATTTTTGAATTCATTATATAGCATTGTTGTTGTAAATTGGCAAATGAAATGTCACTATAATCCATACTAAATAATTTATTTTTTAATGATTGTAATCAAAACAATTAAATTTAATACTTAATTTAATTTTTAATGAAATTGGCTGGCATATAATAGATTCTAAATTTAATATAATTAAGTTTAAAATAATTTAATTTTTAATTGTTTACAATTATGAAATTTACTGTAATAAAATAATTAGATTTTTGTATTATTATAAAATAATGCATGGTGGAGAGCAAATGTAAAAAATGTTAATACGGTTTTACGAAATTAGTTTCCATTACATCTTTACAACGCGCCAAAAAGCTTAAATCTTATTTTATTATTTAACTCAAATCTAAAAATTAAAATACAGAATAATTTATTTCTGAAATCATTCGATTAGAATTTGTGAAGTCAAACTGAAAACGATATAATAAGCACGAAATGAAGTTTACCATTATTTATTTCAAAAACGACTGAATTATTTTCACTAAAAATATTTATTTGTGATGTTTTTTTTGGCAATAGTAGTTTGGCTATAGCAGTTTTCTGGATTCGTTTTGATGTTTTTGAATGAGTCGGAATATTTTAACGAAAATTATTATTTTATCGTACTAGATTCATTGCATGGTTATTTTTACTTTAATTATTTATTACTTATTACTAGGTTATTACCTTATTAGGTTATTACTTTATTTATTTATTTTTTTTCGATGAAGGCTACTCCTAAATCAGTAATTTCTTATGTCGTTTTCCAGTTACAACAAAGAGTAGCGAAAGAGTAGAAAAGGAATAGAAAGAGCTGTCAAAAAGACAGATTTTTGACATTTTAAGTGGAACGTACAAAAAAATATTTTTACATGGCTTTGGTTTTTTGTATGGATGTATGAATATACGTATTAATTGTCAAATTCCTATTTTGACAAATAATACGTCAACTTTGCAATGCAATGCAATGTAGATGTAAATATATTAGTTAGAGTAGTTTGCTACTCCGTCAATTTAGACGGATTCAAAGATGGCGGATTGGAGTAGCTTTAGAGTAGAGTAGTATGTAAGTGGAAAACGACATAATACTCTTTGAAATACAATACATTATAATTGATGTTGAATGCAGTAATTATCGGATTTCTTTTACGATGAAAAGATATAATTTTGCATTTCTTGATATTGTAATAAGTTTTGACCGCACCACTCACTAAATCTATTAAGGTTATCTTGCAGTTTATCAGCGTCACAAATTTCTTCAATCGTACGATATATTTTTCGTCATCAGTAAACATAACAACATTTGAGCTTTTGATGATCTTAGTTGTCCGACCAATCAAAACAATAATAATCCCGAGTGCAACACTCATGTGACTTCGTCGTTCGTAGCTACATCAACTTGATGATGTTTTCCTTCAAAATTCAACCAAAGCAGTAGATGTAGACCTACTGGCAAAAAACCCATAATGGCTGATAGATATATGACGAATTAGAGTTGGTTTGCATGGCATACAACTAGTTCAAATAATTGATGATAAAGTTGATATTCCTCCGTAACATGTGACATCATCCCGTTTGCCTGATTTAAGGATTGGAGTTATCTATGGCGTTGCACCTTATTATTGGAATAAAAGCGCCATATTTTGTTCTCTCTCACAAATTTTTAATTCATATTCCAACCACCACCGTAGTACACAATTCAAATTTTTAATTTAATTTTGTTTAGAAATTCGTAATATTTATTTAAACGAGAAAAATGTCGCAAAAAAATGACACATCAAAAAAACAAGCGACCCTATGTTGTATCCACAAGCAGAGAATCGTAAAGTTTGTTTTCTATTTATTTTTATTTTTGTTCTGTTGTTTTTTTATGTAATATTTTTGTCGCTGTGTTCGTACGCTTGATATCGAATAGTTGCGTTCTTTTTGTTTTTTATGTGTTCGCGTGCGACCTAATTGGAGCGGCGAGTAAATATAAAAATGAATGAATGAATGTGTATATTTTGTTAAAGTGAGCCGCTACAAGACTCACCGCAAGTGATGTTCCCCTCCCTAATAAAAAATGGTAACGTGGTTCGGTGGCTTGATATTTGATCAGTGGAATAGAGAATTCCGTGTACTGGTTTGAGCCGATCGATTGAAATGTTATTGTTCTTACCATTAATCGATACGACAAAGTGTTTTCGAAGTCGATGTATAACTTTGTACGGACCTTTGTAGGGAGGATATAATCCCGTGCGAACCTTGTCTGTCCTAACGAATACAAAATCACAGTTATCAAATGATTTCGGAACAAAAATTTCGTCTTGTTTTGATTGACGAGTGGGTTTGGATACAAGGCTTCGCATGGTTGAATGATGAAGAATTCACCGGGTAGCTTGATGGTTTGACCGTAAACCATTTCAGCTGGTGAGCACTTCAAATCTTCCTTCACTGTTGTTCGGATTTCAAGCAGATTGGTATTTCCGAGGTCCAATTGATTGTATTGTTTCTGGCCTTGAGAGCGGCTTTGAGTTGCCGATGGAAGCGTTCAACCATGCCATTGGTTGTGGGTGGTAAGCCGTTGTACGTATCCGATTTTATCCGAGGAGTTTCGTTAACTATAATAATTTAGACTCGAATTGCGTTCCCTGATCAGTTATGATGTGAAGGGGCACGCCGAATCGTGATTCGAAGTTGTTAACGAATGTGGAGGCAATGGTTGCAGCTGACATATTGGCCATGCAGTATGCTTCTGGCTAGCAAATGAAGCGATCGACACAGGTGAGCAAGTATGTGTATCCATTAGATGAAGGAAGTGGCCCTACGACGTCTAAGTGGGTGTGTTCAAATTGACCAGTGATTTTGTGTACCGTTGGACTCTAGTACGTTGGCAGGATAAACAAGACTGAGCCCAATTGCTTACGTCTTTATTTATACTGGGCCAAAAGTATAGCGAGCAGCAATCAATTTACGACTGGCACGGACACTACATAGGATGTGAAATGTTGTGTAGTGTGTCGAAGATGTAGATGTTCCGCAGACGATTTCGAGGCCAGGTAGCTTCAAAAACTCCAGTTGCATTGATGAACTAGTGTGACATTCGGAACCAGAAAATTTTATTCCGATTACCCTCCTTTTGAGAAAGTAAATACATTTACCCAATTTAGTGTATTTATCCTCTGCATCCTCAATTCGGTTCAATTGGTCTTAGTAACAGAATAATTTGATTGGCAATAGGCTGGGACGTGCGAGTAACCCTTAATCTGTTTGTTCTATAAGAACAGGTTTTCTTTTAAAAGGGATATCATGATATAAATAAGCTCACGGCACTTTATTGAGTACTTGTGTACTCGCACACATAATTTAGGAAGAATCTTCGTAGTTAGTACATACTTAGCTTAGTTTTGATACTTACCATCATGAGAAAATACACTAATACCACAGATAAGAATAGACAGATGTGGATCTTGTATGGGCTATATTTACATTCCAAAATTTCAATACCAAATTCTAATCCAATCCTTTTAGAGCAGGACGTACATTTCTTTCTCTTTTTATCTTTTTTTACGTATGGCTATTTTGATTATATCAAAGCAAACATGCCGCCCCGGTGGCATAGTTGTTAGCATGCTTGCTTTAAGCCCCGGAGGTCCCGGGTTCGATTCCCGGCGGGTGATGAAAAAATCACGGCTGGTTAATGTAGGATCAATGAATTAATCACTCATTATCCGTTAAAAAAAAAAAAAAAATGATTACGAAACTTCAATATGAAGCGGCCAAATCCCTCCATGGGATGTAGCGCCAGCGAAAAAAAAAAAAAAAAAAAAAAAAGCAAACATGGCATGGCTATTTTGATTATATCAAAGCAAACATAATACCAACTTCAAACAAAATTTTATTTTATAATATATACGTCCTGCTCTAAAAGGATTAGATTGGAATTTGGTATTGAAATTTAGAATGTAAATATGGCCCATACAAGATCCACATCTGTCTATTCTTATCTGTGCTAATACAATAAAAATATTTGACGACACACAATAGCAAAACGTGTATTATCAAAGCAACCTTGATTATACAAGCCATAATCTAAAAAACGAAGCTTTTATAAGGGAATTAGAAACGAGGAAAAAACCAAAATTTTCATAGTAAAACACACAAAACATATGGGAAATCACTTTTTTTTCTAAGACAAATTTGTAAATGAAAACGTTGCAAATTCTTAATTATGATTTCTGAAATATTTTATAAATGTTTGAATTTCAATATATATAAATCTCGTTGAAGTAAATCGTTTTCATTTTCTTGCAATAATTGATTTATTTAAACCAAAATATAAAAAAAAGTTCATAACAACAGCATTCTGGTCAAATTAAAAGAAAAACTTACTACAAATCGTGTGCATTAAGTCAATATATATTACATAGATGGCAGTGATGGCAGTAACAATTTTGAAAAATCGTACCTACCAAAAATTGCCATCTGGGGAAATTTCAAGTTCAAAAATTTTTAGGAAAAGCAAAACAAATTCTCAAAATATTAAGAACGTGTCATAATTTTGTGATTAAACATTTTTGTTTCGTATTTTTCTGTATAAATCTTAGTCTTAGTTTCGACCGACAAATTCGTTGTTATGATATTATGTTGTTTTTTAACAACGGGAAACTTTTTTTGTGTTAGTATCAACATTTTGATATGCATTAATATTAGAATTTTGACGTTTAATCAAAATTCAAAACTATAACAGACAGCCAACTGTTTATTTTGAATTAAAAAAAATCATAAATATAAATAATTTAAAAATGGATAACTATGGCAGAAGTATTACTCAATCTGCTTTAGTTATGGTTATTTTTAGTAGTGCAGCCGATCTATTGCTAAGAAGAAAAAAAAGAGTCCCAGGTGGTGGGTTCGGCCGATCTTCACTGAAGGATCACGAAATAATCATGGGGATCACAATTTAATAAATGAAATGAGATTGAATGATCAAGAATCTTTTTTTAATTATACATACTCGGATGTCACCAGTATCGTTTGACAATCTACTTAAGATAGTTGGTCCAACAATTTCGATGACGGATACAAATTTCAGAAATTCGATTAATCGTTCCACCAGATTAGCAATTACTCTAAGGTTCAGATTATAATACCTTAGATTGTCATGTTAAATACTATAAGTTTATATGCTTTTAGGTATCTAGCTAGTGGTAATAGTCAAAGGTCGTTGTCATTATGCCTTTAGAGTGGGTAAAGCTACTATACATGTACCATAATATGACACACTCTAACTGCAATCCATGAATGCCTCCGGAATGACGAGATACCATTTCCTACTGAAATGGATTGGTTATCAATCGCAGAAGGTTTTAAAAGGCGGTGGAACTTCCCAAATTGTATTGGTGCAATAGATGGGAAGCACGTCGAAATAAAAGTGAGTTAACTCTATACTTATACAGTAATATATACTTATTTCCCTATAATTATTGTATTTTATGTTGAAGGTATCACCAGATTCCGGGTCAGAATACCATAATTATAAACAGTACTTTAGTATAATATTATTAGCTGTTTGTGATTAGAGGTATCGTTTTATTTTTATGGATGGTGGTTCCCAAGGGCGTCAGAGCGACGGAGGTGTCTTCAAAGATTCGCAACTTGGGAAGCTCTTGGTTTGAAACGGCATGAATGTACCACCGAATCGTGCAATTTTTGAAGGCGGCCCAATCTTGCCTTATTATTTGTTAGCGGATGAAGCATTTGGGTTGAAATCTTATATGATAACACCATATTCTGGAAAATCAACAGGCAAATTAGATTATGAAAAATGCATTTTCAATTACCGTCAATCGAGAGCTAGACGAGTAATTGAA